>JABWTJ010000851.1:0-177622 GCA_016801875.1 Solanum sitiens | reverse complement strand
AATCTCACCACTCAAACACCATCCCCCACTTAGGGTAAACCCAATTAAGAGCAACTTAACCCAACATGTAGAGGACCTCAAATACAAAACCTTCATATTCATCACTTAGAGTGATTACTACTTTAGAGAGAATTTTCATTAATTCAATTTAACAACACTAAGGCATTCTAAACCTTATCATTTTAGGCAAATCATCCTCAACCATCAACTTTGGTCATACTATTCGATTCACATAAGGTCTTCCTACAATGCAATAGACACTAAGGTCATACATCATTAGCGGAAAACAACAAGGAAGTTCATACACAACAAGAAGTTTAGAAATAACTCTACAACCCATCATGTCATAAGATTCTCATCCTTCAATCTAAAAAGCAAAGATTCTTTTCCACATTCCTTATCATGTTCATATTCATAAATTCTACACGTTTTTCAATAACGTCCAATCAAATGACAATTTAGTAGGTTCTCCAAATATATTACAATACGTTGCCTAGTCTTTACAGTGAGCATGCTTCCAAATATCCAAAAATGCAACATTTAGACATCTAATGGAACAAGCATGGAATTATAAGATACAAAGCTCTACTAACTCATTCTTCATAAGTATGCATACTATATTTACAACTCAAGTCTCCATAAAAGACTCCAATTTATGCTACCAACTCATCAAGTATCATTTATATGCAAAGGAAAACAATACACACTTTTAATCACATATACCCATAGGATAACATACCTCCATAGGTAGTTATTAAACAATCCAAGTTCAAATCCAAATATTTGGATACTATCATACAAAATCATATAGGAATACACGATTTAAGAGAAATCACTTTAACCACTATAACTTCTAGCATGCTTCAACTATATCATGACATACATCATCGACATAACATGCTATTTCACATAGATTTCATATATTGCCATAAATGGCATCATATCGTCAAATAAGAGATATTTCATGCATAGCAAGGTAAGATAACCAATCATAATCCCCATAGAGTTAACATGTGCAATGATCAAGTAAAGCTCCATAACTTCACTAAACCAAGTAACCCAACAAGAACTACAATTAGCATCATACTCCACTCATCTATAACCTTCATGCATGGATAACTCCATATCTTTAGCACATTAGGCTATTTACATGTTTATAAGCATAGAGATCATGTCATAAGGACATTCATATCTATCATCATACACATACATAATATTAACCTCCTAAGGTCTCCATCAAGGAAAACTAGTGCAAGACATAGGTAGAGTCCCATACCCCTACCTAAGTCTAGTTAACCCTTCAAGTCCCCTTAGTTAGTATATACATCATCAAATAAGGACAAGTGTCACCTTCACACATACTCATTCAAACCATAAAACAAAGATAAGCATTTTAAACTCACCTTTTCTCCCTCAAGCATAGAGAATTCTCATCCAAGCAATCATATCTAAAAGACCACCGGACAAGAAAACATAAGAGAGAGATCTTATAGAATTAAGTTCTATGGCACGATATGAGATTGATGAAGAAGGGAAACTCTATCGTCCTATAGCCTCTCGTACCATTGAATGTGTCGCGACTCACCACCAATGATACAAGACTCTACTAGACGTGGCAATATGAGACTTCTTAGAACCTAAAACCGCTATATAAACCTCATGCTCTGATACCAAGTTTGTCACAACCCAAAAGCATACCCTAGAAGATAGGGTACAATCTTGGATTGTAACCGGCGTCGTCGACCTCTCGGAGGTCTAAGACAAGCCTCTCATATCATTCATTGCATTGGCATAGTAAATTTAGCGGAAAATTTAAAACTTTTCATAGCACATCATATGCTAGAAACATCACATCGTATATATATAAAACATAAGTCATAATACATATTTAGACTCTAAGTCTCTTTGCCATTTTAGACTCAATAACTTTAGAATACATTAGGGACACGGCCCATACGATACCTTACATAACTATACAATATTTAAAGACTTCATATTAAAGACATAAGTAGGACATCCTTGAACTTAAGGATTCCTTTCCTTGAGCTTGAGAAAACACCTATCAAGCTTCTCGATCATAGACCTCCTTTAAGCATTCCAATACCTACACTTTGTGTAAAAAGTAAAGAAGAATGGGATTAGCACAAGAATGTACTAAGTATGGCAACCATGCAAAAACATGCATTTAAAAGGGACATTTCCTTGAAATCATACTTCATGCCATTTTGAGTAAATCATCATAAAACCTTTGTTAACATCATTTATATCATCCACATACGTCATAGAAACACAATCAAAGGCCAATCATCATATGAAAGCACATATAGAATATAAGTGCACATAAAGGTCACTTTATAGTGAACTCACCCTTCTTAGCATTTAACTCTTTCTTTCAATTCATTAATCTCCTAAGTAATCCTTTAGGGATACTTGGTGCAATGCATCACCTTAGGAACATAAGAGAATACCATATATAGTATCTACACAAGACAACACATGCCATCATAGAAGTATAGTACAACATAAACATAGTCAAACCAAGACTACAACATCATACATAAAGGACACATACATGATCATATGCATTAGAGAACCTTCCTAAGACTTCCTAAGGAGTCACTTGTGCAATGTCTAGATGGGTTCATTACTTCCATCTATCCTAAGTAACTTACCTTAAGTCCTCCTAGTTAGGATCCTATTCAATTACTTCCATTGTCCATTTTACCTTTAGGGAAACCATAACCTTAACCGACATAGACCATGGGTGCTAATCATGGAATCCGGTGTCATAGAACCTTACACCGATGGAAGGTGGTCTACCGGCCAAAGTAGAACCTAACATGACATAGCTGTTTATGTGGAAATCCACTAGCTAGTATCCTATGGTGGCAACATAGTTTATGGAACTTGGGGAAATCATGGAAATATCAACTCTACACCCTAGATTGGGTCATGAGGCTATCCACCCCGTGAGGACCGTAATGAACCCTGCCTTTCTTATGTAAGAAAGTGTCACCCCTCACATGAGGACCGTAGTGAACCCTGCCTTTCCTATGTTGGAAAGTGTCACTCCCTCATATACAAGTTCGCTCGGTGCTAGGCTAAGTTCCCTTTATTGAAAAGCTTTTATTACGTTTGTTCATAAAACATAAGCTTTAGAATATTCATCATTCATATGCTTATAGCATCTTCAAGCACCTATCTAGTTTTGGAGTATTCTTGGGCACCCCTAGCAAGGCCCCTCTCACTAACTAGATCATCCATGTGTGAGTGTTTACTTAGATGTGAGCAAACCTTTCACATAATCACATAATGTCACACATGTTCATATATCAATGCATAAGTCTATAGGCATAACTATATGAGAAATCCTTTCATATAAACCTACTAAGACACTATGCACATTCATACTTCATCATATCATATACATCGTATTCATAACATGTTCATACATTCATCCTTCATGTTCATAGAAACCAAATCTAGGAACTATCCTATCAAGATACACATGTGCAATGTATAGACAAGGTTCCATACCCTTGACCATACTAGTACACCTATCAAGTCATCCTAGTAAGGGAAATACAAATCATACTTCCATAAACATCACCTTAATATGCATAGTAGTAGACACTAGTGAATATGAGAACTACCTTTCATTTAGACACAATGACTTATACTACTTATAACATGCATGTAAGTGGGAGTGTGTGTACATTGACCAACATGATCACATAATGGCTATCAATAACTTATTTAGTCAGCCACCCTATTAGACCACATTGCACTTCAAGCACATCGCACACAACACATAATAGCATAGGAGACAAGACTATACATACGATGTAACCAAGACTCCTAACTTTAGCCATTTACACTTTCATATAAGGATACATAGGTAAGGGGTTATTAACCATCTTAACACATCCATGGCAGCACCTATACTTTACCCTAACATAGGTATACACATGCTCATACAATAGCCACACAACCTAATTCACATCTAGAATAGGAAGGTAGGCATAATCTTCTCATAGTATCATTTTAAGGATATGTTCATAAGTTCATCAATTTGCCTTCATGGCCATGGTCAACACATATATAATGACAATAAAGTAAACACCGCCACCATAAGTGGACCATACCACACAATGCCATACAAGGCTTCATCAACATTTCTATAAAGAATAGAGAAGTAGAAGAGTAGAGGAATTAAGCATTCTTACCAATTTCTCACCCTTTGATCATCATTGATCAATACACTTTATTCATCAATAAAACACATATATGGCAGTAGCTATATGTACTTTAAACATATAAGAAACCATGTACAAGTCGCTACAAGATTATGCCATAACTTAATGAAACATATCAACATACTAGGAAAGTAGAATAACATAGGTCATTAGCTAACTTCCCTTACATTGATTTTAGATCATAGTTCATACATATGTAAGTCTAAGGCAGTAGCTAAACCTACATTTAACCATATTGAAATCATGATTACATACATTCAAGATTAGGGTTACAACATAGGCATTTAGGCTTATCGATTTGCTAGAGTATAGGAGACTTTATCAATACTATGAACTATCTAAGGGTATGATCATCATTCATATTTCATCAATAATATACTCATTAGGCAGTAGCTAATTAGATAAGAAAGTCAAGACTAAATCATACTTTATCTAATCACAATTCGAGATACATCACAACTTAGCTTCTTGACTTCATAACCTAAAGGAATCTATACCAATTCATGCAAGCCCTTCTTAATTTGAACATTAAGGATTTATACTTACAAAATTCATCCATTACATCACCCTAAAAGTGTAGCTACAGCAGTTCATACATAATCAAGAGCCTACACAACCGATCTCACAATCGTCTTCAAGACAACATATAGAAACATAGGTTATTCATGCTCAAAACTTCATATATTTATCATCATGGACTTATCATAATCAATTCAACATCATTTAGTGTCAATAACAATAACCACAAGCAATTCAACATAAGAGAATCACCAATTCATCAAGAACAAGCCATAATCACAAAACCCTTTCAAGAGCTAAACCATTTTTGGAAGGAACATGGGTTCATCATGCAATTGAAGTGAAATCATATTCAAATCATCATATTAATACTAATTCATCATGATTGAATCTTTAGAAACGTTTTGAGAAAGAACCCATGGCTAGATTGGAAGATTGGAAACTTGTTCATAAGATTTCTTTGAAAAACATTGAGAACAACTCTCCAAGTGAAAGGTTACTTAGAGATGAAGGATAACCATACCTTAATCTTCATGAAGACCCATAAAACTTGATGAAGAACCCATGAGAATCCCATCTACAAGCTGTTCTTGAGCTTCAAAAACCATGGGGGTTTCTAGAGAGAATATTTTGGGAAGGGAAGGGTTCAATTTGAGTGAGGGGATTTGAGAATGGGTTGGTCACGTTTTTGGACCCTTAAATACACCCAAAAATAATCAAATAAACCTATTATAGTCAGGTTAGGACGTGGGGTGAATTTACCATTCACCCCTTTAAGTGGCAGCACGCAGGCAGCCAACTCGCAGGCAGCCGCGACGAGGGCCATGACGGGGCGTCATGGCCATGACGGGCCGTGGCAGCCATCCGTCGCAGGGGACTTAGCCAATTCTTGGCTTAAGACCTGCCCAAGTCAAGTCTCCTTCGACGAGACCTGCTTGACGGTCCATTGGTGGCCCAACAGTCCGTCATTGGGTCCGTCAAGGACACTGCCCAGGCAGTGTATAGGCAGCCTTGGGGTCCTTCTTTTGGGGCCCTTTAGAAGTCGTACCCAGACGTTTACAACGCGATTACAAACCTTAACATGTTATATACCTACAACATAAATTTCATCCAAAACAAACACCTACAAGACGTCCAAACAACCTTGACCCCAACATGACATACGATGAACGTCTTAGGGGCTATCTTTCGAACGCCTTGGACGTTCTTGGGCGTTTGACCTCCAAACTTTACGAAACTTCATATAATAACATTAAACATCATTTAACACCATTTCAATACTTATTTCACTCATTTCACACAACTTAGGCATGCATACACACATGAGGTACATAAGCGACTATTCGTCGAACGTCTTGGACGTCCCTTGACGTTCGACTTCCTAATCACTTCAAACTTTGCACAATGACTCTATATGACATAATAAGGCATTTTAGGACCTTATAATGATAAGACGAACGAACATGTTAGTCTCTAGACACCTTATCTCATTTTCGAGGTCTTACATGCACATCGGTCATCGTTAATAGAAAGTAGCTCCAGTACCCAACTTGAAAAGATTCTAAGTGTGGAGAAACGGAAGCCATCGATGGACCGTCGTGCACTCAACGGACTGTCATCCTTGTCCGTCGATGGTAACAGTAAGTTGGAGAATAAAGCAGCTGAAAAAGAAGCTAAGTGTGGAACGACGGGGGGCCTCGACGGTCCATCGTGGCCTCGACATTCAGTCATCCAGGTCGTCAACTCAGACGCGGTTTTTGGGTAGATTTTCCTTAAATAGATTTCCCTTTTATGTTAGGACTCTATTATTATAAATACTTGTAAAAACCTCATTTTTGAGGTTAGACTCTTTGGTATTTTTCAGTTTTATTGTTCTAGTTGTTGAACTTGTGATTTTGGAAATTAATCTATTTTCCGAAATCGTTTGTTGCAAGATTATTGATTAATTCAAGTAATTTTCTGGGTTTTCTTCAATCTCATCAAAGTAAGTACATGAATTCTTATCAAACTAATATGAATTGTGTGATTATTAACTTGGGTAACTAAATCAATAACTAGGGTTGTGGGAACCATGGGTAAATAACAAGGTAAAAACTAGCTAAAATAACAATTCTAGAATAGTGTCTTGCATGTATTGATAATTCTTTCGTTTAGAAGTCTTTTTAACGAGTGCACGCGTTAAAACTCGCCTTGTTGCTACTTGCCGAACCAAGGAGGTAGATAATAAGAAAAGAATTATCAACGTAGACTTAGTATACACTATCTAATAGGCTAGTGTCGATTGGTGCGAAGTAACAACTAAGCCAAACATCGATTATGATGCTTAATATGAGGTAAAGGAAAGGTTTAGTAAAGCATACACACGTAGCCGGACCAAGGTGCGGAGTGAAATTTCCTAGTTGCCGGACCAAGGAATTAGGGATACATAACTTACCACTTTGCATGCAAGATATTTGGAAAGGATTTCTATAGCTAGAATTACCGAGTTATGAACCTGTGGGGAATACTTAAGCCCTAGTTACTCTCATTACTTGATAAAAATTAAATCTTTGAACTTGTCTATTTAGAAATAGCTAATTATATTCGTTACTTAAAAAAAACCTTTTTGTTATTTGTTTTCGAAAAGGACTTGACTGAATAGAAGTAATAGTTGGTTAAAGTTAAGTCTAAATCATTTTCCTCGTGGGATCGACCCCAATCTCATAGTTGGGTTTTTTACTTGATACGACCGCTTATACTTCTTTTGAGAAGTAAATTTGAGCGTATCAAGTACTCAGACAACATCAATTGTATGCAAAGTTAACTAATTGTGAGTTTTGGTTGAGATCAGTGACCTTACTTGGTCATGTTGTGACCGACCAGGGTGTTGAAGTTGATCCGAAAAAGGTTGAAGCGGTGAAGAATTGGCTGAGACCCCTAACTCCTACAGACATCCAAAGTTTCTTAGGTTTGGCTAATTATTATCGCAGGTTTGTGGAGGGTTTTCCACTATTGCAGCTCCGTTGACAGCCTTAACGAAGAAGAAGGCGAAGTTTGAGTGGTCTGTAAAGTGTGAAAAGAGCTTCCAAGAGCTCAAAGACCAACTCACTTCAGGCCCAGTGCTCATGTTGCCGAGGAGTGGTGCAGGGTATGTGGTGTACTTTGATGCTTCCCGAGTAGGTTTGGGATGTGTTCTTATTCAAGATGGCAAGGTGATTGCATATGCATCGATACAGTTGAAAATCTAGGAAAAGAGTTACCCTACACATGATCTTGAGTTAGCGGCTGTGTTATTTGCGTTGAAACTTTGGATACATTATTTATATGGTGTACATGTTGATGTATATACTGACCATAAAAGTCTTTAGTATGTTTTTACACAGAGAGAATTGAACCTTTGTCAGAGAAGATGGCTAGAACTTCTCAAGGATTATGACATGAGTGTCCACCATCACCCAGGTAAGGCCAATGTAGTGCCGATGCGTTTAGTCGATTGAGCATGGGAAGCATGTCTCGTATTGATGATGAGAATAAGGAGCAAGTCAAAGAAGTACACCAACTGGCTAGGTTGGGTGTACGGCTGGTAGATACACCAAGTGGGGGTGTTTCGGTTCATTCCAGTTCCGAATCCTTGCTTGTTGTAGATGTTAAAGCTAAGAAACATCTCGACCCAGTACTCATGGAGTTGAAAGACTCGGTGTTGAGTAAGTTGAATGAATCATTTTCCCCTAGGAGGGGATGGTGTACTCCGATACCAGAACAGATTATGTGTGCCCAGTGTTGACGATATGCGGCCTAATATTTTGGCAGAAGCTCACGGTTCCAGGTAATCCATTCATCCAGGTGCCACCAAAATGTACCATGACCTTAAAGAGGTCTATTGGTGGGAAGGTATGAAGCGAGATATCTCTAAGTTTCTGGAGGAGTGTCCCAATTGCCAATAGGTTAAGGCCGAACACCATAAGCCTGGGGTCTCACCCAATTGATTGAGATTCCAACGTGGAAGTGGGAGACCATTAATATGGATTTCGTGGTTGGTTTGCCGAGAACCAGAAAGATGCACGATTCCATTTGGGTCATTGTTAAGCGAATGACCAAATCCGCAAACTTCATTCCCGTGAAGTCCACTTACCGAGCCGAGGACTACGCCAAATTTTATATTGATGAGATCGTGAGGTGGAATTGGATTCCTTTATCTATCATTTTGGATAGGGGAGCCCAATTCACTTCTCATTTTTGGAGATCTTTCCAAAAGAGCTTGGGTACACAGGTGAAGCTTAGTACTAATTTTCATCCTCAGACGAATGGACAAGCAGAACGTACCATTCAGACCCTTGAAGACATGTTGAGAGTATGTGTTATTGACTTCTAGGGGAGTTGGGATGATCACTTACCATTGGTGGAGTTCTCTTATAATAATAGCTACCATTCCAGTATTGGGATGGCACCTTTTGAAGCATTGTATGGCAAGAGATATCGGTCTCCAGTTGGGTGGTTTGAAGTAGGAGAATTGTCATCCTTGGCCCTGAGATCATACATGAGTCTATAGAGAAGGTGAGTATGATTAAGGATCGGTTGGCTACTGCTTACAGTCGTCAAAAATCCTATGCTGATAACATAAAGAGAGCTCTTGAATTTGAAGTAGGTGATCTAGTCTACTAGAAGATATCACCCATGAAAGGGGTGATGAGGTTTGGTAAGAAAGGGAAGTTGAGTCCGAGGTATATAGCTCCTTATGAGATCTTAAATCAAGTATGAAATGTTGCCTACGAACTAATGTTACCACAAGACTTGGCTTCTGTTCATCCAGTGTTTCACGTTTTGATGCTTAAGAAGTGTCTAGGCAATCCAGCATCCATCCTTCCTGTTGAAGGGTTAGGAGTTGATGGGAACCTTTCTTATGAAGAGGTTTCAGTGAGATTTTAGATCGTCAAGTGAAGCGGCTGAGGAACAAGGAGGTTTCCACCGTGAAAGTATTATGGAGGAACCACCTTGTTGAGGGAGAAACATGGGAGGCCGAGGCCGATATGAGATCCCATTAACCTCACTTGTTCAGTTCTTGAGGTTAGATATACTCTTCCTAAATCTGGTTTTGTTTAAGAAACTCTAAGTTTTAGTGCATTAGTCGATTTGGTGTTGTAAGTCCATAATCGTGTGTTTTTATACTTGCACTATATGAGTTAAAATGAGTTCATGCTTGCATTCATGTTGCTGTTTATGTATAGCGTAGATGTGATTTTTGTGTTGCATGAGTTGTGATATGCATTAAGTTAAGCGTGATTGAGAAGGAAGTTCCTCAATCTCAAATGTGAAGCTTCAGATAAGCATTGAGTAATATGTATCTTCCAGAGTAAGTGTGAATCAGATATTCACAAAGAGTAAAGTTTCAAGTATGTTAAAGTGTTTTCGAAATTACCCTCTCTGATTGAAAAAGATGTGTAGTGTCATTGGGGGACGAATGTTCCTAATGGGGGGATAATGTAACATTCCAGAAAAATGTACATGTCTAGTAAAGAGCCAAATAGGTTTTATAAATGTGTATTGGGGTACATAGGCGTCCCAATGCCCAATATTGAATAATATTGGGCATATTAGAAAATATTGGCTAAGGGTGTTAGCCAATTTTCTAAGTATGAATAAGCATTGTTTGAGAAATGTACTTGCAATGAAGACCCAAAATATTAATTTCTTAGTTGTCCACATTGGGGATGAGGCATCCAAGTGTCAAGCCTAGATACCATAGCACATGATCAATGAAAATTATCATGTAGATTAAGCAGTATCCAAGGACATTGTGAGGATACTTGGACAAGGAGTGAACTTTCCAAATGCAACCATAGGAGTGCACGTTTGGGAGAAATGGGCAGCAACACATGTGCAAGAACATGTGTAACCGCCTAAGGGGACCACGTGACAATCCCAACCGAATTCGGTTAGGCGGTTAAGGGCAGGCACGCACAGGTCCAGCCATGTGGGGTCTAGCTTCCTAACCAACTCTAGACTCTAACTAACCTAACCAACTAGCTAGATAACCTAGGACCAACCAAGATCGACCAGCCAAGGGACCCGACAACCTAGGACCTTGTCGGGTGACACCTAACTAACCTAACTAACTTAGGGATAACCTAGTACCTAACCTAGGATGGTCCAAAGGGGTTAGTTGTGGTCCTAGTGACTTAGGGTATTTTAGTAATTTCCCTAGGTCCTTTAATTAATTAATTTAGCAATCAAATTAATTAATCTAAAGAATTGGTCAAGCCGAGACCCTTAGCCACTTTTCAGATTTGGCTAAGTCAAATGTCCTCCTATGTCTAGTTAACTTAGGAGGGACGTTTTAGTAATATGCTAATTAATTTATTAATTAAATTAATTAGTCTAAAGTTGAATCATTCAACATCAGTTCCTAAAACCTAAAAACCACGATCATTCATAAGAAACTCACGACGTAAAGTAGTAAGCAAAGAATGTAGAACGACAAAGTCCTCTTAGGCGATTTCAAGATTCTCTTCAAGGTTTTCGTGCTAAGTGATCGTCGTAGATTCAATTCTACATAAGGTATGGGTTTCTCTCCTGGAATTCTTTCTCCAAGAGGACTTTCGAATGTTTTGAATCCATGAATCTCAAAACTAGGGTTATTCCCAATGATATTGTTGAACGTCCATTTCCCTAGTGATCCTTGTTTTCGATTCTCATAAGTATATAGATGTAATCTCAAACATGTTGTTGGTATATGGTGCTAACTGATCCTAATGTGTAGATCTCTTGAATTGTAAATGTCGAATGAAGCCTATAGATTTGATTCGTATGATTTAAGTGTTATTTACACGAACTAAAGAATGTTGTAAGCTTAATTGTGTCCGAGATGATGAAGTTTAGTTATGGTTCGGTTATGAAGTATAGTTACTGTTAAATGTTGACTTGCTTGAGATGATGAGTTCACTAAAGTATTTACATGAAGTTAATCGACTTGTATAATAATGGTTTGCCCAAACTATGATATAAAATTGGCTAATGATAATCTCATGAAAAATGTGGAATGAATGGTTGGCTTGTGCCAATAAATTGGCTAGCAAAGTTATGTCCAAATTGTTTAGGCCAATACTAATTCATACTAATCTTATATGGCCAATGTATTGTAATGCCAAAAGAAAACGCACACCTAAGGTAACTCAATGAATCCATAACCAAGGGTATGCCAATAATTGGGACAAGTCCCAACATACCTTATCCAAATGAACTATGAATATAGTAGTACATTGAATGAAGTTCATAACGTTCATAAAGAATGATATAAAACTACCAAATGACATTGAACAAGATGAAGTGAGTAATAACATAACTAAAGGCTTAAAAGTTATGAAAGTGACCAGAATGGGGTGTTAAAGGAAGTGAGACAAGTCTCACTTACACCTAAGACAACTATGTTAAAGATACTCACATAAGAGGGTGTTAGAAAGTGTGAGACAAGTCTCAGTAACACCAAGATGATAATGTAAGGTTAAATTCACATTTTCATCAAGTAAAGAAAGGGATGACAAGTTATCCATAGAGTAAATAAACCTCAATCTAGAAGCAAGCTTCCATAATGATTGAGTCAACTCTAAAAGTTATGAAGTAAAAGAAATTGAGCAAAGCACCGATAGACTAGCAATGAGCTTGTGCTAGCACATGTAAGTCTCATGAGATGAGTCTCCACCACGGTGGATAAGAGTCTCCAAAAATCTCCTAGTCTTCGAACTATGTTGCCAGCATGGGAACTAGCCTATGGATTCCACCTAAGAGAGCTAGGTAGATTTGGTTTCACTTTGGACTGTGAAACCACCCCTTTTCAGTGTGGGGTAGACACTGGATTTCATGGTTAGCTCACATGATCTATGTAAGTTAATGCTCAAAAATAAAGTTCTTGGTTTCACTATAGCCGTGAACCACCCCTTTTTGGTGTAGGAAAGACACTGGACTTGGGTTCACTTTAGCCAGTGAATCACCCTTTTTGGTGTGGGGCAGACACTGGATTTCATGTTGACTCACATGATCTAGTTTCACTTTAATCGGTGAACCACCTCTTTTCGGTGTGGGAAAGAAACTGTATTTCATGTCATTTCACATGATCTCAATGCTAAAGACTTCTTTAAGAAAGTAAGAAGGAAGAAAAGATGTATGTTCAAAGTGAACTAAGAAAGCAAGAGTTTAAGAATATCTATGTTTGATAAGAATGAAGTTTTCAATAAGAAAAGGGCATAGCCAATAATGACTTCTCATATTATGAAAATGATTAAAGCCAAATGAGGTTGGCTTATAATGACTTCTTATATTATGCAAATCATCATAGCCAAATAAAATTGTCTTATAATGACTTCTTATATTAGGCAAATGACCCAATAATAGGCATAACCAATAAAGATTGGCTTATAAAGATTTCATGCCCAAATTGTAGTTAAATCATTTCATTAATCTTTTGGATTACTTACTTGATTCATTGTAGGTATGGGACTACAATGAATCATTGCACTTGTAAGTAAAACATAGGATCAAAGGAGATTATTGAACTACAAAAAGAAGAAAAGACTGAAAAATATTCTAAGTCTGGAAACTAGAGCTCTTGGATTAAGCGGGAGCAAATTTATAATTTTTCATTTGTGATGTTCTAACTTATGTTCATGATTCCAAGGTCTTCTGTTCATATTGAAAATGAGTTGTGTGTTTTGAATGCATTAAAATACGTCATATTCACACCATGAATTGAAAATAACGAATTAAGAAAGTCTAGTGACTTCACTTTCTAGAAATGATATGTTGTTATAGCAAGAGCTTTCCTTGATCATGCATAATCCTTATGTGTATGTCTGCATACACCCATACTTAGTACAAGTGTGTATTAACCCTATACTATTACTATTTTATAGGTACATGTCAAAGAGAAGGTTGAAGACTCATTGAAGCCGTTTGGACTTAGCGATCTCCAGACCTTTGGTAGGTCCTCTTGAGTTCGAGGATGCTACGATTTACTTCTAGCATTAGTACTTTAGAAATATCTAGTGGATGTTGTCCCTAGCATTTCATTTCAAGACATTTATTCAAAGCTTTGTATTAAGGCTGTTTTTGGCAGGCTATTATGATATATTGATTCTTTCATTTGAATTGCTTAATCGATTGTAGATGGTTGTTTAGTTTGAGCTTATTAGCATATCAATCAATGTAGTATTTATATGAAGTCTATGTATACTTCATTATGCTTTAAAAGTTTTAAATTTTCCGCAAATTTAACTACATGATTGTGATGAAAGCTAAGAAGAGGCTTGTCTGCGACCTCTGAGAGGTTAATGACGCCGGTGTTGTATGACCTTGGTGTTTAGTGTATTGTATTAAAACCTTATGTGGTTGAATTGTATGACCTAACATGATGATTGGGGATAAATTACCTAGGAGACGAAGTTTAGA
The DNA here is from genome assembly GCA_016801875.1 of Solanum sitiens. NCBI lineage: Eukaryota > Viridiplantae > Streptophyta > Magnoliopsida > Solanales > Solanaceae > Solanum > Solanum sitiens. Next base: position 163,430 of record JABWTJ010000851.1, on the reverse strand, counting down.
ATGCCTTAGTTGACTTACTGTAATTCCTTCTAAAGTGGTAATCACTTTTAAGTGATGAAAATGAAGGTTGTTAAGTTAAGATCCTCTTAAGGTTGGGTTAAGTTGCTCTTAATTGGGTTTACCCTAAGTGGGGATGGTGATGGAGTAGTAAGGTTATAGATATTTTCTACCTTGACCTTCTATTTTTGCTTGCACTTGAAACTAATGAATTCTTAGTAAGCTTGTTCATGAATAGAGTTTTGCATAAAGCATGAATGGCATGAACTTTATATGTTTGGTATGTATTGATTGACATTACCTTAAGGATATTTTTAAGACTCCAAAGTGCATGAATGGGAAATTTTATAAAAATCCATGTTTTCTCATGTGTATTGTGCATCTTAATATGCTAACTTTGAATTTGACTCCATCAGTTAATGTAAGAAATTGGTTGTAGTCACTTGTGAGGTGTAATGTTTAACCTTATAATGAAAAGTTGAGTCTCTTTAACATGAAATATGTTGAGTCTCTTGAAAATTATGTGACTTGTATGGTTTGAGAAGCATGATTGTAGGCTCACTCTTAAAATATGAAAGCATGTGTAGCTAAGTATTCATGTGTGTCCTATGATTTGTATTGTTTTTCCCAAATGATGCTTACTGTAAAGGCTAATGCTATGTTAGAATTTGAAATTTTGTGAAATGGCTTCATATTTGTTGTGATGTGCTTGGTGTGACTTACCATTTGAATTTCACTAGGAAGGAAACATGAGCATGCCTTGGTTTAAAAGTTCAGAATCTCTCATTTTAAAGGGGATTGACCTTGTACTTTGCTAAGGTGTGAGCTCATGATACATGTAAGTATGTTGAGGAGAAGGAAATTCCTCCATGGACACAACTAAGCATGGTATGGTTGAGTATGACCTCATAGCACTAGGTCTAACTAAGAAAGATCTTTGTTAGTTCAATTAACTCAAGTCTATGTGCATTGAAGTATGAGTGCTTAAATAGCTTTTGAGTATTGTTGTAATCTGCCTATGTGTGGCCTTACATGATGAGATCTTAAATAAAAGGAAGTGTAATGACCATGTTATGATTAGGAGAAGGATGATCCTCCTATGAACATGATAAGAGCCTTTGTGTTTGATGCATTAAAGAGTGAGTGAATGAAAGTTTTGCTTGCTGTGCATTGAGTGCTAAAATGATTTGAAGATGTGTTTCTTGTAATTTTGGTGCATTAACTTCTATGTTATAATGTTATAAATATGATGAACTGCTCTATGATGCATTGAAGTCCTTGTTGTAATTAAAGTGTTTTAAGTATCATTCGAGGACGAATGTTCCCAAGTGGGGGATATTGTAAGACCCCCAAAAAAATGAGTTTGGGTGTCTAGAGCCTAACATGTTTGTCTTAAGTTTCTAAGGTCCTAAAATTGCTTATAATATGTTTTAGAGGAAGTGTGTAAAGTTTGAAGTGATTTGGAAGTCAAACGTCAAGGGACAACCTAGACATTTGACGACTAGTCACCTATGTGTCTTATGTGTCTATACGTGATTATATGTGCATGTAATGAGCTTATGAAGTCTTAAAATGAGTTATAATGATGTTTATAGTCAGTATATGGAGTTTCATGAAGTTTGGAGGTCAAACGTCCAAGACATTCGAAAGTTAGCCCTTGAGATGTCCAAGTATGTCTTGATGGGGCCTAGCCTGTTTGGACGAGTTTTACGTGTGCATTTTAGGTGAAAATTGCATGGAAGATCTTGAATTTTCAACGTGCATATTTACGTTAGAACCGTACGGGTACGACTTCTAAAGGGCCCCGCAAAAGGGCCCACAAGGAGGACTTAAGGCAGTCGAGACACTGCCTTGGCAGTGTCAATCGACGAGCCAAAACGATGCCCTGTTGGTGGAACGACACCCCGTTTATGGGGAGGCATCTATGGTCACTTATCCTGGGAAATTCTTTACAACATGAAAGCCTCAGACCCAATCGACGAAGGGCACAGAACGGCCCGTTGATGGACCAACGCCTAGTCGATTGGGTCCATCGATGGTGGCCTGCAACTACTGCCTTGCGCACTATTTTATTAAGGGGTGAATGGGAAATTCACCCCACGTTCTAACCTGACCCTACATGATTTATTTAGTGATTTTTGGGTTTATTTAATGGATCCAACACGTGAACAACCCATTCCCAATCCCTTCTACACGAAATAAGCCTTCCCTCCAAAACCAATTCTCTTTAGAATCCTCTGTTGTTGTTGAAGCTCAAGAACAACTTGAAGATTGGATTCTCATGGGTTATTCATCATGTTTTAGAGGTTTTCAACTAGACAAAGGTATGGTAATCCTTCATCTCCAAGTAACCTTTCACTTGGAGAGTTAATCTCAAAGTTTCAAAAGAGATTTCATGATCAAAGTTCTTCTTCAATCTAGCCATGGGTTCTTTCTAAAAACGTTTTTAATGGTTTATTCCTGATGAAGTGATGTTAATGTATTGGTTTTAATGTGATTTTAATCCAATTGTATGATGAACCCATGTTCATTCCCAAAATCGATTTAGCCCTTGCATGGGCATTGTGATCATGGCTTGTTAATGGTTGAATTAAGATTCTATTACGTTGAATTGTCCATATCTACTGTAATTTACGTGAATTAATGATAAATTGATGACGAAGGATCCATGTGGATCAATGTATGAATATTTGAACATACTTAGCTTAGATTTCCATGATTCACTGTAACCTTGCCCTTTTTATGATTAAATGTTGAATTCGAATAGGTGATGATGATTATAGCTACTGTATTAAGTTGATATTATGATTGAATTGTAATTATAAATCATGTATGATCAAAGTGAAGAAGGATTGATACGAATTGATCTAGTTTCTTCTAGTCTATCAAGTAGTAACTTGTGATCTTGATGTTGGGATGGTTGCTATATCACTCGATTATGGTCAATTGTCCTTAGATACTGTCTAAATGTATAATGTGATGATAATTAGGTATAATTGATCTAATATTAATAGATAACCATGGAATTGGTAAAGATTGATTTAGATTCTTCTAACCTATAAAGTGAATGTTGTAATGTATGTGACGATCTAAGTGTTAAGGTAGATGAAGCATTATTTCGTTTGAGTAATGATATCTTTACCTACTTCCCTAAATGTGTATTGTTGATAAATTGTCATAGATGATCAATGCAAGCGAATTGGGTTAAAGATCTATGTTCTTCTACTTTCTAGTATATATGTGATGTATTGTATTAGATTATAATGTGATCTTCTAGAGACTTGTACATGGTTTTTTTTATGATTATGATACTTTAGCTACTACCCTATACTTGAATTGTTAATGAAAGAGTAGTAATGGTCAATGATGACCAAAGGCTAAAGAATTGGTAAGAATTGCTCTACTCTTCTACTTCTCTATTTCTCTATAGTAATGTTGATGAAGCATTGTATGGAATTGTGTGGTATGGTCCACTTATGGTGGCGGTGTTTACTTTATTGTCATTATATATGTGTTGACCATGGCCTTGAAGGCAAATTAATGAATATATGAATGAGTGGTTATAATGATCACCTTATGTGTAACTTGTGCCTACTCTTCTATTATAGTTGTGAGTCTAGGTTATGTTATTATTGTTATGAGCATGTAAATGGTTATGCTAGGATCATGTGTAGGTGCTGCCATTAATAAAGTGTTAAGTATTGATGATCCCTACCCATGTACCCCTATGTGAATGTGTAAATAGCTAAAGTTAGGAGTCTTGATTATAATGTGAAGATCGTCTTGCCTCCTATGCTATTGTGTGTTGTATGGTCTATGCTTGGAAGAGTATTGTGGTATTAAGAGGGTGACTGACTCAATGTGTTGTTGATACCAATTATGTGATCATGTTGACCAATGTATACACACACTCATACATTATGCATGCTTACAATGTAGTAAATATTCATAGTGTAATGAAAGGCTGTTCTCATATTCACTAGTGTCTCCTACTATGCATATAAAGTATATGTATGTGAAGTGTGTTATGTATTCTTTACTAGGATGACTTGATAGCTGTACTAGTATGGGAAAGGGTATGGGACCTTGTCTATGCATTGCACATGTGTACCTTGATAGGATAGTTCCTAGGTTTGGTTTCTATGTGCATGAATATGAATGTATGGTCATGTGTGGTCTTAATGTTTTATGTGAAAGGTTTTGCTCACATATATGTATACACACACGCATGAATGATGATCTAGTCAATAGAGGAGCCTTAAAAGATGTGCTCAAGTGTATCCTTAAGTAGATAGTGCTAATACATATGTTATGTCCATGTGAATGGATTTCTCACATGATTTAGGTTGATGAACTCTCATCTATGACCTATGAGTTAAGCATATGAGGGGATGACTCTCATAAGCCTATGTTTTATAAATAAATGATAATAAAGTCTTTTTCAATAAAGGGAACTTAGTTTAGAACCGAGTGAACTTGTAGATGAGGGGGTGACCTTCCTAAAGAGAAAAGGCGAAATGGGTGCACTAACGGTCCTCATGGGGTGGATAGCCTCATGACCCAAAAAGTGTGTAGAGTTATGTTTCCATGATGTCCCCCAAGTTCCATAAACTATGCTTGCCATATAGGATCTACCAAGTGATATCACCTAGTATGCTAGCATGTGTTAATGTTCTACCTTGTAGGTAGGAACACCTTCCCTTGGTGTAAGGCTCTACAACACCAAATTCCATGTTTAGCACCCATGGTCTTAGTGTCGGTTAAGGTTATAGTTTTCCTAAAGTAAAATTGACATGGAAGTAAATGACTAAGATCCTAACTAGGATGAATTAAGGGAGGTTACATAGGATATGTAGATGTAATGAACCCATCTAAACATTGAACAAGTAGCTCCTTAGGAAGTCCTAGGGAGGTGGCCTAATGTGTATGATTATGCTTATGTCTTTGTGCATGACATTGTAGTAATTGTCTACTTGTTATGAAGATGTGCATGGTATAAGTCTATATGATGTGAACTTGTCCCTATATGCATGATGTTGGTCTTAATGACTATATGATGAAGGTCTTGCCTAGCTTGGATGAAGTTGCCTTTACTTATTATGTTGATGTATGAATTGAAGGTTAAGGTTGGTGGCCTCATGATGGGTTTACTAAGTATGTATGAGGTTATGGTACTTCACATGTATATTACACTAGTGGAATAAGATTGGGGTCATGAACAAGGTCTTATAATAATTTATGTGAAAGGAAGTAAATATATGTGCAAATTGATATAGCTCACTGTAAAGCCAATAAAGTCTTGACTTAAATGTGTCTACGATGTGTTATACTTCTATGATGGTATGTGTTGACTTGTGTAGGCCCTATGTATGGTTTTCCTTGAGGCCTTAAGCTGATGCATTGCACCAAGTATCACTAGAGGGTTACTTGGGAGGTTAATGAGTTAAAAGAAGGAGTTCACCGTAAAGTGACCCCTAATATGGCTTAAATTCTATGTGTAATCTTATATGATGTTTGTCCATTGAATATGTCTATATAGTGTATGTGAATGATATAAATGCTATTGTATAAAGATTTTATGAAGATTTACTCAAAAAGGCATGAAGTATGATTTCAAGAAAATGTCCCTTTTAGATGCATGTTTTTGCATGGTTGTCATACTTAGTGCATTCTTGTACTAATCCCATTCTTCTCTAATTTGTACACAAAGTGTAGGTTATGGATGCTTAAAGGATGTCTATATGATTGAGGATCTTGATATGTGATTTCCAAGCTCAAGGAAAGGAATCCTTAAGTTCCAAGGATCTCCTAAACTATGGTTTACTGTAAAGTGTAGTATTATTGTACTTATGTATTATGTTGTAAGGGTCGTCCTTAAAGTACTCTTATGATGTTGTGTCTAGGAAGACAAAGAGACTTAATGTCTAAATATGTATTATGACTTATGTTTTATATATATATGAAGTGAAGTTTCTAGCATATGATGTGCTATAAAAAAATTTAAAATTTTCTGCTAAATTTACTATGACAATACGATGAATGATAACTATGATCTTGTATAAGACCTCCGAGAGGTCAAGTACGCCATGTTACTTCTAGGGGGTGCTCCCCGGATGTGATAAGACATTTATTTATTTCCTATTGTTAAGATATTGATGTAAGCCCTATGTGGCAATTATGGATTTGTATAAGGGCTTTGCCCAGATTGTTTGACTTCGTTTAGATGGTTGATATGAGACAAAGTATTAGACTAAATTCCTATTGTTCTTATGATCTATTGCGAGAAGCCTATTTATGCTTCCTATGTAGAGGTCTATGTAAACATCCATGCTATATAAGCAAAAGTTTTAATTTTTCAGCGATTTTGACTTATGATTTGCTATGACGAGTGCTAAGAGGCTTGTCTTATAGAGATGACGACGCCGGTTACGCCTAGGGGGTACTTTGGGTCGTAACAAACTTGGTATCAGAGCATGAGGGTAAATCTTCTTAGGATTTATGTCTCATTAAACCACGTCAATGTAGGGTCTTATTCATAATTGTGAAGCGCACCAATTTGCTTTATTTGTGCATATAGGAAATCAATACAAGAAGGAACAATGCTCGAAGGTCCGTAGAGGAGAATTTGAATGAGGCGGTTCCCCCTCAAGCTCCTCAAAACCCTCAAGTTCCTATTGAAGAAGGGGTTATGTCTAATGTTGAGATAAGATCGGCCATTCATAGCTTGACTCAAGTGTTGGCTACCCAAGTTGCTAGGGATACAAGGGTGCAAGTGAACCCCTATGCTAATACCACCTCTTCAAGGATTAGTGATTTCACAAGGATGAATCCCCCTATTTTCGATGGTTCTAAGGTGGAGGAGGACCCACAAGGGTTCATTGATGAAGTTTTCAAGGTTCTTGATGCTATGGGCATTTCTTCTCAAGAAAAGGCAGAACTAGCCACCTACCAACTCAAAGATTTGGCTTAAGTGTGGTATGAGCAATGGAAGGGTGAGAGGTCGATTATAGAATGTCGGATTACTTGGGGAGCTTTCAAAACGGCTATCCTTGATAGGTTCTTTCCCTTGGAACTAAGGGAGAGGAAAATGCAAGAATTCATCAACCTTCGTCAAGGGGGTATGAGCGTGAAGGAGTATAGCCTCAAATTCACTCAACTATCAAAGCATGCTCCTACTATGGTTGCGGATTCTAGAGCCAAGATGAACAAATTTGTCATGGGGATATCCGATCTTGTGGTTAATGAATGTAGGTCCGCTATGTTGATTCCTTACATGGACATCTCTCGTCTCATGGTTCATGCCGAGCAAATTGAGGAACAAAAGCTTAAACAAGTTGGTAGGGAGATGAAGAAGGTGAGAACCAAAGAAGGGAATTCTTCTAATAATGTATGAGGTTCAAGACAAACCAAGGTTCAAGAAGAGGTTTTCTAATCAATGATCTTCTAGTGCTCCAAGGGCCAATAAGATTAAGGTCCTTACTCCCAAGCCATAAGAGGGAAAAGGTAGTGGTTCGTATGTTGATAGGCCTCTTTGTTCTAAATGTGGTAGAAGACATGAGGGCAAGTGCCTTGTTGGTTCGGGTGATTGCTATAATTATGGAAAGAGTGGTCATATCAAGAGAGATTTCCCTATGATGAGGACTCAAGGAAGGGAAAATTCTCAAGCTCAAGCAAGTGCTCCAAATCCGTATACTCCTAAGAAGAATCGCTTTTATGCTCTCCAATCCCGAAGTGATCAAGAGATCTCACCGGACGTGGTCACCGGGATGTTAAAATTATTTTCCTTAGATTTATATGCTTTGTTAGATCCGGGAGCTACGTTGTCATTTATGACCCCTCTTTTAGCCATGAAATTTGATATACTAACCGACATCTTATATGAGCCTTTCTCGGTTTCTACCCCGGTGGATGATTTCGTAGTGGTAAAAAGAGTCTATAAAGGGTGTCCTATTTCCTTGCCCAATAGAGTTATGTTGGTTGACTTGATAAAACTTGATATGCTAGATTTCGATATTATATTGGGAATGAATTGGTCGTATGTATGTTTTACCTTTATTGATTGTAGGTCAAGGGTGGTCAAATTTCAATTTCCGAATGAACCCGATTTTGAGTGGAAGGGAGGAAACTTAAATCCTAGGGGTAAGATCATTTCGTGTCTAAAAGCTTGCAAGTTAATTGCAAAGGGTTGTCTCTATCACATAGTAAGAGTTATGGATCTTGAATCCGAGGTCCCTTCCATAGAGTCGGTACCCGTGGTAAGGGAGTTTCCGAAGGTCTTTCCCGACGATCTTCCCAAAATCCCTCCCGAACGGGAGATTGAATTCGGTATAGATCTATTACCGGATACACAACCTATTTCTATCCCTCCTCATGAGATGTCCCCGGCCGAGTTGAAAGAACTAAAGGCTCAACTCAAAGATTTGATAGATAAGGGTTTTATTCAACCAAGCATATCTCCATGGGGTGCCCCGGTGTTGTTTGTGAAGAACAAGGATGGGTCTTTGAGAATGTGTTTCGATTATCGTCAATTGAACAAAGTCACTATAAAGAATAAGTACCCGCTCCCTAGGATTGATGACCTATTTGATCAACTCCAAGGAGCTACCTACTTTTCAAAGATTGACTTAAGATCAGGTCATCACCAACTTAGGGTGAGGGAGGTTGATATTCCAAAAATGGCATTTCGAACAAGATATGGTCATTTTGAATTCCTTGTTATGTCGTTTGGTCTAACAAATGCCCGAGCGGCTTTCATGGACCTCATGAATCGAGTTTTTAGAAAGTATCTTGATTTGTTTGTGATTGTCTTTATTGATGATATTTTGATTTACTCAAGTAGTGAGGATGATCATATGGATCATTTGAGAATAGTTTTGCAAGTTCTCAAAGATAACCAACTTTTTGCTAAGTTTAGCAAGTGTGAGTTTTGGTTGAGGTCAGTGGCTTTTCTTGGTCACATTGTCTCTAGTGAAGGGGTTGAGGTCGATCCAAGAAAGACAGAAGTGGTCAAAAGTTGGCCGAGACCTTTGAGTCCTTCCGACATTCAGAGTTTTCTAGGGTTGGCCGGCTAATATCGGAGGTTTGTTGAGGGATTTTCATCTATCACATCTCCATTGACGGACTTAACCCAAAAGAAGTCCAAGTTCGAATGATTGTAATCTTGCGAGAAGAGCTTCCGATTATTGAAAGATAGACTAACCTCCGCTCCGGTATTGACTTTATCAGAGGGTACCGATGGGTTCGTGGTTTATTGTGGGTCTAGGATGTGTGCTCATACAACATGGCAAAGTTATAGTATACGCCTCTAGACAACTTAAACCTCATGAAAAGAATTACCCAAAACACAGCCTTGAACTTGCAGCCGTGGTATTTGCTTTAGTTATTTGGAAACACTATCTATATGGGGTGCATGTTGACGTGTTCACGGATCATAAGAGTCTAGAATATGTGTTCACCCAAAAGACTTGAATCTACGCCAATGAAGATAGTTAGAGCTTGTAAAGGATTATGAAATGAGTGTCATTTACCATCCCAGGAAAGCTAATGTGGTGGCAGATGCTTTGAGTCCAGTATCCATGGGTAGTGTGACGCATGTTGAAGATGATAAGAAAGAGCTAGTGAAAGAGGTTCATAGGTTGGCCCGGTTGGGTGTTCGACTAGAAGATTCTCTAAAAGGTTGTGTCATGGTTTGCCATAACTCCGAGTCGTCTCTAGTGGTTGGGGTGAAATCCAAACAACACCTTGATCCTCTATTGATGGAGTTAAAGGAAATGGTCCTTAGTAAAGCTAATGAGTCCTTCTCTCAAGGGGAAGATGGGGTGCTTAGGCACCAAGGAAGATTGTGTGTACCGGATGTGGATGGGTTGAGGGAATTGATCATGGAAGAGGCTCATGGCTCCCGATATTCCATTCACCCAGGTGCCACAAAGATGTACGGCAACTTACGAGAAACATATTAGTGGAATGGTATGAAAAGGGACATAGCGGATTTTGTCGCTAAGTGTCCGAATTGCCAACAAGTAAAAGTGGAGCACCAAAGGTCGGGTGGCTTGACTCAAAATATAGACATTCCCACATGGAAGTGGGAGGATATTAACATGGATTTCATAGTTGGTCTGCCTCGTTCCCGAAGTCAACATGACTCGATATGGGTTATTGTGGATAGGTTGACCAAGTCCGCACATTTTCTTCCCGTCAAAGTCACATATTCGGCGGAAGATTATGCCAAATTGTACCTCAAAGAAATAGTGAGATTGCATGGAGCCCCTTTGTCCATCATTTTGGATAGAGGTACTCAATTTACCTCCCATTTTTGGAAAGCTTTCCAAAGTGGGATTGGTACGAAGGTGAAACTTAGTACCGTTTTTCATCTCAAGATGGATGGTCAAGCGGAACGCACTATTCAAACCCTTAAATATTTGTTGAGGGCTTGCGTCATCGACTTCAAAGGTAATTGGATGACCACCTACCTTTGATAGAATTCTCCTACAACAATGGCTACCACTCTACTATCTCCATGGCACCCTTTAAGGTACTTTATGGGAGGAGGTGTAGATCCCCGGTTTGGTGGTATAAGGTAGGTGAGTTTGCTCTACTTGGTACCGATTTGGTTTATGAAGCTCTAGAGAAGGTTCGGTTTATAATACATAGACTAAGATTGTCTCAAAGTCGACAAAAATCCTATGCCGATAATAGAAAAACAGACCTTGAGTTCGAAGTAGGAGATTGGGTCTATTTGAAAATTTCACCCATGAAAGGGTTATGAGGTTTGGAACGAAAGGGAAACTTAGTCCCCGTTATGTGGGGCCGTATGAAATTTTGAAGAGGTTTGGGAGTGTTGCCTATGAGTTGAAATTGCCAAATGAGTTGGCCATGATTCATCCGGTATTCCATGTATCTATGCTTAAGAAGTGTATAGGCGATCTGGTGTCCATTCTTCCTCTAGAAGGTTTGGGGGTAAAGGAGGACCTTTCATATGAGGAGTTCCCGATTGAGATCTTGGATCACCAAGTTAAGAAATTGTGGAATAAGGAGGTTGCCTCCGTAAAGGTTCTATGGAGGAACCACCATGTTGAGGGTGCAACATGGGAGGTCGAGGCTGACATGAAGACCCGCTATCCTCATATTTTTCCCCCTTAATCCTAGCCAAGATTAAGGTTAGTAATTCCTTATATGATTATTGTGAATAATGTTGAACCTATCATGCTTTTTTTATTTTCTAAATATGTGCATATTGTAGTAGGAATTCATGCCTAAGTTGAGTTCTTGTCTTTCCATGAAATATGTTTAATATTTTGGCTTTCACTTTAGTGTGTTGAGTGCTATGAGTGTTCATGGAAGATTATAATGAGCATAATTGATATTGTTTTGATAAGAAATAAACATGTCAACTTTTAATGTTCATATTGAGCTCATATTGAAACGTGAAGGTAGTACCTTCTTATGTGATATGAAAAGTTGAGTTTTGTTATGGCATGTGTGGATTAAGTTCCTATTGTTAATGTTATGTTTATATGTTGAAAAGAGTTGATATTTCCTTCTATGATCTGTGACTCATTATGATATTGTTGGTTGGTTGGCTTCTAGTCTTGAGTCTTTCCTCCTATAGAAAGGTTTAGAGTGTCATTCAGGGACGAATGTTATTAAGGGGGGGGAGTATTGACACACCCGGAAATTTCCATGACCTATAATAGAGCTTAATATGTTGAATAATGATGGTTTTAGACCTAAATAAGTATAAATAACTTTTTTGAGAAGTATCGGAGCAATAGGATTAAAGAAAAGTCTTAACGTTTGGAAACTAGCGAAATTTAACTAGTTGACGTCCCTATGTTTGGGGAAGGTTTTGGAGGGTCAAATAAAGTCTAAAACTTGTAAAAATACTTTGGATAGGTAGAGTGTAGTATAGAGAGTCCAAACGTCCGATAACGACACCTCAAAGACCACCGGAAGGGTCCTTAGGATGACCCCAACATGGGTGGGCAGGCTGCCAAAGCAGCCTGCAAAAGTCAAGAATCAGTGGGCTACTGTGCGACGTGCAGCCAACACGGACCTCACTGCCTCAAATTATTTTTGGGAAATAAAGTGTATGTTGGCCCCGCGATGCGGAGCCACTTCCTAGATTCGTAAAAAGTCGTATTTTTAATGTTTTGACTTCACAAATAAACCCATTTAAGTGAGGGGTCTTTTGGGTAATTTAATGGGTGACCAGAAACTAAGTAGCACACGATTGCACGACTCCCCCTTGAGAGGCTGAGTTACTGCTCAACCAGACCCAATATCTACTAAATCAATTACAGAATCAGCAATGGTCACAAAATATAACATGAATCAGAAAAAAAAACTAATAGAAAAGTCACATAAAAGGGAAATCTTGTCCAACACTCTAAGCTAACTATACATGCACAACATTTAAATAGCACATATACGGGGAAAGAATCACCTGGAAATGATTATAAACAACACAAAAAGAATAGTAAAAATCAAGATTCACACACACATCAATGGAAATGAGAGTAAACTAAAAGAAAACTAACTACAAAATTAAGAGACAAGTGAATATTACCTCTTTTTAATCAGTGAATAACTCACTATATGAAAACTTTACTAGTTATAACATTTTAAATTTAAGATAAACATAACTAACCTAACAAGGCAAATTTGAGTTAATAAGTTGAGGGTGTTGTGTCTCTAATTAAAGACTTCTAAACAAATTTGGAGGTAAAATAAGAGCATGCAAAGACAACAAAATCAAAGTCAATAACCTCACTAAAGAAACTAAGCAGCTCAATAGTAAAACTTCAAATTTAGAAGAAAAGACAAGGAGCAGCCTTAGAGAACTTGGATGTATAGTTAAATGTAGACATGAAGATCCAAATCTAGAAGAAGTCTTAGAGAGGTTGTTAACACTCAAAGCCTTATTTTTTGCTTGTCACGACTGGAATCTAGACCCCAGACGAGACCGGCGTCATTGACCTCTCAGAGGTCGCAGACAAGCCTACTTACGTCATTCTTACTTCATCTAGGTTAATTTTAGCGGAAAATTTGAAACTTTTTGTTTCTTAACATACTTGTTAAACATTCATATCATTTCATAATTGTTCACCATCAACCATCTAACATTAAGATATAAGCAACTGAAAGAAATAGATCAATAAGTATTAAGTGTATAATTGCCAAAATGGCACCAATACAAAGTCTAAATAAAAACAGAAAAGAAACGCTAGTGGAACATGCTCCACTAGCTGAACTCTAAAACTAAGCTAGAATGTAAAACAGTAGCATCCTCAGAAGCATGAGGACCTACCAACTCCGGATGAATGCTGAACATCCGGATAAGTGCAACAATGATCATGTAGCTCTATCGTCCACCTGTGCCTGCACCTAAAATAGTATAGTTGTATAGGGTTAGTACACACTTGTACTAAGTATGGGTATATGCAAGCACACACCAAGGACATGTATGAGAAAGAATAGCTCTTCCCTAATAACATGATTATGGAAAGTCAAGTCAGTGGACTTGCCAAATTTGGATTAGAAAAGTTAGTGAACTTTCCAAATTTGGATTAGGAAAGTCGTGCCATGAGAGTAACATGCATCATCATAAACATCATACAACATACAACACATAACATCTTACATATAGCACATATCATAGCACATAACATATAACACAGCTTCTTTCATATCGTTCATTCCTATACCATGAGACCTTGGAATCATGGACTTGACATTAAGACTTTCCAAAATGAGGGCTCAACATATGGGACCTCAATTAGGGAGTCTTCATTAGCAAACACAGAGTCTGCTTCATTCATTCATACGTACTTCATTTCATTTCGTTCATATGCAGTGTGAACACCAGCTATACCTAGGGTGTAGTTTAAGACTTTCATCGGGTTTGCTGTGCAATGATCAAGAATAACCTAATGTCATTACCTTAGTCTAGCTCACCTCTTGATTATCCTATCCTAACACCTTTGGTATCATTCATTTCATTATGTGCTTTATTTTAGGCTGGCCTCATTCATTCATTGGGAATTTTAACTTTAACCGACATAGATCATGTGAGCATCATGAAATCCAGTGTCTCCCCCACACCGAAAAGAGGTGGAATCACCGGCCAAAGTGACCCAGCAACATTCTAGCGTACATGGGAATTTAACCCCGCCAGATCCCTATATTGGCAATATAGGTTCGAAGACTACGAGATACAAGGAGACCCATACCCGGCAAGCCGGACAGTGTCATCTCATGAGAGTTACGTGAACCTTCGCCCTTTCCGAAAGAAGGCATTACCGCTCATAGCTAGCCTATTGGTGCTCAGTATAAAGTTCCATTTCATTCATCTCATACGTCATGTAAGCTGACTTCTAGTATGAGGATATCATAGCTCATTAGATGATTTCTCATCTCATCATTTGTATTAAGTGTGTTAAGCTCAATACCTTCATTAGAGTGTTCATAGAGACTGGTCTCTTCATTATCTTACACTCTCATAGGTGAGTACGTTTTGGTAACATTTACTTAGGCCCCTTTGAGATCACTCTCATTATTTACATTAGCCTCATATCATGTTGTCACCACATTCATTATCATTAGCACATTTGCTTTCCATAATTACTCACTTCTTGTTACGTGAATGTTCATCTCATCATTTCATTATTCGTCTCATCATATGCCAATGCACTTGGTCATCTAGTGTATCTTACACTCATATTTAACCTTTCAAGGTTCATCATTCCATTACATACATCTTAGGTTCACTTACTTTTGAACGTATGCTAGACTTATGTGTGTATACATACAAGCCATGAGACTTCATTCGTATTTTGTCTAAGTGAATCATATCTTCCTAAGATTATGTGATACAAGACTTATGTGTCTTGTATATAGGCCAAGATCTTGATTTCGATCTAAGTAGGTGGCATTATTCTTGGATATTTTATTCACGTATGACTTATGTATCAATACGGAAGTTTGGCAAGGAAACCCAAGTTTGAACCATTTGAATATCATTTATATTTTCCATTGATTTTATTTATAATATTCATAACATTAGAACTCTAAATTAAATTCCAACATTAACACCGTATCCTTATTTTTCTACTTAGTTTTTCTCTTAAGTTGGCCGAAGGGTTGTGGGTTCGAACCCCCACAACCTCTTTTTATTTTTCATTAATATTTCATGGCTCATTTTCGCCCAACCAAGAGGTTGTGGGATCAAACCCCCACAGACTCTTTGATTTTTATCATTTAATTCGCTGGAAATAGGGAGGTTGTGGGTTCGAACCCCCACAGCCTCCTTATTTAACTTTAATTTCGCTGAGGCTTAGGTGAGTGGCAGTGAGGTTGTGGGATCGAACCCCCACAGCCTCACTTTATTTCTTTAATTAAATTTTGCTTTCCCCTTCCCATCCTTGAGGTCGTGGGTTCGATTCCCACGCCTCCCATTCTTCCTTTTAAATTTTCTCTTCTTCACTCGCTGCCTGGAGGTCGTGGGTTCGAATCCCACGCCTCCCATTCATTTGTTTGATTTATTTTCCTCTTCTTTCTCCCCCAGCATCGCGAGTTCGATCCCCCCAGCCCCCCTTTGTTTTTCTTTTCTTTTTCGCGAACTCAATAGCCAGGTTCGAATCCCCTTAGCCCCATTTCCCTTTTCCCTTCTCGCGAAATCAGTGGCTAAGGAGTGAGGTCACAGGTTCAAAACCTGGTGGCCTCACCTCTTTAAAAATGCATAAATTTCCAGATTTCTGGGTTAAACTTTAGCCTAAAGTAATAAGGCATAGTTACTGGAAATATTTATCATTCCCCAACTCATTTTCATCAACGTTTTCACATGATTCTCAAGGTGCATTCATAAATCATTTTAACACATTTTTAGGCGTATCTTTCATAGATTCATTTAGCTAAAAAAATGTTATTCAATCAATCATATTTCACTAAAATGAACATCACATTGTATACACACTTTCACACATAAAATACACAAGAGTTACATATCTTACACGACCCCAAAACAGTGGCCAAAGACACTGCCAACGTGCACACACACACGCCTCCTTTTTCGATCACACTTTGATTGTCATCTTCGTGATTTCCCGCACACAAACATATTCACATGTAATATAAACACATCATACATGCCTAAATCTACCAGAACAACATACCCATACTACGAATTCGTCTGGGAGCTAGTGACAATGACATGCAAAGGGGAACAATCTTAGTTCCAGAGTGAATAGTTTGAATCGTAAGGGGCCTCTTGGGAAAGGGACCAAGAGAGAAGAAACCCATACCTTTTTTGATGTTGTTCAAGCGTGAAGTTGCTGCCCAAACGTTCCTCCAAACCACGCCCAAATCACCTCAACCTACACACCACTCGACGAACAACCTCTCTTTGCCTTGAAGTTTTTGATTACTTTGATTTTCTTAAAAATTTTCATGTGTTCTTCAAGTGTGAAGAACCTTAGTCAAAGTTTCTATTCTTCATGTTAATTTGCAGAGAAAACAAGAGAGTTTTTTCTTTTTTGAACGTGGAGAGGGTGTGTTAGACGTGTTAGGAGAGTGTTAGCATAGGTTTAGGAGTCTTAGTTCAAGACTTAGTCAAAATAGGATTTAATATAATTAATACAAATCTGATTTATTTTAAATAATACGCGAAAGGACCATTTTACCCTTAATGAATCAGATTTTAATTGATGATTAAATCATCAATTCATTGCTTCTAGTGGGGCTCGAACCCGAGTGACACCCTTTTTGCGAAAAGGGTCACTTCGGGTCGACACACCCGAATTACTCTTTTAATTTAAATTAATTAATTCCTCAGGGTAATTACAATATTACCCTTGGCCTGGAAAAGACTATCTTACCCCTGGATCCTCAAAACTTAAAATTTCTTCTTTTAAGTTCGGTAAAGACTCTTTCGATTAAATCTTCGTTTTCGTGAGCCTCACATGGTTGGTTCCAACCATTCCATGCTGAATTAACTCCCCAAGTTAGTTGGCTTGGTCGTAGTAGGGGTTCTGAGGTCTGGTTCTACGCGTATCAATCCGTGTGGACCTTGGTCCAATCGCAAGCATTCTTGACACCTTAAGTAATTATCTTATTCATTTTTTTTAGGGTTGTTACATTCAACTACACCAAGTATCTACTCACTGTATTCCAAAAGCAGAAATGATAATAAAATAGAAAATACTATAGTTATCACAAAAAAGGATATTAAAGGAGAAAACAAAGAACTACTCAATATATTAGGTTTTATTCGGTGCTCAAAGATTAAAGAGGTTGATTTCAAAATTAAAGCCTTATTCTATGATCAACTAGACGCGGGGTCTGCTCAATTTATTCATGAACCAGTAATGCTTGTTGAAAGCACCTGGCAATCCTAATCATAAGCATTAAAAAATCTACGACCTCAGACTTCTGTTTTCATTTCAAGAAGAATACACACCACCACTACACAACTATGTTCAAAAGAATAGCTTTCTTGCATTGGTACACTGGGAAAGGAATAGACAAGATGCAGTCATTGAGGCAGAAAGTAACATGAATGATCTGGTTATCGAACCTCTTAACTCATAACAAAGAAAATTTATCATGAATTTTTTTTTACAGTAAAGAATAAATTAAATTTTTTTCAACATTCTAAACTTACAATACAGACCTTAAATTTGAAAAATATAGTCATACGGAATGATTTAATTGAGTAACGAATAAGCAATAACGAACATAATTAGTAAGAGAAACCAGAACATTACCAACTTGAACATTACATCAAAGTTAACATACACAGGAATATTAAATCAATAAATGTGCAGGTCACTGAAAAATGTGAGTAAGTATTTACGGTTACATAGCTTCCTATTCATTCCTATCACAACACCTTGTGGAGCACAGGTACAAAAATGAGTGTTGTAACTAATAGACACCAGCTGAACAGTATAAATGAGACGTTACATTTCTATTTATTTTCATAATTTTGTATGCCTAACTGAAAACAAGTGTTGCAAGATGCATTCAGACATCATACTATGATAAGAAATGCAAAAATATGTACTCCATCAGGTTGTATTATAACATTCAAACACAAGATGCATCTAAATTCCAAATCTAGCTTTGAATTACATATAATTGAAGGTAAGTTATTTCAATGTTGGAAAGACGTACTTTTTAAGCAGGAAAAAGATTAAGACACACAGATGTACATCAAAGTTTAAAAAAGAAAAAGAAAAAAAATAAGAGAAACAGGAACATTACCTCTTTTTTGAGCAGTGAGCTGAGCTTGATGACCAACTTGTAGTTTGTCCACTAAAAAATTCAGACAACAAGAAAGAAAGTATAAACTTAGAACTTGAAAAATATACTCGAAAGAGAGAAACAAAATCCCTTAATGCTCGACTTTAATGACTTTTAGAGTAGAAATTTAATTTGAATAGATAAGAATTATCATGCATATTGAAGATTTTGTTCTTAGAAATTGTTTGTCCTGTTGAAAAACAAAAGATTTTTCAATAGATAAGACCTATCACGCAGATTGAAGAATCGAAACTCATCTTTCATAACATTAACTCTTCCTTAACTAAGAATTTCATCTAAACATTTTTGCAGATATTTCTCAATCTTCACCGAAATTGAAATACACACTTCAATGCACAAAAAGATGACATTATAAACATAAATCTAGCAAAAACTACTTCAAAGAAACCCAATTGTCAAGAACCCTAGTTTCTAATAAATTTCTAACTTTGAAGAAGATGAAACACCACATACATGTAGCTGCAGAAACGTACAACCCATGAAGTAGAAGACCCAAAAGTTGCAGATTTCTACAAGGAAAATCAAAGAATAATGGTTAAAGCAAAGCCATGGATGACTACCTTGGTTCTTCAGAGAGAAGAGAGAGAAGTTGGTCGATACCTACGAGGAATGGACTCAACTTTGAAGAAAAATATTGATCTAATGTGATATATTTACCTTTTATTTTACTTTTACAATTGATTAAAAAAAATTAACGGGTGTAGTGAAATAAGTGGAGGGAAATAATTGAGGGGAAATAATTGGCGGAACCGTTGCCATAGAGTACCTAACGCGACGATTTTCAAGAAACGTTGCAATATAGAGATACTATGGCAACGATTGTAGTACTAAAACAATGATTTAATTCTTAAAGTGTTTCATTAGGTCCAGTTGTCTATTGAAAAGATTATAACAATTGCGAATGAGTATCTATTGCAACACATATTTAATTGTTGCTAAATAATTGTTGCTACAAGCTTTTTTCTAATAGTGATGGCAATGTCAATGTGTGAAGCAAGAATTCAAATATATGTTAAGACTGATAAAGTGTATAAATACAATATAGTGTTGGTACTTTTGTTTTTTAGTCTGCTGGGATTAGGATTATTTTTTTCTCCCCTTTGATTTTCTTACTTCTATCTCTTGGTATCGCCAAAAAAATAAATATTTCTTCTTGTTATTGATTAATTATTGATTCTCTTTCACACTTCTATCCTACGAGCCTTTCAATACTAATCGTAGAAAAGTCACCTTTGTCTATTAAAAACACCTCTTTAATAAAAATAAAATATTTAGAGGGCACTTTTAAAATATTTAGAGGGCACTTTTAAACATAATTTTGTGTAGACGTGACAAAATAATATAATTCCTCCGTTTTATTTTATGTGGCACTTTTCGCATTTTGAGATTCAAATATGTCTATCTTTGACCGTAAGTTTTTCATAATTCCTTTTAATATTTTGAATTATCAATTATTGTAACTTATAGTACTCTTTACGAAGTTTACAAATATATAAATTTCATTTCAAAAAACTTGAAAATTTCATACGCAAATGTCCGATCAAATTAAACTGTTTGACTTTCGAAAAATGAAAAATATCACATAAAAATAAAATAATATGAATAATAATAGTGGGTTTGTAAAATATATAAGTAGGTAGAAAAGAGTAGATTAGGTAGGCGTATTGAAAGTGAAAGGAAAGGGTGATGTGGTTATCAAATCATATTTTAAACAGATACGATTTTCCTTTTTTTTAATATAATAAAATATGATCCTGCTGTTTATACTTTAAAGTGGGATTTTATTTAAGAAAGAAAAAAAAAAACAGAGAGAATGGATGGATGGATGGATACATACGAATTTGATAAAGTGAGTATTAAACGTGTTATGATTGTAAATTAATATTATAAAGTAGAAAACACATTTTTCAGAAAGAAAGTATTTAAGTATATAGTTTCCGTGCAGATTAAGGAGGGCACGATATTGCTCACCCCAAAATTCATTGACATGTGGAGGTATGCGTCCCACTACATCCCATACAGTTAGTAGTTGGCATTAAAAGGGAAATTGCCCGCCATCCTGCATTTAATTCTACTTTTTACTTTGTGATTTGATTTGATTCAATTCGATTCGATTCGATTCGGTTTGATTCAATGGATGTGGAAGACCACAAATCCCCTGTTGCTGCTGCTATGGGTAACAAGAAAAAAGCAAGAAATTGCTGCTTCGTCTGCCTCGCAGTCCTTGTTCTTCTAGGGCTTCTCTTACTCATCTTGGGCTTAACAGTTTTCAAAACCAAAAAGCCTGTCACGACAGTAGATGCCGTTACCCTAGAT
The DNA here is from genome assembly GCA_016801875.1 of Solanum sitiens. Classification (NCBI taxonomy): domain Eukaryota; kingdom Viridiplantae; phylum Streptophyta; class Magnoliopsida; order Solanales; family Solanaceae; genus Solanum; species Solanum sitiens. The sequence continues at coordinate 142,799 of JABWTJ010000851.1, read as the reverse complement.
GATTTGGATGTTTCATTTGACATCGCACGACTCCAAGTTCACCTCAATGTCACCGTTAAAGCAGATCTCTCTATCCAAAATCCCAACCGGGTCAGCTTCAAATACGACACCACATCTGCTCTGCTTCAGTACAAGGGAAAAGTTATCGGAGATGCCCCTCTTCCGGCAGCCAAAATTGGCTCCCGTCAAACGCATCCAATGAATATTTCCCTCACCGTCATGGCCGATCGATTGCTTTCAGACTCCACTTTGTATTCCGATGTTATGGCCGGTGCCTTACACCTCACTACTTACGTCAAATTGTCTGGGGTTGTTCATCTTCTATTCAAGATTCATGTCAAGACTTCCTCTACCTGCGATTTGTTCATCGATGTTCTTAACAGGAGGCTCCTTAATCAGACTTGTCATTATAAGACAAAGCTATGATTCTCCATACTACTTACTGTTTTATTTGTTTTCTCTTCACTACTGTTTTGGATGAGATTTGATTTTCGATTTTCATTTTTATTATATTAGATCCCACTTAATATCTTGTCCTCTCACTTTTTCTCTACTTCAATTGAAAGGCTAAACATACATTTGTGTTTATCAACTACAATTTTGCACTACACTTACTCTTTGTTTCGTGTGGTCTTGAACCAAATGGAGTTGATGACTGACAACATTTAATTCTCATTCAGAATCTTTTATTCTGTAAAATGGTTCTTCTGCAAATTTATAAGACATCCTTGTTTCTACCACCATAATAAAATCTGTTCAAGTTTAGCTACTCCTAAAAGTGGTTGTCCATTTGATGACCAAGAATTGAAATCTTCTTATCAAGGAAAAGGACCTGGTTTAACGGAAGTATTGGGAAGCTTTGCTATTAACTTGATGCACTTTTGTCTTTCACTGTCGTATACACCAGAGAGTACAATAAAACTCGCAGAGTTGTGTTGATGTTAGTTTCAAGTTGAAGTGAAAAGTGTGTATCTGCTATGTGCCTGCCATGAAATAAACTGGTAACTGCAAAGCAAACTCTGACAGAAACAATCATGGAAAGTGTACACATTCTATAGATGGAGATATTTCCATCAAGTGTAACGTGAACTCCATCTCCTATTATTAAACAAATTTAATTGCTTTATGTTCCTGAGATATCATGTTAGACACATTGCGCTTATCTCAACCATGATGTTAGATTGAAGCATGGGAACAAACAAGTTGTGGGAAGACAAGTCATGTTTATATTCGACTACTTGTAATTCTTGAAGTTCCTCTGTTGTCACTTAAGAGCAAGCTAAAAAGCAAAACGTATCAAAGTTTATGAATACAGGCGTTTCTGATCATTTACGTAAATTTGACAATTCGCCCATGAGCCTGATATAATAGCAATATCATGCTTTGTATCACAAGCCTCCCTTGCCCCTATAAGGACATTGGTCTGTACGGCCATTAACGCGCAGAAGAATGTCAAACAGATTGGTGTTTCAATTCCAAGTTCCAACTGCCAAAGGGGGTGCTTGTTGGTCATTTGGTTGGAAACAAGTTATCTCGGGATAGTTAATCCCAAGAGTAAGTTATCCCACAATGTATATGAAATAACTTATCTCATCACTATAGTGAAAATGATGGGATGAATAATTCATGGACTAACTAATACCTCCAACCGAACGCAAGATAAAATAATCGTCCATTTTACCAGGATTATTACTATAGTCAAATGTCAGACAGTTGGGTCTTTATGAGTAGAGATTTTACTATATTCTCATCAATTATTTTATAAAAGCACGATATGGTGGTCTTTTTCTTTTGTTTTCGTTCCCTTTCAGACCTAAGGGAGAGTTTTTGTCTGTTCTATTTTTCTTCATTGGCACCAATCAGAAACAAAAGTCATATTTTTGCCCATTTGGTTGAAAGCTACACAACAACAGAAGCAAGAGAATGAAAAGGTCCAGAAGTCAACATAGAAATGAGGTTTGAATTTGGACAAATACACAAATATGCATGTTTATCTGATAGTATCATTTTATTTTTCCTTTCATTTTCGAAGCACGTTTAGGCCATTGGAATTGCAGTGTTGCTGCTGGTACAGTGTATATGTTACATTGGAGGACCCTTTGAATCCCAGCAGTCAATTTATTTGACTCCCATCTCCTTTTTCTAGCTAACTGGGACAACCTTACGCTCCTACCGCACTTAGTTTCCTAACATAAAATTGGAACTTTTCTTAACCTGCTAATAAAGACCAAGAGAACAAGTTCCAATTGAGTGAATTATCAGCTTCCAGTCCTATTCTGAATCTGGCTTCTTCTGTTCTCATTTGGTACTATTGGACAGACCACATTGAAATGGCAGGAGATCAACCTAAATTTCATTGGGCATACACACAAGAATAGACTGTGTCTGCTGTCGTCTTTCTTGCCATCTTCTTCACACTGTTAATATTGGCATTGACCATATTCAGGATTAAGTTACCTCGCATTAAAATGTCATCAAATGATTTTCCATACGTATCTACTGGTCTGCTCTACAAAATAAAACTGAACATTACCCTGAAAACCCAAGTAAAGCCAGCTTCAGGCATATGGCAGGCAAAAGACGACTGCACGCTCCACAATCCACACCTAACAAGTTTTGAGGTATTCATGTGTGTTTGGTATGCAATTCTCTGCAAGGCTAATGGCTATCTAGTGCTGGTTCTTAAATTCATTTGGGTAGACACCGTTTATGAAGCCTGAGATTCTTAAGCTAAATAGTCTGATATCAAGGAAGTGATGAGATGCCAACTGAACTGAAATATATGTAACAGCAAAGTCAGTTTATGAAACAAAACATTTCTCCCAAACAATCATTGATCATGTACAAAAATATTAAAAACGAAAATAAAGTTGTCCAAAGGCAACAGGTCCACATGCATTTCCTAAACCACAGGCTCATTGTTAATTATTTTCTCCTATGGGAAACAATTGACAAGTTTTGGAAGCATATAAGATGGACATAAAGTTCATGGAAGTACCAAAATGACCACCAATCAATTATCAAAAGAAATAGAGACTTTCGTCCACATCAGAAGTTGCAAGAAAAGCCTACTGATACAAAGAGTAGTCACTCAATACTGAAATTAAATTCTACATAATTAGTACATAAAACTCCTAGAATTACAAGTAAATTCTGGATTAACAGTCATGATTTCAACAACCTAAACACTATGTTAATGCTCTATGACATCCAAGTTTGAGGTTAGCCACCACACTGAAAATGAGTGAGGTTGTCATGTACTAGAATCTATCTCCGGCAGATTTCTCAACATTGTTGCAAAGTCAAAATATAAGCTTTTTGCATAATCCTTTGTCAATTCTTTTATACCGACTTACAGGCTTCATAGGAGCAGCAGGGCAAGTATCAGAAACTCCACTAAGATGAGGTGCAGAGGTAGGTGTCTTGTATCCATCAGAATCTGAAAGTGGAGTTGAGGCTTTCAAATGAAGATCCTCATTAATAACTTGTAGGAGAGAATTGTACAACAATTCAAATAACATCTCATCCTCAGACACTGTTCCCACATTTTCACTGAAATTCAAAGTCTCCTCAAAGTATAGCTGGCGTGTCACTTTGGCTCGTGAATCTGTAAAATACTTTTTACATTGTGGGGCAAGCATCAGTTCATCTGGTCCAGGGGCAAATGGATCAAAGCCTAACCCCTTGGGAGTCTGTTGACTCCTCCCTTCATTTGTATAAACCGTGTGTTGAGAATTAAAGCAATAACGAGTCCTGTGAAGAGAAGACCAAACTGGTGAACAAGAGCCATCTACGTGGTCGCCAGCTTCTCGGGTGGAATCAGGTGTGATTGGACCTAGAGGATCAGATGGCAATTCTGCTGTTGGAGACTGATCAGCACATCCCTTTAATTTCTTAACAATGGAGTAGTGAGACAAACTTTGTTCCTTATTTCCAACATGAGTAGTGTCCATTATTCCTGATACGAGTTTTGATATGAAAAATATGCTCAAAGCATATAGTGTAAATAGGTAATTGGAGGATTTAGCAATTTATCAAGTATCATATGAGATGACCACCAACACATGTGTAGTATGTCTATGAATAAAACCAAACCAAACCCCTACTGCTAGCAAAAATGTAGTATTTCGGAGAACAGATTCCATGTTGAAAGCTAATTGGGGGCGTGGCCGACAGCCGTAACCTGGAGATCAATTTTAGGTTTTTGCAACACTACAAGGGAACTAAATCAAACGAAAAGGATAAACCAATACAAAGTGTATCGACTGAAATGAGCAAGTAAAGTAAAGAATGCAGAGTCTTACCTCAAACAAAGTTACAGCAACCAGCCGGAAATGGGAAATGGGAAATGTAGTAGGAGATCCCCTTCTGCACAAAATGAACTCGGATAGGTACCATTAATTCTCAAAATTAAATGTTGTAGTAACAAGTTTGACCAGTCAACATCAATATCCTTAGGCTCATCTATCCATTCAATTTTATTACTCCCTTCGTCCGGAAATTTTTGTCATGGTTTCTATTTTTAGATTCAAACTATAAAAATTTTGACTAATATTTTAAGCTGTATTTTTCATCATATTAATATGCAAAACATTATAATTTATAGTACTTTTCATATAGTTTTAGAATATCTAATTTTTTTATTTAAAATATGAATTAATGTGATCTAATTTACCTTTGAAAATTAGTCAAATTGACTTTCGATAAGCGTAACATGACAAACAATTCTGGACGGAGGGAGTATTATTTAAGGAAAATGCATGAATTCCTCTCTAAATTTGAACTCAAAAGTAGTTACACACTTTAACTATCATAACAATCTATTACACATCTTAACTATTTCAAAGTGAATTTAATATCACTTTGATATGTGCAACACCACTCCCAAAGTATGTAGTGTATTACACTCGCTGCTAGGGGTGTACAAACCGAATCATTAAGTCAAATCGAACCGACGAACCAAATCAAATCGGAAAAAAAAACTGACTTGTGCTTTGGTTTGATTAGTTTGGCGATTGAAAAAAAAACGATCACTCTTGGTTTGATTTGGTATTAGAAAAAAAAATTAAACCGAACTCAAACCAAACCGACACACACACAAATATGGGTAAGAGATTTAGATATAAGAGTAGATTTTGTTTTAGGACTAGACTTCATACTATATAATAAAGGAGGAACCATAATAACAAGTGATGGAATACTTTTCATGAAAAATATTACTTATACTTCTGTATTAACTAACAAAATTAATACTCAAATAAGACATAAAGAAAAATGTTGTGATAATTGTGAAAATAATATACAATGTACAAAAACAGAATGTAATATATTATATGAAGAAATACTCGAATCAGATGAAGAAGATATAGTTAATAAAAACTATGTTTTAATAGAAACGGAAACAGAATTATATAATTTTAAGACAGGAATTAAAACAATAGGACAAATAAGAAATCAACAAGATTTAGATAATATAGTAAAAATTTTAGATCAAATAGCAATAATAGGAGAAAAACCCTTAAAACATTGGGAAAATAATAAAATAGTATGTAAGTTAGATATAATAAATCCAGAATATATAATAAAAACAGCCTCAATAGAAGCTACAAACCAAGATTTAGAAGATTTTAGAATACAAATTAAAGAACTATTAGAATTAGGAGTAATAAGACGATCTACTTCTAAACATAGATCAGCAGCATTTATGGTAAGAAATCATAGTGAAATAGTTAGAGGAAAAGCTAGAATGATTATATATTATAACAAAAGCTAAGGGAAAGAGATGAACAGTAATAATAGATTCATGAATGGACAAAGTCCATAATTTAAAAAAAAAAAAAAATATTAAGGGAAGAAAAACTAGAAACTAAATTGATATTTACATATTACAGCAAAAGAGTGAAGGAGTACTGAGTAGGATTTTACAATTTACAAGTTTAAACGAAAATTTATTGAAATATTTATTGAAATACCCCCTCCTCTCATACTATATAATAAAGGAGGAACCATAATAACAAGTGATGGAATACTTTTCATGAAAAATATTACTTATACTTCTGTATTAACTAACAAAATTAATACTCAAATAAGACATAAAGAAAAATGTTGTGATAATTGTGAAAATAATATACAATGTACAAAAACAGGATGTAATATATTATAACAAAAGCTAAGGGAAAGAGATGAACAGTAATAATAGATTCATGAATGGACAAAGTCCATAATTTAAAAAAAAAATAATAATAATAAAAAAAAATTATATATTAAGGGAAGAAAAACTAGAAACTAAATTGATATTTACATATTACAGCAAAAGAGTGAAGGAGTACTGAGTAGGATTTTATAATTTACAAGTTTAAACGAAAATTTATTGAAATATTTATTGAAATACCCCCTCCTCTCATACTATATAATAAAGGAGGAACCATAATAACAAAATTTATTGAAATATTTATTGAAATACCCCCTCCTCTCATTTGGTATCAGAGCAAGTGATCTTGAATAGACCAACAATATTATATGAAAAAAGATTATTATTCTAAGAAGACTTTTGCTTGTCATAAAACCTTATTTTATAATAGACAACATTTAAAGACAGTAAGATTATATAAAAAATCATTAGAAAAACATCTTCTTACTTTAGATTTAAGACTATCTTTAACCCATACATATAAAGATTCCTTAGATAATCTTAGAGAAATTATTAGACATAATCAAAATCAAATAAGTAACGAACTAGATATAATAAATTTTGAAGAAACAGAAGTAATTAATATAATTAAAATTATTAAAAATAGTCCTTATTATTATAATTCTGTAGGATAATATATGAGAAGACCCTATAAAAATACTAAAGAATATAAAAAGGTAAAAAGAGAATTATTAAATTTAGAATCAGAAAAATTATTAAAAGATCTAAAAATAACAAGCTCAATAACCTCTAAAACAGAAATTAGTAATAAATTAGATTATATATTTTTCTTAGCTAAAATATTAGAAAAGAAATTAGTAAGACATCTTATATCTAGAAAAATTGTAATTAAAAAATATATATGAGAAATCTTCCTTTTGCTAAAAGTATAAGATTTGATTATAAGATATTATATAGAGATATAAAGGAAAAACAACGATTACAAAGAGCAGAAAAGGCAATAGAAGCATATATCTATATATACGAAAATGAATTTTTTAAACCAAAAGCTTTTTATTTTGAATATGATATAAACAACGAAGAATATATAAATGCTTTAAAATGAGAATTACAAGGACTTAGGATTGATATTGATAGGTATACTAAAAGAATAAAATTTTTTAGTGAATATTATAAACCAACTACTTTAGGATAATAATAGTAAAAATAGCTTCATTAAAAAGTATAGAATATTTAGATTTACAAATAACTATAGAAAAAAGATTTAAGAAAAAAGGAGAAAATATAATTAAGTGTAATTTTGATAGTGGAGATCATATCCTACATACAGAAGATCCTCAATATAATACTTTAATAGATTTAATAATAAACCTTAGTGAAAAGATTAAAGAAAATAATAACAAAATTATAAAAATACTAAGTGAACAAGAAGAAACTCAAAATAGACAAAAACTAAATTTTAATAAGATAGAAGAAAATTTAGATTATTTAAAAGAACAAGGAGTAGAATTAACTAAAAAATTAAATAATAGATTAAAAGAAGAAGTTAATAATACTTTAATTATAAAATTACAAGAAATAAAGACAGAATTAGCATCAATAAAAGAGATAGTTCTTTCATGATAGACTTAATAGAAACAGAGACATATAAAGACGCAATAACATTAATAGAAAAAAGAATACCTCTCCCATTAGATTATAAAGAATTTAATATACCTTCAAAATCAGATCAAATCATAATAAAACAGAATAATATAATAATTGCACTTTTACTACAATTACATAATAAGATAGATAAAAAAGAAAAATCAGAAGGTAAAAATATTACAACTGGAGTAGAAGAACTAATAGAAAAGTTGAATAAGATAGAAATTACTCCTCAAACAGAAAAAATAATTAAAAAACAGAAAAAATGGACATTTTTCCAATTAGATCAAGAGATAAAAGACCAGAAAGACCAGGACCAAGTTACACCCAGAATAAAATAAGCAATAATTTTATATCAAGAATATTAAATAGAAAGATAAAAGAAGAAAATAATCAACAATTAGATGAAATAATAGATACAGATAAAGATATACAAATATTCCAACAAAATCAATTAAATTTATTAAATCCAAAAGTTTATATAATACAAATTCAAAATCCCAACTATATAGACATTATAGAGAAGAACAATTATCAGTATTAGGAAAAACTTCTGTATCCTTGCCCCTTATAAATGAAGAATCTGTAAAAGAAATAAAATATGTTAAAAAAGATTTAATGCATATGGGATTAATAGTTATAGGAATTAAAGGATTAACTAGAAAAAATTTAGGAACAAAGACATTAATTACAATATATGATAAAAGATGGTCAGACATAAAAAAGGCAATAATAGGATTAACAGAAGTAGATATGACTAATAATGGAGGAATTTTTTATATAAGCCCAGATTTTATGATGAATTTAAATGAATTCGGAAATCACATTAGAATAGGAATACAAACTAAAGGATATGAAGAAATGCATAGTGGAAAAAATTTATTAATATGTGTAGGATTTTTAGGAAAAATGACAGACAGTAGTAATACTAGATTTAAATTACAAATAAAAGACGTAGTAGAAGTAATGGGAAACAAAGGAATAAAATTAATAAAACCTATAAAAATAAATCCTGAAGAATATGCAGGTTTAGAATGGAAATTAGGTGACTTTAAAGAAAAAGAAACCTTAAACCCAGACAATCATTTAATATATACAAATTCTAAAGGAGAACCTTCAATTAGATTTACAGACTATAATTATGAAGCTCAAAAAGACTTTGAAGAAGAAAGTGTTGTAGAAGAAATGCCTTTAGAAGGCATGAATATAGAAATAATATTAGATGAAGATTATGAAGTAGATTTAGCTATAGAAAAAGCAAAAGAAATATGTAAAAATAATAAAAATAGATTATTTACATGCAAAGGATGTAAATTAAAAGATTTGAATCTAGAACAAGTAATATCTCATTTTAAAATATGTGAAAAAAGAACAGATAATAAGGGTTATAGATTAGAAAAAAGTTTACAAGAAAAATCCGAAAAAATAGATAATATAATGACTGAAATACAAGAAAATGATAGTGAGATATCAGAATTAGAATCTATATTTAGTCAAAAAGAATTAATGGAAACAGCAAGTTCTAGTAGTCCATTTCAAAGAACAAATGAACAAGGTTATACTGCAGATAATAGTACAGGAAATATACCACGTAGAAGAGTATATAGACAAGGAGATGTTCCAATAACAGAAGTTAAACCTATGGGAAAAAGAATGCCTATAGAAGAACCAATAATACTCCAAGAAGGAGGAAGTAAAGGAAAAATTCTAAATATAGCTGCACATGATCCACAAAGATGGAATTCAGTAATAGACTTATGGAAAGGAATAGTAGTAGCAGACTTTATAAAAAATTATACAGAAACTGATGCAGAAACAATGTATAAATACTTAGAGACATTCTTAGGAGAATCAACTAAAGCTCTATGGGAAGCTTATAAAGTAGAATTTCCATCAGAATTTCAGTATTTAGTATCATTAGGACCAAACCCATATAATTTTACAAATAAAATACATACATTAATAACAGGAGAAGATCCAAATAGTGGATTAGTAGCTTTACAAAGAAATGCAGTAATAAAACTAGAACAATTAAGTATAAGTAATTGGTATTATATAAAGAAATTTTTAAATGATTATTTCTATTATTGTACAATTAGTGGAAATGCATTTGATCAAGATTTAGGTAAGAAATTATTTAATAAATTACCTGGAGCTTTAGGAAGAGAAATAGAAGATAGATGGACTAAAAGAGATGGAGTAGCTCAAAATCCTCAAGCAAAATGGTCAATAGGACATAGAATACAACATATAATGGAAATATTACAAGAAAAATGTACTAATTTACAAATACAAAAACAATTAAAACAGAATGAAATGAATTTCTGTAAAGACATAATATATACAACTCAAAATTATGATAAAACTCAATATAAAAAGAAAAGATATAAAAACTATAATCCAAAATATAATAGGAAATATAATAAAAAAGGATATTTTCTTAGGAAATCCTCAGCTAGAAAACCATATTTAAATAGGGATAGACATGTTAGAAAATATAGAACAGATAGAAATTATAAAAACAAGTTAGAATGTTTTACATGTGGAAGTATAGAACACTTAGCAAATACTTGTCCTAAAAGATATAATGCAAAAACTAGAAATGCTCAATTAGTAGAAGAATTTAACGAAGCATTATTAAATGTAGATGAATATATGTCAGATAATGAAAGTATTTACTCTATAGTAAGTATTGATATAGAAGAAAATAATAAAGAAGAAGACTCTTCTAATTCAGAAGGAGAAGAATTAATTAATGAAATAGGAATAGAAAATCTAAATATAGATGATTTACAAATTAATTTTATGAATATAATAGAATGTGAACATAATTTTGAAAAAGATACAGGACTAGATAGTAACCCATGTAATTGGTGTAAATGGTATCCAAGTAAATATAAAAGAGCTAAATGTAACAAATGTTTTGTAGAAGGATGTATAATTTGCATAGAAACACAGTTAGGAATAATAACTCAAAAAAGGAAAGAAATAAATATAACTGAACCTTTAATAAATTTAAAAGTATCAGTATTAGAGGCAAAAATTAAAGAGTTAGAAGAAAGAATATTAAGATTAGAAAAAGGAAAAAATATTGAACAGGAACTACCATTAGATAATCAGGAATTAATGAATGAAGAATCTAATACTCTAATATATAATCAAGACAAAAATATAAATACAGTTAAAGTATTAGCGAGACTTCAAATAGGAAAATATGAACTAGAGACTTTAGCACTAATAGATTCAGGATGTACGAAAAGTATTTTAAATAAGAAAATAGTACCACCAGAATTAATAAAGACTTTAGAGAAACCACTTGCAGCCATGCAAATGGATGGAACACATAATATATACAAATATTACATAGATAAAGTACAAGTTAGTTTTTTAAATACTTGTTCAGAATTCTATAAACCTACTTATAAGATGGATAAAATATGGGTAAGAGATTTAGATATAAGAGTAGATTTTGTTTTAGGACTAGACCTCATACTATATAATAAAGGAGGAACCATAATAACAAGTGATGGAATACTTTTCATGAAAAATATTACTTATACTTCTGTATTAACTAACAAAATTAATACTCAAATAAGACATAAAGAAAAATGTTGTGATAATTGTGAAAATAATATAAAATGTACAAAAACAGGATGTAATATATTATATGAAGAAATACTCGAATCAGATGAAGAAGATATAGTTAATAAAAACTATGTTTTAATAGAAAAGGAAACAGAATTATATAATTTTAAGACAGGAATTAAAACAATAAGACAAATAAGAAATCAACAAGATTTAGATAATATAGTAAAAATTTTAGATCAAATAGAAATAATAGGAGAAAAACCCTTAAAACATTGGGAAAATAATAAAATAGTATGTAAGTTAGATATAATAAATCCAGAATATATAATAAAAACAGCCTCAATAGAAGCTACAAACCAAGATTTAGAAGATTTTAGAATACAAATTAAAGAACTATTAGAATTAGGAGTAATAAGACGATCTACTTCTAAACATAGATCAGCAGCATTTATGGTAAGAAATCATAGTGAAATAGTTAGAGGAAAAGCTAGAATGGTTATAAATTACAAAAGATTAAATGATAATACTAGAACAGATGGATATAAACTACCAGATAAAACAGAGTTAATAAATAGAATTCAAGGTAAAACAATTTTTAGTAAATTCGATTGTAAGTCAGGATATTGACAAATAAAAATGCATCCAGATAGTATAGAATGGACATCATTTACTTGTCCTGAAGGACATTTTGAATGGTTAGTTATGCCATTTGGATTAAAAACAGCACCTCCAATATTTCAAAGAAAAATGGACCAGATATTTGGAGAATATAAAAGATTTGTTTTAGTATATGTAGATGATATTTTAGTATTCAGTAAAGATATAAAAGAACATTTAGGACATTTACAAACAGTTTTTAGATTATTTGTTAATAATGGAATAATAATTAGTAAAAAGAAAATAGAATTATGTAAAAATTATATAAATTTTTTAGGAATTACTTTAGGAGAAGGAAAAGTTAAGCTACAACCCCATATAGCTAAAAAAGCCTTAGATATGCCAGATAAATTAAATACTTTAAAAGAGTTACAAAAATTCTTAGGAATAATTAATTATGCAAGACCATTTATTAAAGATTTAGGTAAAATAGCAGGACCATTATATTCTAAAACAGGCTCTAAAGGGCAAAGAAATTTCAATATAGAAGACATAAAATTAGTACAACAAATAAAATAAAAAATAAAAAATATACCTGATCTTAATATGCCATTAGAATCAGATTATAATAGAGACAGATGGAAGTTTTGACGGATGGGGTGCAGTATTAAAATCAAAACCACATAAATATAGCTCTAAAAAAGAAGAAAAAATATGTGCTTATCAAAGTGGAAAATTTAAAGAAAAAGGTAATATAGCTAGTATAGATGTCGAAATTTTAGCTATAATATATGGATTAAATAGCTTCAGAATTTATATTTTAAATAAACTAGAAATATTAATACGAACAGATTGTGAAGCTATAGTAAAATTTCACCAGAAAATCAATGATAAAACTAGTAGTAGAAGAAGATGGCTAAATTTTTTAGATACTATATCAATTTATAATTCTATAATTTTTGAGCATAGTAAAGGAAATGATAATAGTATTGCAGATCAATTAAGTAGATTATTGATTAAAGTTTAAATTTTATATTTTTCAGAATGAGACCATCTTTCCAAGACAAGGGCAAAGGAGTTCAACCTCCAACCCCAGATTTTTCAGACTTATATAAACAGACAGTATTATCTAATTTAAATTTTAGACCACTAAATAAAATAGATGATAATAGAATAGAAAGACTACAATTTGGACAACATAATTTAATAGCATACGAATCATCTAATTAACTTTTAGAAGTCTACCTATATACCAGATAGATAAACAACAGAAATGTTTAATAGATAATATATGGATAGCTCATAATAAGAAAGACACTAAATATATAATTGCAGTTTTAAATGCCTTAGGATTCTACTTTAATAGTAAAAATAAAGAAAATAAATTTAAATATTATGTTGTCATTCATGGTAGAATAAATGGAATTTTTCAGACTTGGATAGAAGTTTTAGATTCTATAAAAGGATTTTCTAAACCTCTTTTTAAAGGTTTTAATGATTTTACTGAAGCACTAGACTATGCTAGGGGAGTATTAGGTCCAAACTACTATATCACTCCCTCTCTTAAACAAAATCCAGACAAAATCCCTCAATATCATATTCAGAAAGATACAGATAAAATTATATTTTGTGATCATTGTTCTTCAATGACCGAAGCTTTCAAAAGACTAAATTATAAGAATGAAGTATTAGCAGAAGAAAATCTCCAGCTGAAAGACAAGATTACAAAAATGGAGAATGATTTGAAGATCAAAGATAATCAGATCAATATACAGGGTTCTCCATCCCCACTAAAAATGGATGAGACGGGTGTACATTCCCCCCTGAATGTAAATAAATCCACTGTATCGGATAAAGATACAGCTAGTCCGATTCAAACGGTAGCCGGTAAAGACTTATCAAATCCGTTAATGGCTGTCACTTTGCCAAAAAGTGAAAACAAAGAAGGAACATCCTCAAGAAGATGTTTACCCCTTTCTTTTAATCAGCTTCTTAGACAAAAAACTAAAAAAGTCCAAAAAAAATAAAGACTTAGAATCCATAATAGCCCAAACTTTAGAAAAATTATTTAAAGCCCAACAAGAAAAAGACAAACATATAAATCCTAGCCCAACACAAAGCCCAAGACAAAATTCAGTTTCTAGTCCAAATACTTCAGATGGTTTTTCAGACTCTTTACAATTTGCTCAAGACCCAAATGATGATGACTCGGGTATGAGTTTTGATTCAATTGCTTTACACAACCTAGACACATAAAAAAAATATATATATATATATATATATATATATATATATTGTGTAATAGTTTTCTTTCTTATTTTTAAAGAGGAATGCCTCTTTAGTCAACAATGTGAGTCCCACTTTACTCACTACCACACATGTGTGGAAAAACTGTTGGGACGCGTCTTTACTTTATTATGCACTAAGTAAAAGATAAAGATAAGTGTTAGACTTTTTGTATAAAGATAGACGATAAGTGATAATATCAGACAAAGGACAGCTAATAAAGCAAAAGAAGGCATCATTTCACGTGCGATGGGGCCCAATGCGCACCCGGCGGAAAAGATAAGATTCTTTTTCATTTTGAAGTCCGGAGTTTGAAGTCCATAATCTTGTATATAAAGAAGACATTATCAGAAAAAGAAAGTAGAGCGAAAAAATCACCAACCAGAAAATCTCAAAGCCTACCAAAATATCCTTCCTTTTCATAATTATAAAAAAAAAATATATATATATAGTAATTTAAGTTCTTGGTTTTAAGTTTGTTTTACAACTTTTGTAAAGTTCTTTTGGAAGTCGTTCGGGTTTCCCGAAAGGGAAACTTCACTCTGTTTTAATAATGTAAGTTTTCATATTTATGTTTCTAGTAAAACTTCCCATATATGTAAATTATGTGTGTTTTAATTACATATGTTAAATATTTGTATATGAATTTATGAATGTTATCATGAATCTATGTTACTTAGTATATGGTTAGTCTTTTAGCCTCTTAAAAGTATTGATGGATTAACCTGTAAATTCCTAGGACATTGTTGGGTCAGTTTGAATGTTCTTGATAGAACGATGAATGACCAAATCCGGGGTGTGGTTAAAGATTATTTTTAAGAACAAAAGCTAAGGGAAAGAGATGAACAGTAATAATAGATTCATGAATGGACAAAGTCTATAATTTAAAAAATAAAATAAAATAAAAAAAAAAATTAAGGGAAGAAAAAAAATATATATATATATATATATATATATATATATATATAATTTATTTTATTTATAGATAAAAGATATTATCTACATATAATCTACTTTGGTAATATATTTTTTGTTAGTTTATGATTTTTAATTTTATATATTTTATTTCAAATTTGAATTTGTAAAATTTTGTATATATACATATATATAATTTATTTTATTAATGGCTAAAAAATATTATTTATAATGTACTTTGCTAATATATTTTTAGTTAGTTTATAGTTTTCAATGTGTCTGTCTATATATATATATATATATAAAATTTATTTTATTTATAGATAAAATTATTTGCATATAACCTACTTTATTGATATATTTTTAGTTAGCTTATAGTTTTCAATGTTAAATATCTTATTTCAAATTTGGGCTTGTAAAATTTTATAAATATTATATATATATATATATATATATATATATATATATATTTCTATTTATAACTAAAAAATATTATTTATAATCTACTTTGTTAATATATTTTAAGTTAGTTTATAGTTTCAATGTTTATCTATTTTATTTCAAATTTGGATTTGTAAAAATTATAAATATTTAATTTTGTGTTAAGATCCGAAGTTATAATTATATTGTTATAGTTTTTCAAAATCGAAGTTAACAATTTACTTTGTAAATATTTTTTGTAATCAGTTTGCATCTAGCCTTTAATCTTACTATTTTAGCATAATGAACGTTGATATTTAAAAAAAAATTTTTTGTACTCATGTGAATTTGACAGTCTTTTCGAAAATTTCTATTCACTTAACATTTTTTAAGTTTAGTTTATCACACAGGTAAGTGAAAAAATGTTTATTGCTTTTTCAAATACGGTATAGTTGTAAAAAACCAAAAAAAATGAAAAACCAAAAAATCCCGAAAGAACCGACTAAAACCAAAACCAAAAAAATCGACTTTATATGGTTTGATTTGGTTTTTAGATTTGATAAACCGACATAATTAGTTTAGATTTTTTAAAATAAAAAATCAAACCGAACCGACCTATGTACACCCCTACTCGCTGCCACATCACTAGTACATCAACGCCATGTCAGAAATTGTATTTTTTAAAATCTTTTTTACTTTCTTTTCTTTATTACTTATGTTTTTTTATTAATTATATTTTACACTAATTAATTGTTAATCAATTATTAAATTCTCTAATAATTATATCTTCTTCGTAGCAAAATGGTAAAGAAGAAACTTTTAGCAATGACCATCAAAAAAATGTACCCACAAGAAGGTTGTTTCAATTTCTTCCATTTATTGGTAATGGAAAATGAGCTTCCATTGTTATTTGTTGCGGTATGTAGTTATAAATATTTTTCAGATTTGGACAACCATTTTGTTCTTTTTCTATTTTTTTCATGGAGGTTTCTTAAAAAATCAAGATAGTAAAAAAACAATTTTCTTCCCATTTTCATTCGATCAACCAATTCACTCAAAATGTCCGTCGAAACTCCAACAATTGAAATCTCTCAAAATTTTACTCCTATTTGAAGTAATTTGTTTCTTGGTTGCTTTTTGTTATTGATTTATTTTAAGTTTAATGGGGTGTGAAGAAGATAAAGATTGTGGGGTGTGAAGAAGAAGAGATGTGGGGGTAGGGTGTAATAAATATTTTGATTTTTATTTTTTTTATTTACTTTTTCAATTGATTGACACGTATAATTTTTTTAAAATTATTATTATTTTGCCCTGTCAGCTTTAGGGGTAAATAAATTCACTTTTAAATAGCATAGGTGTGTAATAGGTCTCCATGATAATTTAAGTGTGCAACTGACTTTTCGGTACAAGTTTAAGGGGGAATTTATGCATTTTCTCTATTATTAATAGGCGTTTGGACATGCAATATGAAATTATGACATGAAATCACGATTTCAACATCTGATTTCACGCTAATTTCATCTCACCGCTCCATATAATGAGATGAAATCTTATATTCTCCAAAAATTATGATTTGAAAAAAATCATGATTTGGATTTTCAAATCATAATTTTGAATCTTTCAAATACAAATTGACTCACAATTTATATTTTGTGAAAAAGTAACTCCACATTTATAATTACTTACCATTTATTTCTATTGCAAAATAAAATTTATAATTCATACCATTAATATTGAAACCCTTTACATCTCATACAATGACTATTTTCACTTACATAGAATTTATTAATATTTTAAATCAATTTCTACTTTACCATTTATATTCACTAAATTCATTATTTTTTTATCAAATTTATTTACCAACCAAATTGACCAACAAATGACTTAACGTAACAATGTTGGTTCGTCTTCTTAGTATATGACCGAGGAATGCAAGTTGAATGTAAGAAAATTGCATGTACTATGTGTGATGACTATATTAAAGACTAGAACACCACAACTTATGCATGTTTAATTTTTTTTTATTGAATTAAAATTTGATTGATAAATACTGTATTTTTTAAGAATATTTTTGTGATGGTGTACTATGAGACTTTATAAGCTTTTGTTTATTTAGTAATTCTATAAAGAATTGAGGCAATTTTAATAGTTTTAGAACTTGTTGGATTTTTATTTTTATAAGAAAACATACGATATAAAAAA
Organism: Solanum sitiens; assembly: GCA_016801875.1. Lineage (NCBI taxonomy): Eukaryota > Viridiplantae > Streptophyta > Magnoliopsida > Solanales > Solanaceae > Solanum > Solanum sitiens. Next base: position 124,993 of record JABWTJ010000851.1, on the reverse strand, counting down.
GTTCAAATTACATTTCCAAACAAAACTTTAACTTCATTTCATTTATGCAATATCAGAAGGGCCCTTAGAGTTGATATATCACTTGTTATAAAAGTGGCTCATATATACTTACCGTTATACAAATAGTAATTGTTGAGATAGTGATTCTACGAGTCCTACCTACGGACCGTAGGAAGTGAATCGTAGGACCCAGAGTTGAGTTTTGGAAAATTAAGTTTTTGAAGTTTGACTTACGACATAACATGAAAAACCATATGAAGTTTGACGGGTTGTTGGATCTATAGGGTTGATTTAGTGAAATTGATTGAGACATCACTACGAGAAAGGATTTACAGGTCGTGTGTTTTACGGGTTAGAGGGTGGTCTCGCAGAATCGATCTAGACTTAGTAAAATTTTGGAACTGAACTTGTGTTATATAGATGGGGTCTACGGACCGTAGCAAATGCAAGGGGTCGTCGAAAGGTCTTTTGAAATGATTGAATTTTGAATTTCATAAGGTTGTTTTATGGTTGATCGGGATGGGCCGTAGGGATTCTTATGAGTCGTAGGTCCCAGTATGACTGTTCACCAATAAATTCTTAAGGGTATTTAGATTTTTCCTATGAATCTAATACATATACTATGTTATTTTGACCATTATTTTAAGTCCTATAACTACCCTTCCACTCTTTATACTTCCCCAACACCCTCATTCACTCAAATTTCCAAATTTAATGTACATTCATCCCCTCCAATTCTCTCTCAAGGGAAAGGAAGTAGAAGCTAGGGTTTCCAAATCAAGTCTCCTTTTCACCATTGCTTATGGGCTTTGATCCTCAAGGTATGTAGGATTTCATCAATGTGTACCATTCACCCATTGAACCCTAAATTTTCTCAATTTTTCAAGTCATATTTCAATCAAATTAATTAGGGTTTATTCCATTCTCCATCATTCAAATTGTGTTGATTCAATTGTTCAATTTTAATCTTATTATAATTGTTTTGACTACACTACCTGTTTTGCAATTATTTTCACATGAACTCATGCATTGATCATGATTTTGACTATGAATCCTAAAATACATGAATTTATGAAGAAACTATGAATTTATGTTTTCCTGAAATTATACATGATTTATGAAACGGAATATCTCGTGACCTACGTTGCTTTAATATGAGCATTAATGAATATTGAAATACTTTCTCATATATTAAGGAATCATGGCTTGGTGAAAGATTTTCTCACAGATGCTTGATTCAAGATTTAATGAGCTATTCCATGATGTTTGATCTTGGATTAATATTTTAATTGTTCTTTTTCATGTATGATGATAAGTTAATGAAAATGACTATTTCGTTGGGATTTAACTTAGCACCGAGAGAACTTTGAAGTGGAGGCTCAAATAGGATAGTCTCTAGGAACAATCTCTAGTTCCAAACTACGTGTCCCCGTAGGTTTGTCTTAACTGGCCTAGCTAGTGGATCCACATATATCATATGATAAGATACCGTGTTCTGCGTTTTCAAGTAGACTCTCCCTTTTCGAAGTGGGAGTTAAATTGAATTTCATGTTTGTTATACATTATTTTAACCGGGTCAAAATAATGTACAACATTTATGGTGATTTCAAAGGTAATAACTAAGTTAAGAAGTCGCCACCTAATTAATTATGGTGAATTACGACACCTAAATTAAAATTATTGTCAAAAGTTAAACTTCATTTTAATGTCTACTAGACATGAGATTCTAGGTAAGGGTTCAACTAATATAAAGGGAAGGGGTTCGGCATCCTTTGAGATCCATTAAAAATGGTTAACCGGCCGAACTTAAATTAATTAATTAGTCTAAGATGTGAAGATGTAAAAAATGTTGAAATGTCAAATAACTTAAAAATTCATGTCTTGGAAACACTATGTGAAAATTTGTCTTGTTGAAAACGTTCAAAGGGAAAATAGTTTTATAGACATTTAAACTTGTTTGTTGAAAAATAAATAATGCCTCTAAATATATGACTAAAAAATGGAATACAAAATCTGATATGTACTTACAGAGGTTTGTATATTTTGAAAAAAAAATGTTTCAAAAATCAATTTGAAAACAAAAGTTGTTTCCCTTTTAAAATCTTTTGAAAGTGGAAAGCTATGGTTACATAGAATAATCTATTGATAGCTAGGTGATTATGTCTAACATGCTCATTTCTTCTACGTTAGTCATTCATGAAAAAAAATAAAATTAAAACATATCCAAATCACAAAAGTTAATCATGTAAATGAAACACACATGAAAATAAATAATGCTAAAATATAAGCTATAGAGAATAGTACCCAAGTAAATTTGCTTGGTTTGCTACTTGGATAGTTTGAGATGTCATAGACTCTATGTGCGGCTATGATGGTGTCGAGTCTCATGACTCGAATTTGCTAGAGTTCCCGAATGAAAACTCTATTTTTGCTCCGGAAAAGTGTACATGTAGAAGGAAATAAAAATGAAAAATGAGACAAAATGAATTAATTTCTCAACCATGTTTACAATAAAATATGAAAACAAGATTACAACAATACACATAATTATGCTTTCAATAACATGAAAACAAAGCAGCTTCTACCATCCATAATTAAATGCATCCGAGTATGCACCAAACCATTTAAAAGAGATATTGAACAATTAACAAAGCTGCACTTTTGTTTTCATAGACAATACGCAATGACAAATCACTGTAATAGATGAAAGGAAGAAAAAGAAAGACTTTGACTAACCTACTATGATTTCCCATGAATCATATAGAATAAAATTTAAACCATAATATTAGGCTAAAAAGAAAAACAGAAATATCCAAATCGACTAACTAACTTGGACATGATATTTAAACGCATACACTGATGCACAATGTGTAAACAAGTAAATTAACAAGCAGTCTTTTAACAGAGAAGTGGTAATAGATAAAGCTAAAAAGGTGATGAAATTGAGATTACCATTTGTGGGGCAGTGAACTGGGACGGCGAGTTGAGACGAGCTATTTCACCACCACATGAAAAGAAAGAAATCGGACGAAAATTTCCGATGACAGAGAACAAAGAGCTTAAGGTGAGGGTTTGAAATTTGAAATTTTAACTTAACGACTATCAAAATCAAAATTCTTCTTATGAACCTATATCATTGTGTTTTCCCCTATTTTCTCTCTTTTCCTCTCTCCCCTTTAAACGTTAGAGAAAACGATCTTAAATAGATGAACAATAGGGCTGATTTTTTTAGGGAGAAAAACGGGTGGATTGGATGAATTTCAAATTTTGAAATTTTAAATCTTGGAAGACGGAAACAAGTGGAATAGTACCGATTCTCAACTAATTGAGAATTGTATCCGTTGATCTTGATGCCAGGATGAATGAAGCACCCAGATTACTCCATCTGGGACTGCTCTTTGAACAACTCATACAGTTGAAGCGTATGGGCGAGCACAGTTGGCGCTGCTTGGGAATGCGGCTGATGGAACGAGTCTGCATTTTATGCTGATATCTCGCCGGATTTGGTGGAATTTCTGAGTTTCGGCGTGAAGAAGAAGAAACAAAGTGGGGTCCTTATGTGGGTCGTGTGTTGCACGCGAGGAAAAAGAACAGGGTCAGGCGGCGTGTTGTACGCGTCTGTGTATGTTGGAAGTCTTCTGATGGGTCATTTTTGTATTGTGATTTGGGTTGTAATGTTGTAAAGTACTGGGTGTTGTTTGGCAGAAAATAATTGGGCTACGAATATTAGTATAGTGGGCTGATCAAGGTCAATAATTGGGAATTAATTTTGTGAGTGAAAGAGCCCAAAGTCTGGTCTAAAGTGAGTTAAGACCAGAACTAAATGTGGTTAGAACTGAATTGAAGCTTTGGTTATATGGATTGCAGTTGTAGCCAATCGAGGTTACAAACTTAACCAAATTGGATTAAGTTTGTGAATTCGGCTAAATACAAATACGATGGATTTAAACAAGATTAATTAACGAACTTTTTAACTTAACGAAACATAAGGATCAACTCAATAATAAACCAAATAGTCAAAATTATAATCATAATTTGAACTAAACTAATAAGTAAGATAATTAACTAAAAATGCAAAATCTTTTAAGATGATTTTTTTAATATGATAAAATATACTAATTAATTAAAAACATATTTATCATTTGGAATATTATAGAAATGACTAAAACTATTTTGATCACTTGTAAAAATATTTGAATTTTTATAAAACTAATTATTCTGAATCGTTTGAAAATTGAGAAGCTCAAAAATTAATTTATATTGTGAAGGTCCAAAATTGGGTGTCAACAATGTTATAGCTGACATCTTCTATTGTTGGTCAAAAATAAAATCCTATAAAATGAACGAAGTTGTCCTTAATGATTTTATTAAGCTTTTCATATGATTTTAAGATGCATTAAACTTGTTTCATGCTGTATGGTGTCTTTTTAAAGGATTTACTAGGCTTAGCTTTGTTATGCAAATCATATTTTCGATTATGTCCCCTTAATGATCATGTTTCATGTTTTCATGCATATCTCTCATACTTAGTATATTCTATGTACTAATTGATATATGTGTTTACATTGTTTCACTAATGTAGGATGCGACACTTCCTCTCTTTCCATTTGTGGCAAGTTGATAAAGGATTTGAAGATTTTGTGAGTTCCTATATTCCGAGGACCATGTCGCCTTTATTGCTTTCATATGTCTTTATTTTTCAGATGTTGTATGTGGTGTACGGGTTACGTTCTGACCAATTCTTTAGATGTAAACTACTTCAAAAGGGCCCTTAAACAACAATAAAATATGGCTTTAGTAGCAATAACATTTGCCGTGATACTCTATATCGTCCAATGAAATTTAGCCGGAAATGTTGGTGTCACGACCGGGGAGCACCCCCTAGACGTAACCGGTGTCATCTTCCTGGAAGAGGACTTAGACTAGCCCTTAGCATACATCATGGTATGTCATAGGTAGATCAAATGCGAAAAATTTAAAATTTTTACATATGAAGTATACTTAGACTTCTCGCATATCATATGTGGAGTTTATATAGACTCCTCACTTATGAAGTTTACATAGACTTTTCTTTTTGCACATAGGCAATATCATCAATATAGTCTAACATAGTCTCACATATAACCATCTAATAAAGAATTATAAAGGTTTGGGCATTGCCCTTACACTAGTACAATATGCCACATATTGGCTTACAACAAAGCCTCAACATAAGGAATGAATAAGTGTCTTTAAATATAGACAATACTAATGAAGATAGAAATGTGGCATCACCCTCGAACTTGAGGACTCACCAACTTGGGAAAAGCTCCAAGTCTTCTTGCAAATGGCCTAGAAGCTCTTCAATGGCCGAAACCTACATTGTTGGAAAAAAGAGAGAAATGAGGGTTAGTACATCACACGTACTAAGTATGGCTTATATGCATAAAATTATCAACGCATGAGAAAAGGTACATTTTAGTCAAAATAATGTTTTGTATCAATTTAGCGCAACAAGCACATAGGGTAAGAATTAGTTTAGATTTTTTAAAATAAAAAATCAAACCGAACCGACCTATGTACACCCCTACTCGCTGCCACATCACTAGTACATCAACGCCATGTCAGAAATTGTATTTTTTAAAATCTTTTTTACTTTCTTTTCTTTATTACTTATGTTTTTTTATTAATTATATTTTACACTAATTAATTGTTAATCAATTATTAAATTCTCTAATAATTATATCTTCTTCGTAGCAAAATGGTAAAGAAGAAACTTTTAGCAATGACCATCAAAAAAATGTACCCACAAGAAGGTTGTTTCAATTTCTTCCATTTATTGGTAATGGAAAATGAGCTTCCATTGTTATTTGTTGCGGTATGTAGTTATAAATATTTTTCAGATTTGGACAACCATTTTGTTCTTTTTCTATTTTTTTCATAGAGGTTTCTTACAAAATCAAGATAGTAAAAAAACAATTTTCTTCCCATTTTCATTCGATCAACCAATTCACTCAAAATGTCCGTCGAAACTCCAACAATTGAAATCTCTCAAAATTTTACTCCTATTTGAAGTAATTTGTTTCTTGGTTGCTTTTTGTTATTGATTTATTTTAAGTTTAATGGGGTGTGAAGAAGATAAAGATTGTGGGGTGTGAAGAAGAAGAGATGTGGGGGTAGGGTGTAATAAATATTTTGATTTTTATTTTTTTTATTTACTTTTTCAATTGATTGACACGTATAATTTTTTTAAAATTATTATTATTTTTCCCTGTCAGCTTTAGGGGTAAATAAATTCACTTTTAAATAGCATAGGTGTGTAATAGGTCTCCATGATAATTTAAGTGTGCAACTGACTTTTCGGTACAAGTTTAAGGGGGAATTTATGCATTTTCTCTATTATTAATAGGCGTTTGGACATGCAATATGAAATTATGACATGAAATCACGATTTCAACATCTGATTTCACGCTAATTTCATCTCACCGCTCCATATAATGAGATGAAATCTTATATTCTCCAAAAATCATGATTTGGATTTTCAAATCATAATTTTGAATCTTTCAAATACAAATTGACTCACAATTTATATTTTGTGAAAAAGTAACTCCACATTTATAATTACTTACCATTTATTTCTATTGCAAAATAAAATTTATAATTCATACCATTAATATTGAAACCCTTTACCATACAATGACTATTTTCACTTACATAGAATTTATTAATATTTTAAATCAATTTCTACTTTACCATTTATATTCACTAAATTCATTATTTTTTTATCAAATTTATTTACCAACCAAATTGACCAACAAATGACTTAACGTAACAATGTTGGTTCGTCTTCTTAGTATATGACCGAGGAATGCAAGTTGAATGTGAGAAAATTGCATGTACTATGTGTGATGACTATATTAAAGACTAGAACACCACAACTTATGCATGTTTAATTTTTTTTATTGAATTAAAATTTGATTGATAAATACTGTATTTTTTAAGAATATTTTTGTGATGGTGTACTATGAGACTTTATAAGCTTTTGTTTATTTAGTAATTCTATAAAGAATTGAGGCAATTTTAATAGTTTTAGAACTTGTTGGATTTTTATTTTTATAAGAAAACATACGATATAAAAAAGTTCAAATTACATTTCCAAACAAAACTTTAACTTCATTTCATTTATGCAATATCAGAAGGGCCCTTAGAGTTGATATATCACTTGTTATAAAAGTGGCTCATATATACTTACCGTTATACAAATAGTAATTGTTGAGATAGTGATTCTACGAGTCCTACCTACGGACCGTAGGAAGTGAATCGTAGGACCAGAGTTGAGTTTTGGAAAATTAAGTTTTTGAAGTTTGACTTACGACATAACATGAAAAACCATATGAAGTTTGACGGGTTGTTGGATCTATAGGGTTGATTTAGTGAAATTGATTGAGACATCACTACGAGAAAGGATTTACAGGTCGTGTGTTTTACGGGTTAGAGGGTGGTCTCGCAGAATCGATCTAGACTTAGTAAAATTTTGGAACTGAACTTGTGTTATATAGATGGGGTCTACGGACCGTAGCAAATGCAAGGGGTCGTCGAAAGGTCTTTTGAAATGATTGAATTTTGAATTTCATAAGGTTGTTTTATGGTTGATCGGGATGGGCCGTAGGGATTCTTAGGAGTCGTAGGTCCCAGTATGACTGTTCACCAATAAATTCTTAAGGGTATTTAGATTTTTCCTATGAATCTAATACATATACTATGTTATTTTGACCATTATTTTAAGTCCTATAACTACCCTTCCACTCTTTATACTTCCCCAACACCCTCATTCACTCAAATTTCCAAATTTAATGTACATTCATCCCCTCCAATTCTCTCTCAAGGGAAAGGAAGTAGAAGCTAGGGTTTCCAAATCAAGTCTCCTTTTCACCATTGCTTATGGGCTTTGATCCTCAAGGTATGTAGGATTTCATCAATGTGTACCATTCACCCATTGAACCCTAAATTTTCTCAATTTTTCAAGTCATATTTCAATCAAATTAATTAGGGTTTATTCCATTCTCCATCATTCAAATTGTGTTGATTCAATTGTTCAATTTTAATCTTATTATAATTGTTTTGACTACACTACCTGTTTTGCAATTATTTTCACATGAACTCATGCATTGATCATGATTTTGACTATGAATCCTAAAATACATGAATTTATGAAGAAACTATGAATTTATGTTTTCCTGAAATTATACATGATTTATGAAACGGAATATCTCGTGACCTACGTTGCTTTAATATGAGCATTAATGAATATTGAAATACTTTCTCATATATTAAGGAATCATGGCTTGGTGAAAGATTTTCTCACAGATGCTTGATTCAAGATTTAATGAGCTATTCCATGATGTTTGATCTTGGATTAATATTTTAATTGTTCTTTTTCATGTATGATGATAAGTTAATGAAAATGACTATTTCGTTGGGATTTAACTTAGCACCGAGAGAACTTTGAAGTGGAGGCTCAAATAGGATAGTCTCTAGGAACAATCTCTAGTTCCAAACTACGTGTCCCCGTAGGTTTGTCTTAACTGGCCTAGCTAGTGGATCCACATATATCATATGATAAGATACCGTGTTCTGCGTTTTCAAGTAGACTCTCCCTTTTCGAAGTGGGAGTTAAATTGAATTTCATGTTTGTTATACATTATTTTAACCGGGTCAAAATAATGTACAACATTTATGGTGATTTCAAAGGTAATAACTAAGTTAAGAAGTCGCCACCTAATTAATTATGGTGAATTACGACACCTAAATTAAAATTATTGTCAAAAGTTAAACTTCATTTTAATGTCTACTAGACATGAGATTCTAGGTAAGGGTTCAACTAATATAAAGGGAAGGGGTTCGGCATCCTTTGAGATCCATTAAAAATGGTTAACCGGCCGAACTTAAATTAATTAATTAGTCTAAGATGTGAAGATGTAAAAAATGTTGAAATGTCAAATAACTTAAAAATTCATGTCTTGGAAACACTATGTGAAAATTTGTCTTGTTGAAAACGTTCAAAGGGAAAATAGTTTTATAGACATTTAAACTTGTTTGTTGAAAAATAAATAATGCCTCTAAATATATGACTAAAAAATGGAATACAAAATCTGATATGTACTTACAGAGGTTTGTATATTTTGAAAAAAAAATGTTTCAAAAATCAATTTGAAAACAAAAGTTGTTTCCCTTTTAAAATCTTTTGAAAGTGGAAAGCTATGGTTACATAGAATAATCTATTGATAGCTAGGTGATTATGTCTAACATGCTCATTTCTTCTACGTTAGTCATTCATGAAAAAAAATAAAATTAAAACATATCCAAATCACAAAAGTTAATCATGTAAATGAAACACACATGAAAATAAATAATGCTAAAATATAAGCTATAGAGAATAGTACCCAAGTAAATTTGCTTGGTTTGCTACTTGGATAGTTTGAGATGTCATAGACTCTATGTGCGGCTATGATGGTGTCGAGTCTCATGACTCGAATTTGCTAGAGTTCCCGAATGAAAACTCTATTTTTGCTCCGGAAAAGTGTACATGTAGAAGGAAATAAAAATGAAAAATGAGACAAAATGAATTAATTTCTCAACCATGTTTACAATAAAATATGAAAACAAGATTACAACAATACACATAATTATGCTTTCAATAACATGAAAACAAAGCAGCTTCTACCATCCATAATTAAATGCATCCGAGTATGCACCAAACCATTTAAAAGAGATATTGAACAATTAACAAAGCTGCACTTTTGTTTTCATAGACAATACGCAATGACAAATCACTGTAATAGATGAAAGGAAGAAAAAGAAAGACTTTGACTAACCTACTATGATTTCCCATGAATCATATAGAATAAAATTTAAACCATAATATTAGGCTAAAAAGAAAAACAGAAATATCCAAATCGACTAACTAACTTGGACATGATATTTAAACGCATACACTGATGCACAATGTGTAAACAAGTAAATTAACAAGCAGTCTTTTAGCAGAGAAGTGGTAATAGATAAAGCTAAAAAGGTGATGAAATTGAGATTACCATTTGTGGGGCAGTGAACTGGGACGGCGAGTTGAGACGAGCTATTTCACCACCACATGAAAAGAAAGAAATCGGACGAAAATTTCCGATGACAGAGAACAAAGAGCTTAAGGTGAGGGTTTGAAATTTGAAATTTTAACTTAACGACTATCAAAATCAAAATTCTTCTTATGAACCTATATCATTGTGTTTTCCCCTATTTTCTCTCTTTTCCTCTCTCCCCTTTAAACGTTAGAGAAAACGATCTTAAATAGATGAACAATAGGGCTGATTTTTTTAGGGAGAAAAACGGGTGGATTGGATGAATTTCAAATTTTGAAATTTTAAATCTTGGAAGACGGAAACAAGTGGAATAGTACCGATTCTCAACTAATTGAGAATTGTATCCGTTGATCTTGATGCCAGGATGAATGAAGCACCCAGATTACTCCATCTGGGACTGCTCTTTGAACAACTCATACAGTTGAAGCGTATGGGCGAGCACAGTTGGCGCTGCTTGGGAATGCGGCTGATGGAACGAGTCTGCATTTTATGCTGATATCTCGCCGGATTTGGTGGAATTTCTGAGTTTCGGCGTGAAGAAGAAGAAACAAAGTGGGGTCCTTATGTGGGTCGTGTGTTGCACGCGAGGAAAAAGAACAGGGTCAGGCGGCGTGTTGTACGCGTCTGTGTATGTTGGAAGTCTTCTGATGGGTCATTTTTGTATTGTGATTTGGGTTGTAATGTTGTAAAGTACTGGGTGTTGTTTGGCAGAAAATAATTGGGCTACGAATATTAGTATAGTGGGCTGATCAAGGTCAATAATTGGGAATTAATTTTGTGAGTGAAAGAGCCCAAAGTCTGGTCTAAAGTGAGTTAAGACCAGAACTAAATGTGGTTAGAACTGAATTGAAGCTTTGGTTATATGGATTGCAGTTGTAGCCAATCGAGGTTACAAACTTAACCAAATTGGATTAAGTTTGTGAATTCGGCTAAATACAAATACGATGGATCTAAACAAGATTAATTAACGAACTTTTTAACTTAACGAAACATAAGGATCAACTCAATAATAAACCAAATAGTCAAAATTATAATCATAATTTGAACTAAACTAATAAGTAAGATAATTAACTAAAAATGCAAAATCTTTTAAGATGATTTTTTAATATGATAAAATATACTAATTAATTAAAAACATATTTATCATTTGGAATATTATAGAAATGACTAAAACTATTTTGATCACTTGTAAAAATATTTGAATTTTTATAAAACTAATTATTCTGAATCGTTTGAAAATTGAGAAGCTCAAAAATTAATTTATATTGTGAAGGTCCAAAATTGGGTGTCAACAATGTTATAGCTGACATCTTCTATTGTTGGTCAAAAATAAAATCCTATAAAATGAACGAAGTTGTCCTTAATGATTTTATTAAGCTTTTCATATGATTTTAAGATGCATTAAACTTGTTTCATGCTGTATGGTGTCTTTTTAAAGGATTTACTAGGCTTAGCTTTGTTATGCAAATCATATTTTCGATTATGTCCCCTTAATGATCATGTTTCATGTTTTCATGCATATCTCTCATACTTAGTATATTCTATGTACTAATTGATATATGTGTTTACATTGTTTCACTAATGTAGGATGTGACACTTCCTCTCTTTCCATTTGTGGCAAGTTGATAAAGGATTTGAAGATTTTGTGAGTTCCTATATTCCGAGGACCATGTCGCCTTTATTGCTTTCATATGTCTTTATTTTTCAGATGTTGTATGTGGTGTACGGGTTACATTCTGAACAATTCTTTAGATGTAAACTACTTCAAAAGGGCCCTTAAACAACAATAAAATATGGCTTTAGTAGCAATAACATTTGCCGTGATACTCTATATCGTCCAATGAAATTTAACCGGAAATGTTGGTGTCACGACCGGGGAGCACCCCCTAGACGTAACCGGTGTCATCTTCCTGGAAGAGGACTTAGACTAGCCCTTAGCATACATCATGGCATGTCATAGGTAAATCTAATGCGAAAAATTTAAAATTTTTACATATGAAGTATACTTAGACTTCTCGCATATCATATGTGGAGTTTATATAGACTCCTCACTTATGAAGTTTACATAGACTTTTCTTTTTGCACATAGGCAATATCATCAATATAGTCTAACATAGTCTCACATATAACCATCTAATAAAGAATTATAAAGGTTTGGGCATTGCCCTTACACTAGTACAATATGCCACATATAGGCTTACAACAAAGCCTCAACATAAGGAATGAATAAGTGTCTTTAAATATAGACAATACTAATGAAGATAGAAATGTGGCATCACCCTCGAACTTGAGGACTCACCAACAACTTGGGAAAAGCTCCAAGTCTTCTTGCAAATGGCCTAGAAGCTCTTCAATGGCCGAAACCTACATTGTTGGAAAAAAGAGAGAAATGAGGGTTAGTACATCACACGTACTAAGTATGGCTTATATGCATAAAATTATCAACGCATGAGAAAAGGTACATTTTAGTCAAAATAATGTTTTGTATCAATTTAGCGCAACAAGCACATAGGGTAAGAATTATAAGTCAATTCAACATAGTATCAATCCAACATGTAGACAACCCAAGCACTACTTGTGCAATGCCATGACTCATAACCCTATCCAAAGCCAAGTATCACATTAAGTCACCCACTTCATACATGCAACACAACCTCATATTTCATCATGACATGTTTTACTCACAAATATCATATATAACTTGACATACATATCATATAATCAACTTAATCATAAAGAACACTACAAGGACCATCCCTTATGATCCCACAAGTGCAATGTGTGAGAAAAGTCCCATACCCTCCCTCATACTATGTAGAACCTTTAAGAAAATCCCTGTAAAGAGTTCATACACTTAACTTATTTATTTAATTTTACATTAGGGAAAGAAGTTGCAATAACCGACATTAGACCATGTGAGCTACATGGAATCCGGTGTATAACTCCCACACCGAAAAGAGAAGGTTAACACTTTCCTAAGGTGTAACAATTCGTACATAGCTATCTAGGTGGATCCACTAAGCTAAAGTCCGATGCGGGCACATAGTTTAGGGTCAAGGAGATTGTTACTAGAAACCCTAACTTGATAAACATGGGGTTTTCCATCTCATGAGACAACACATATCTTGGAAATCCGGACTTGATAAACGTGAGGAAATCCATATGGGAGGCCATACTTACTAAACATGAGACATCTATCTCATTTATATGCCCTTTCAGTGCTAAGCATTTATTCCCTTTATTAATCATCTTATTTGATCATACAAGTTCACATTAGTCTCTACTAGACCCCTATATAAACATCTTATCACAATAGCTCATAGGTCTTCATAAGTGAGAACAATCCTTTAACTTTAGAAACCACTAACAAGTGAGTAAACCTTTCATATAACACTTTATTATAATCATGAGAAACTACTTTCAATCATATAATAATCATATCATAACATGCATACGTACTTCATAGATAATTCATGTGTCTAGGGTTAAGGATGATGAATACTTATTATGAACATCACAACCAACATTAGACATAGGAGAAATTATGTAAGTAACTCATATTTCATAATTGAATTCAAGAAGAACCAATCAACATACCTTCTTGCCCTTTCAAGAACCTTCATACTTCCATTACCAAGAATACATAACCAATACATAAACAAGGTAAATTCAAGAAGTAATTAATAGAAATTATCATTCTACATAATAGATATACTCATCATCTTCCACAATTACCATAGAACTTTCAAGGTATAATGCGTTTAGGGAAGAACAAGGGTCCAAGGGGAGATCTCAAGTGATTGCCAACAATTAGCCATAATTCCATAGCTAATTAACAATAAAAGATCATAACTCATCACAATTGAATAACAATTTCGTTTTGAAAATAGGACCCATGTATAGATTGAAAACCTAGTCTTGCGGAAGTTTGGAAACTATATTTGAAAGGACCTCTTGGGGAAAGGTGTCACATCCCGAGAGTACACCCTAGAAGAAATGACACTCTCAGAGTGCAACACGACGTACTTGACCTGTCGGAGGTCTTGTACAAGCCCTTAACATCATTCATTGCATACATGTATGAAAAGTAGTGCAGAATTAAAAAATTTCACACGAAAACATCTTAAAATATCTTTCATATTAAAATCAGTAGAAAACTCTAAGTCTCATCAAATGCCATCCTTATACTTAAGAAATACTTGGGACACGGCCCATACAATACGAAATATAGAATTACTTAGTCTATTACAATACTTGAATAAAATAGATCTAAAGACGATTATGCCCTTGAGTCAAGTGAGGACATACTTCAAACTTGCTTGAACGATAACTAGATTCCAAGCTTGATCCAAGATACCTCTCACCTGCTAACCACACCTTTAGAGATAACCAAAAGTATGGAATTAGTACAATGCATGTACTAAGTATAAGAATCATGAGAAACGAACATTTATGAGAAATATGCTCTTTTTGATTAAAACGTCACATTACAAGTATAAGAATCACATTTAAGCACCAAACATTATATTTAGAACACAATATAAGTCATATACAATTTATACCAAATTATAAGACCTTACAGTAACATTACAGTGAACCTCGCTGTAACCTCACTATGACTATAAGTAAAACCCACACATTACAATATAGCACCAATAACACCTACAAAACACATAACTATGAGATCCTCCAACCAAAGGTGATTCTAAGGCTCACTTGATGAGTTATGAAGAGACCGCCCATACAATCCTTCACACACAACTAAGAGATCCTTTAGAGTACCTAGGGTAAGATCATTATCACTTCATACCACAACATATATATGATATGACATTCTCCTCCCAAAGGTTATCAAAAGACTTACTTAAGTAATTGAAGAAAAGAACGCCCATACACCCTCTCAAAGATTACCTAAATAATCTTAAAGACTACCCAAGTTTAGATCATGTCTACTTCATCAACCAACTTTCCTATCTAGAGTCATTCTTAAGACTTCCCTAGGTAAGACATGAAGAGAGCATCCTTTATGCCCCCTTCACACCTTAACTAGGCAACCCTTAAACTACTCTAGATAAGTACTTATTCATTTACATGCTTTCAATTTTAAGTCATTATCTTCATTAGTTCATTTAAGAGATATTCAACATATAAGGACATTTAAGTAATGGTCTTGGAGAAGACCTAGGGACTCAGTCACTAACATCTTCAAAGCCTAATTGTGCAATGTCTAGATAGCATCCCATACCACCACCTAAACTTCATAGAACTTCTCCAACACTAGTGGTTATCCCATATGATGAGAATAGGCAATAACCGACATACACCATGGTAGCTAGGCATGGAATCCAGAGTTATAACCTACTCCGATGGAGGGTGTTCTACTTGCCAATGGTAGAACTTGGACACATCCCATGTAGCACATGGTTAAGGAATATCGAGTGTTTCTTTGTTCTCTATTCTCATATTTCAAATAGAGATACTTCCAAAGCATACTCACTCGGTGCTAACCTTTGTTCTCATAGAGTAGTTCAATGAAGGAGTACATGAAGAGGTTCCATATTGAGTTCACAACCCAATCACATTACACCTTACCAAAGAGGTCCCCTAGGGTTGCCTTACAATGGTTAAGAGGATAGCTCAATGACTTTCCTAAGGATGATTTCATGCTGTTCCAGCCAACCAACCTTAAGTCCACAATTCACACAAGAAGGATACCATTACGGCTTTCGACTTCAAGGATATCATAACCTTACAACTAGGATGAAGGTTCCACATAAAGGACCTTCTTAACTATGTTCAAGGTCACATGTCAATCACACATACAAGACTAAGGATCTTTAGCATACTAAGTCAAGAAGTCATATTCACATTATACATGTATCAAGCAAGGGACACAAGTCTACTAAAACAAGACACACACATACTCTTCACCATACTATACACATAACATACTATTCTAGAGAACCTAGAGACAACCAAGTCAACTATAGGTCACCCTATACACTACTATAGAACCATAAATATAACCATCATAAGACTCATATAACCAAGTAGGAAGAATCATGCATCAACCCTAAGACTACACACATAAGGACATAGTCATAGTCTAATCACCTAATGTCAATAGAAGAACACATACTTTCACCTTACTCCCAATTAGATATATATTATCATACTTCACATATATCAACTACACAAACCATCATAATACATCAAGTAATACTGACAAGGCCATGTTCATCATAGTGCATAAAGTAACGCCGACGAGGCCACATAATTCACAAGTAAAGCACATATAGCACCGCCACCATAAGTGGACCATACCAATCACAACATAATTCAAGACCTAAATTACATAATTTAAAGAGAATTAGTACCACCAATCCACTCTCACCACTTCAATCCATAGCTAAATTATCCAACAAAATACCCAAAGTCCCTTACCCATGGCCATGATCACCAATTCAATTCAATACTTACAATAGACAATGAATCAAAGATAATTAAATCATGGATTTGTGAATTTAGGGCATCATACAAAAAATTCTAACATGATCCTATCATAATTCAATAGCCCTAATCAAACTACATAAGAATTCAATAGCATTAAGACATAATCAAGTCACCCACAAAGTAGTCAAAAACTAGGTTTATGAATTACATGGGTTCATAGAGTAATTAGGTTAAAATAATCTAATTAACATCAATTCAATCAATATATGATGATTCAAAATGTTTTATGCAAGAACCCATGGATAGATATCAAAATTGGACAAGTTCATCTTTGAA
Organism: Solanum sitiens; assembly: GCA_016801875.1. NCBI lineage: Eukaryota > Viridiplantae > Streptophyta > Magnoliopsida > Solanales > Solanaceae > Solanum > Solanum sitiens. The sequence continues at coordinate 108,092 of JABWTJ010000851.1, read as the reverse complement.
AGACTTTGGAAATCACTTTGAAGTTTGGCTCATTGTAGAAAAGAGTTTCAAGGATGAAGAACCATACCTCAGTTGATTCTACACCACAAATTTGATGAAGAATTGATGACGAATCACCAACCAATCTTCAATCCAAGATCTATCTTGAGTTTTGACTTCAATGGAGTTTTAGAGAGTTTCTTAGAGAATTTGGGTTTTGATTTGGAATAATGAATTCATCTAGGTGTTTAGGATTTATAAACCCAATTGAAATATCCAAAACACCCTTAGGTAACCGCCCAAATATTTATTTAGACGTGGGGTGAATTTACCAATTCACCGCTTCACTTAAAAGTGAAGCAGGCGAAATTGCAGACTCACCTACGCTTGCCCATCGACGGGGCGTAGCCCAACCAATGGACCGTCCTGCTGGTCCGTGGTTTGGGTCAGAGGCTGGCCTTTGGAAGGCCAACCTCCCACGTGGTTTGGGTCAGAGGCTGGCCTTTGGAAGGCCAAGATCCCATGCCTAAGTCCCCATTAACGCCCTCCACCTATGGGGCATCGACCAGCCTACTGGCGTCGATTGCCTCCGTAGGTGGAACTGCCTTAGGCAGTTTTGGAAATCAAGATGGTTCCTTCCTAAAGGACCCTTGGTTGGTCCTTGGGGTCCTTTACCCTGACGTTTCCAACCCGAATATGTTCGTATACGAGTTTAGGACCTCTTGCATCAATTTCATCCAAAATGAACACGTAAAACTCGCCGAAACATACTAAGACACACAAGGTCGTTTCAAGGCAAACCTTTCGAACGTCATGGATGTTCTTGTACGTTTGACCTCCAAACTTCTTGAAAATTTAACCACTGCCTCCTAAACTCATTATGACCAATTTTAAGACTTCAAAACATTAAGAGACACACGTTAGGATCTAGTTTAACCTAAGTCGTTATAGAGGTGTTACAAAAGGAATCCCAAGAGTTGAAGAAACCATACCTTAGTGATGATTTTCCATGAATTTGGGTTGGATTACTTGGTGAATTTGTCCTCTTCTTGAAGCTGTAGTGTTCCTTCAATGGAGGTTTGAGTTTAGGGAGAGAGAAACTAGAGAGAAGTTAGAGCTAAGTGGGTTTTGGGAATTTAGATGAGTTAGGTTAGTTTAATGAGTTGGAATCCTTTTATAGTACCCAAAAAACTTAATTAACCACCCCTTTACCCCTAATTAAATTATTTTCTATTACTTAAATTTCCTAACCTTAACCGAAATTAGGCAGTGCACCAGGGGTTCAAACGACGGAACCCCATCGACGCCACGTCGATCAAAAAATGGACCGTACTGGTCAAACGTGGTTTGAATTAGAGGCTTGATTTTGGAGCCCCATTGGGATTTGAATAAGTGTCAACCAACGGCTCTAAACGATGGAGCATCATTTAAATGACGGCTCGTCGTTTGTGCTCGTGGTTGCACATTGTCAAATGGACAATTTTGGGCCAAATGTTGGGTCCTCCTCAAGGACTCCTTAGGGTGGTCCTTGGGGAGTCGTACCCAGATGTTTCGACCCTAAACAGGTTCTAACATATATTTTAAACCTTTTTACCAAATTTGACTTAATTCTGACTCTTTAAATCCCTTGAAACACACCAAGGCACACTAGCTCATTTTACACAAATCTCCGGACGTCATGGTCGTTTCTTGACGTTTTGACTCTAGAACTTCCTACTTGAGTCTATTACCTTTGTTTAAGCTGAGAAACATTGTTTTAAGGCTTAGTTTATCAAGTGAGGCTCTAGACTAAAGTCATAGAACTTCCGGAGTGTAACATTATCCCCCCCTTAGGAATATTTGTCCCCGAATGACACCTAAAACTTTTTATTGGAGAGGAAAGACTCAATACTAGCAGCCCAACCAACCACAACAATATCAAATCATAATGAGTCACAGCTCATAGGAGTACCTCTCAACTCCATTCAACACATAGCAACTTAATTCACAACTTAGTACATATAATAGCTCAACATTTCACATTTCTTAATGAGGACTACCTTCTCAATATCAACATGATCTCAGTATAAACATCAAGAGTTACCATGACATTTCTTCTCCTCAAGAGAATAACAAAAACATGCTCACTACAATCTCAAGAAGGCAAATACACACATTTCAAATAAGTGCAAGCAGACACAAAAGCATTTTTCATGAAAACTAATTTTAACATGAATCCTTACCAACTTATGTACATACTTAGAAAGACAAGTCAAATTCCATATTATTCATAAATTTTATTTTGAGAGGAATTACCAACCTCAAAGAGGAATGAGTTGAGGGTAACGGGACTTCATGTCGGCCTCAGCCTCCCATGTTGCACCCTCAACTAGATGGTTTCTCCATAGGACTTTTACGGAGGCCACCTCTTTGTTACTCAACTTTTTGACTTGATGATCTAGGATATCAACCGAAACCTATTAATAAGAAAGGTTCTCATTCACCCTAACCCTTCAATAGGGAGAATAGACACCGGGTCGCCTATACATTTCTTAAGCATAGAAACATGAAATACCGGATGAATCAAGCTAGTTCACTTGGTAGTTTCAACTTATAAGCAACTTTTCCAACCCATTGCAATGTCTCATAAGGACCCACATACCGGGGACTTAGTTTTCCCTTTTAACCAAATCTCATCACCCCTTTCATGGGCGAAATCTTCAAGTAGACCCAATCACCTATTTCAAATTCAAGGTCTCTCCTTCTATTGTAGGCATATAATTTTTGCCGACTATAGGCTGTTTTCAACCTATCTCTTATCATTCGAACCTTATCTATAGCCTCATAGGGACCAAGGATTTAAGACTCACCAACCTCAAACTACCCAACCGGAGACATACATCTCCTACCGTAGAGTGCTTCAAAGGTGCCATAGAAATACTCGAATGGTAGCTATTATTGTAAGAGAACTCAATCAATGGTAGGTGATCATCCCAATTTCCCTTGAAATCAATAACACAAGCTCTTAACATATCTTCTAGGGTTTGGATGGTACATTCCGCTTGGCCATCCGTTTGAGGATGAGAAGCGGTACTAAATTTCACTTGAGTACCTAACCTCTTTTGAAAAGACCACCAAAAACGAGTAGTGAATTAGGCACCTCTATCCGAGATGATGGACAAAGGGATACCATGTAGACTCACAATCTCTTCAAGGTATAATCTAGCATATTCCTCCGCCGAATAAGTAGACTTGACGGGGATAAAATGGGCAGATTTTGTTAATCTATCCACAATAACCCATATTGAGTCATTTTTTCTCCGAGTTCGAGGCAACCCAACAACAAAGTCCATATTGATTTCTTCCCACTTCCAAGTAGGGACATTCATTACTTGAGTTAGACCTCCCGACTTTTGATGCTCGGCCCTAACTTGTTGACAATTAAAACACCTAGACACAAACTCCGCTATGTCCCTTTTCAAACCATCCCACCAATAAACCTCTTGAAGATCACGATACATCTTGTGGCACCTGGATGAATAGAATATTGGGACCCATGAGCTTCTTTAAAAATTTGTCCTCTCAAGTTATCAACATCCGGTACACACAATCTACCTTGGTACCTAAGTACCCCATCCCCCCTTGGGAGGATGACTCATTGAACTTGCTAAGGACCGATTCCTTCAACTCCATCAATATAGGATCAAGATGTTGCTTGGACTTCACCTCAACCACTAAAGACGAATTTGACTTATGATGAACCATGAAACCCCCATTTGGTGAATCTTCTAACCGAACACCCAACCGGGTCAATCTATGAACATCTTTCACTAGTTCTTCCTTACCCTCTTCCAAATGAGACACACTACCCATAGTCATACAACTTAAAACATCCGCAACCACGTTGTCCTTGACAGGGTGGTAAAGGACACTCATGTCGTAATCCTTCAAAAGTTCAAACCATTTTCTTTGTCGGAGATTCAACTTTTTTTGAGTGAACACATATTGGAAACTCTTTTGGTCGGTAAATACATCCACATGTACCCCATATAGGTAATGCCTCCATATTTTCAAAGCAAACACTACGGCCGCTAATTCAAGATCATGAGTTGGATAGTTATTCTCATGCACCTTGAGTTGTCTAGAGGCATAATTTATCACCTTACCATGTTGCATGAGGACAAAACCTAAACCTACTCGAGAAGCATCACAATACATTACAAACCCTTTGGTACCCTCCGGTAAGGTCAACATCGGAGCGAAGGTAAGCTTATCTTTCAACTCTTGGAAGCTTCTTTCACAATCCTCTAACCACTCAAACTTAACCTTCTTTTGAGTTAGTGTTGTCAAAGGAGAATCAATAGATGCAAACCCATCAACAAACCTTCTATAATACCCGCCTAAACCCAAGAAACTTCGAATATCGGTTGGAGCCAAACATCTAGGCCAATTCTTAACCGCTTCCATTTTATTCGGATCGACCTCTCTACCCTCAATTGAGATAATGTGACCAAGAAAAGCAACCGATCTCAACCAAAATTCACACTTACTATATTTAGTAAAAAGTTGATGTTCCTTGAGGACTTGCAATACTACCCTCAAATGGCCCGTATGCTCATCCTCACTCTTAGAATATACCATAATATCATCAATGAAGACAATTACAAAAGAATCAAGGTAATTCTGGAACACTCTATTCATGAGGTCCATAAAAGTCGCCGACGCATTAGTTAACCCAAAAGACATAACTAGGAACTCATAATGACCATACCTAGTTCGGAAAGCCGTTTTAGGAATGTCTTCACCTCTCACCCTAAGTTGGTGATATCCCGACCTGAAATCAATTTTTGAAAAGTAACTCACACCTTGGAGTTGGTCAAACAAATCATCAATCCTAGGGAAAAGATACATATTCTTTATGGTTACATTGTTCAATTGTCGATAGTCAATACACATTCTAAGAGACCCATTTTTCTTTTTCAGAAATGATATCGGAGCACCCCATGGAGATATGCTTGGTTGAATAAAACCTTTGTCAAGTAAATCCTTGAGTTGAGACTTCAACTCTTTCAACTCGACCAGAGCCATCCGATAAGGAGGAAGGCAACAAATCTATGCCAAAATCTATTTCCCGTTCGGGAGGAACTCCGGGTAAGTCATCAGAAAAGACTTACGGAAAATCCTTCACTACGGGGACCGACTCTAAAGGAGGAGCTTCGGGTTCTAGGTCCATGACCCTCACAATATGATAGAGACATCCCTTAGAAATTATCTTACAAGCTTTTATACACAAAATGATTCGACCTTTAGGGATTGAGTTTCCCCCCTTCCATTCTAAGACGAGTTTATTTGGAATTTGAACTTAACTACCCTTGTTCTACAATCTATGAAAGCAAAACAAGCATGCAACCAATCCATCCCAAAAATGACATCGAAATCAAATATATCAAGTTCTACCAAATCGACCAAGGTAACTCTATTGGACAACATTATAGGACAATTCCTATAGACTCTTTTAGCAACAATTGAGTCACTAACCGTGGTAGTAACAAAAAAAGGCTCAATTAAGATATTGGGTAAAACATCAAACTTCATGGCCATTAAAGTAGTTACAAAAGACAAAGTGGCACTGGGATCTAATAATGCATAGACATTAATGGAAAAGACTTGCAACATACCAGTGACAACATCAGGAGAATACTCTTGATCAATCCTAGAGCGGAGAGAATAGAAGCGATTCTTCTTAAGAGCATCGGGATTGGGAGCACTTGCTTGTGCTTGAGCAATTTCCCTTCCTTGAGCTTTCATCATAGGGCAATCCATCTTCATGTGTCCACTCTTACCGCAACTATTACTCGTGCCAACTAGACACTTGCCTTCATGTTTTCTACCACATTTAGCACAATTAGGCTTCTCAACATAGTGACCACTACCTTTCCTCTCTTGAGGATTGGGTGTAGACCCTTTACCTTTGTTGAACTTTGAAGTGTTAGAAGGGTCTTTGTTAAAAAGCCTCTTTTTGAACCTCGACTTATCTTGCACCTCAAATCTAGCCTTGGAAGAATTTCCATCTTCGGCTCTTGTCTTCTTCAACTCACTACCAACTTGCTTAAGCTTTTGTTCCTCAATTTGTTCGGCATGGACTATGAGATGAGAGATGTCCATGGTAGGAATCAACATAGCCGACCTACATTCATTAACCACAAGATCGGATATCCCCATAACAAATTTGTTCATCTTATCCCTAGAATACGCCACCAAAGTAGGAGCATATTTTGATAGTTGAGTGAACTTGAGGCTATACTCCTTCACACTCATACCCCCTTTGGCGAAGGTTGATGAATTTTTGAATTTTACTCTCCCTTAGTTCCAAGGGAAAGAACCTACCAAGGAAAGCTGTCTTGAAAGCCCCCCAAGTAATCCGGCCTTCTATAACCGGACTCTCATCCTTCCATTGTTCATACTAAATTTAAGCCATATCTTTGAGTTGATAGGCGGCTAGTTCAGCCTTTTCAAGAGAAGTCACACCCATGGCATCTAGCACCTTGAATACTTCATCAATAAACCCTTGTGGGTCTTTTCCACCTTGGAGCCAAAGAAATTAAGGGGATTCATCGTTGTGAAATCCCTTATCCTTGATGCGGTGGTGCTAGCATTGGGGTTCACTTGTACCCTAGCATCTCTAGCCACTTGAGTATCCAACACTTGAGTCAAGTTATGAATGGCCGCCCTTATCTCAACATTAGAAATAGCCCCTTCTTCAATAGGAACTTGAGGGTTTTGAGGAGCTTGAGGGGGAACCACCTCATTCACATTCTTATTTATCGGTCCTTCGAGTGTTGTTCCTTATTGTATACATTGCCTATAAGCACAATAAAGAGGTTAGAAGAAAGGACTTATAGAGTTAAATCTCTCGTGGAACGACCTTGGAATACCAAGAAGATGAGAATTTCCTAAGCATCACATAGCCTCTTATTCATAAGTGTGGCGTGCTTCACAATTATGAACAAGACTCCACTTTATATGGTTTAGTGAAATATCAATCCTAATATTACTCAATCTCATGCTATGATACCAAGTTTTTCACGACCGTGGAGCACCCTCTAGACGTAACCGGTGTCATTATCCTCGAAGAGGACTTAGACTAGCCCTTAGCATACATCATGGCATGTCATAGGTAGATGAAACTGCAGAAAATTTAAAACTTTACATATGAAGTATACTTAGACTTCTCGCATATATGTGGAGTTTACATAGACTTCTGTTTTAGCACATAGGCAATATCATCAATATAGTCTAACATAGTCTCATATATAACCATCTAATAGAGAATTACAAAGGTTTGGGCATCACCCTTACACTAGTACAATATGCCACATATAGGCTTACAACAAAGTCTTAACATAAGGAATGCATACGTGTCTTTAAACATAGACAATACTAATGAAGAGATAAATGTGGCATCACCCTCGAACTTGAGGACTCACCAAAAACTTGGGAAAAGATCCAAGTTTTCTTGCAAATAGACTAGAATATGTTCAATGGTCGGAACCTACAATGTTGGGGAAAAGGGAGAAATATGGGTTAGTACATCACACGTACTAAGTATGACTTCTATGTATAAAATCATCAATGCATGAGAAAAGGGACATTTTAGTCCAAATCATGCTTTATATCAATTTAATCCAACAAACACATATGGTAATCATTATAAGTCAATTCAAAATAGTATCGACCCAACATGAAGACAACTCAAGCAATACTTATGTAATGCCAAGAATATGATCTCATAACCCTATCCAAAGCCAAGTATCACATTAAGTTACCCACTTCATACATACAAACCAACCTCATATTTCATCATGACATGTTTTATACACAAATATCATATATAACTTGACATACATATCATATAATCAACTTAATCATAATGAACACTACTAGGACCATCCCTTAAGATCCCACAAAGTGCAATGTGTGAGAAACGTTTCATACCCTCCCTCATACTATGTAGAACCTTTAATAAAATACCTAATAATATTTCATACACTTAACTTATTCATTTTCTTTTACATTAGGGAAAGAAGTTGCAATAACCGACATTAGACCATGTGAGCTACATGGAATCTGTAAGACCCCCAAAATGAGTTAGGGTGTCTAGAGACTAACATGCTTGTATTAAGTATATAAGGTCCTAAAATGGATTATAATATGGTATTGAGGAAGTGTGTGAAGTTTGAGGTGATTTGGAAGTCAAACGTCAAGGGACGACCAAGACGTTCGACGACTAGTCACCTATGTGCCTCATGTGTCTATACTTGCGTATAATTGTATGTAATGAGCTTATGAAGTCTTAAAATTAGTTATAATGATGTTTATATTCAGTATATGGAGTTTCGTAAAGTTTGGAGGTCAAACGTCCAAGAACGTCCAAGACGTTCGAAATATAGCCCTTGAGACGCTCATGTGTGTCTTGATGGGGCCTTGCATGTTTGGAGGTGTTTTACGTGTGAATTTTGGGTGAAACTTATGTGGAAGGTGCTTGACTTGTAAATGTACATATTTACGTTAGAAATGCCCGGGCACGACTTCCCAAGGGCCCCGCAAAAGGTCCCACAAGAAAACCCAAGGGCTGTCGAGACACTGCGTTGGCAGTGTCAATCAACTGAAACAAATGATGCCCATTTGGTTTACCAACGGTCCGTCAATGGAGGTCTCATCGATGGAAACTTAGACTTGAAAAGGCTCATCCAAAGAACAGCCCAAGGTCCAATCGACTGAAGCCACAGACGACCCGTCGATGGACCTATTGGCCGTCGATGGTGGCCTGTAGCTGCTGCCTGCGCACTGTTTCATTAAAGGGGTGAATGGAAAATTCACCACACGTCCTAACCTGACCCTAATAGGTTTATTTAGCTATTTTAGGGTGTATATAAATGATCAAAAATGTGATCAACCCATTCCCAATCCCTCTACACAAAATAAACTTTCCCTCCAAAACCAAATCTCCCTAGAAACCTCCATTGTTGGTGAAGCTCAAGAACAGCTTGGAGCTTGTATTTCCATGGATTATTCATCAATTTTTAGAGGTTTTCAACTAGACAAAGGTATGGTGATACTTCATCTCTAGTTATCCTTCCATCTAGAGAGTTAATCTCAAAGTTTCAAACAAGATTTCATGATCAAACTTCTTCTTCTTCAATCTAGCCATGGGTTCTTTCTAAAATTTTTTTTAATGGCTTAATCATGATGAATTGATGATAATATATTGGTTTTAACGTGATTTTAATCCAATTGCATTATGAACCCATGTCCCTTCCCAAAATCGATTTAGCCCTTGCATGGGCATTGTGATCATGGCTTGTTATTGGTTAAATTGTGATTCTCTTACGTTGAGTTGCTTATACCTACTGTTATTTATGTGAATTGATTATGAAGAATCCATGTGGATTAATATATGAAGATTTGAACTTGACTAACATATGCCTTTATGTGATCACTGTAATATGAACCTTTTAATGAATAAAAGTGGAATTCGATTACGTTGTGGTGCTTGTAGCTACTGCCTTAGGTTAATAAGTTTGTTGAATTGTGAGTATAAATATAGTATGATAAAAATAAATAAGGCTTGGTATTAATCGATCTAGGTGCTTCTAAGCTATCAAGTAGTAACTTGTGATCTTGATGTTAGGATGGTTGTTATGTGATTCCATTATGGTGAATTGCCTTTAGGTACTTTCTATATGTGTAACATGATTATAATTAAGTACAATTGATTCAATATGAATAGATAACAATTGAATTGGTAAAGATTGATTTAAGTCCTTCTAGCCTATAGACATTGATAGAGTAATGTATATGTTGTGATCTATATTCTAAGATGAATAAAGCATGATTAAGAATTGGTTCCTATATATTTATATACTGCCCTAAATGTATTTTATTGATACATGATGATTGATGATCAAAACTAGGGAAGTTACTTGATGATCTATAACTCCTACCTTCTACCATATATGTGATATAGCGTATTAGATGGTAGCATGATTTTGTAGCAACTTGTACATGGTTTCTTCATCATTAAATATACATATAGCTACTGCCCTTTATATGTATTGATTATGTAAAGGATGTATTGATCAATGATGATCAAAGGATAATGAAGTGGTAAGAATGACTCCTTCTCTCTACTTTCCTTATAGTATTGTAGTTGATGAAGCCTTGTATGGCATTGTGTAGTATGGTCCACTTATGGTGGTGGTGTTTAATTATTTTCAATCTATATATGTGTTTATCATGGCCTTGAAGGTAAATTTTATGAATGTATGAATGTGTGGTTATGATGATCACACTATGTGATGCTTATGCCTACTTTCCTATTCTAGTTGTGATTTAGGTTGTATGGCTATTGTATAAGCATGTGCATATCTATGTTAGGGTAAAGTATAGGTGCTGCCATTTATGAGTTAAAATGGTTAATAATCCCTTACCTATGTACCCTTATGTGAATACATAAATAGCAAGAGTTAGGAGTCTTAAGTGTAATATGAAGTTGACTTGTCTCCTATGCTATTGTGTGTTGTGTGGTATATGCTTGAAAGTGTGTTATGTTCTAAGAGGGTGGCTGCCTCAATGTGGTGTTGATAATCCATTATGTGACCATATTGATCAATGTACACACACCCTCACTCTACATGCATGTTTACAAGTAGTATAGATCATGGTGTCTAAATGAAAGGTAGTTCTCATATTCACTAGTATCTACTACTATGCATGTTAAGCTTATGTTTACGAAAGTATGATTGGTGTTTTCTTAACTAGGATTACTTGATAGGTGTACTAGTATGGGCAAGGGTATGAGACCTTGTTTATGCATTGTACATGTGTACCTTGATAGGATAGTTCCTAGGTTTGGTTTATATGTACATGAAAATGAATGTATGGGCATGTTATGAATATGATTTACATGCTATGATGTTAACTATATGAGATGATGAAATATGAATATGCATAGTGTCTTGATGTGTTAATATGAGGATTGCTCATATAGTCACACCTATAGACTTGTGCATTGATATATGAACATGTGTGACATTTATGTGTTATATGAAAGGTTTGCTCACATATAAGTACACACACACATGTATGATGATCTAGTAAATAGAGGGGCCTTGAAAGTTGTGCCATGAATACTCTAAAACTAGATAGGTGCTTGAATATGCTATAAGAATATGAGGAACAAATATCCTAAGCCTATGTTTTATGAAAAATGTTAATAAAGGCTTTTAAATAAAGGGAACTTAGCTTAGCACCGAGTGAACTTGACAATGAGATGTGTTGACTTCCATTGGAGGAAGATTCACCATTTGTTCCTTATAGAGTGTTGACTTCCCTTAGAGGAATACTCACCTATGGATCCACATGAGGTGGTGACTTCCCCTTGAGGAAGGTTCACCCATGTTTTCTCATGAGAGGAGGCCCCAATTGCCAAATGGCATGTAGAGGGATCATACCTATCTCTTAGTTCCATAAACTATGATTGCCACATAGGATCTAGCAAGTGAATTCACTTAGGATGCTAGGATATATGTTAAGGTTCTACTTTGGCTAAGTGGAAAACCTTCCATTGGTGTAAGGATCCACAACACCAAATTCCATGTTTAGCACCCATGGTCTTAGTGTCGGTTAAGGCTATAGTTTCCCTAAAGTAAAATTGACATGGAAGTAAATGACTAGGATCCTAACTAGGATGAATTAAGGGAGGTTACTTAGGATATGTGGATGTAATGAACCCATCTAGACATTGAACAAGTAGCTCCTTAGGAAGTCCTAGGGAGGTGGCCTAATGTGTATGGTTATGCTTATGTCTTTGTGCATGACATTGTAGTAGTTGTCTACTTGTTATGAAGATGTGCATGGTATAAGTCTATATGATGTGAACTTGTCCCTATATGCATGATGTTGGTCTTAATGACTATATGATGAAGGTCTTCCCTAGCTTGGATGAAGTTGCCTTTACTTATTATTTTGATGTATGAATTGAAGGTTAAGGTTTGTGGCCTCATGATGGGTTTACTAAGTATGTGTGAGGTTATGAGACTTCACATGTATATTGCACTAGTAGAATAAGATTGGGATCATGAACAAGGTCTTATAATGGTTTATGTAAAAGGAAGTAAATATATGTGCAAATTGATATAACTCACTGTAAAGCAAATAAAGTCTTGACTTAAATGTGTCTATGATGTGTTATACTTCTATGATGGTATGTGTTGGCTTGTGTAGGTCCTATGTATGGTTTTCCTTGAGGCCTTAAGCTGATGCATTGCACCAAGTATCACTAGAGGGTTACTTGGGAGGTTAATGAGTTAAAAGAATGAGTTCACTGTAAAGTAGAATTAGTTCATTGTAAAGTGACCCCTAATATGGCTTAACTTCTATGTGTAATCTTATATGATGTTTGTCCATTGAATATGTCTATATGAAGTATGTGAATGATATAAATGCTATTGTATAAAGGTTTTATGAAGATTTAGTAAAAAAGGCATGAAGTATGATTTCAAGAAAATGTCCCTTTTAAATGCATGTTTTTGCATGGATGTCATACTTAGTGCATTCTTGTACTAATCCATTGTTCTCTAATTTGTAAACAAAGTGTAGGTTATGGATACTTAAAGGATGTCTATATGATTGAGGATCTTGATATGTGATTCTCAAGCTCAAGGAAAGGAATTCTTAAGTTCCAAGGATATCCTAAACTATGGTTTACTCTAAAGTGTAGTATTATTGTACTTATATATTATGTTGTAAGGGTCGTGTCCCTAAAGTACTCTTATGATGTTGTGTCTAGGACTAAAAAGAGACTTAAGGTCTAAATATGTATTATGACTTATGTTTTATATATATATGAAGTGAAGTTTCTAGCATATGATGTGCTATAATTTTTTTTAAAATTTTCTGCTAAATTACTATGACAATGCGATGAATGATAACTATGGGCTCGTATAAGACCTCCGAGAGGTCAAGTACGCCATGTTACTTCAAGGGGGTGCTCCTCGGATGTGACAGAATCCAATGTTCAACTCTCAACCAAAAAGAGAGGGTTAACACTTGCCTAAGGTGTAACCATTCGTACATAGCCATCTAGGTGGATCCACTAAGCTAAAGTCCTATGTGGACACATAGTTAAGGGTCAAGGAGATTGTTACTAGAACCCTAACTTGCTAAACGTGGGGATTTCCATCACATGAGATAACACATATCTTGGAAATCTGGACTTCCTAAATGTGAGGAAACCCATGTGGGAAGCCGAACTTACTAAACGTGAGACCTCCATCTCATTTACATGCCCTTTCGGTGCTAAGCAGTTATTCCCTTTATTAATCATTTATTTCATCATACAAGTTCACATTAGTCTCTACTATACCCCGATGTAAACATCTTATCATAATAGCTCATAGGTACTTATAAGTGAGAACAATCCTTTTCACTTTAGAAACCATTAACAAGTGAGCAAACCTTTCATTTAACACTTTTTCATACTAATGAGAAACTACTTTCAATAATATAATAATCATATCATAACATGCATACATACTTCATAGATAATTCATGTGTCTAGGGTTAAGGATGAGGAATACTTATTATGAACATCACAACCAACATTAGACATAGGAGCATTACTATCTAAGTAACTCATATTTCATAATTGAATTCAAGAAGAACAAATAAACATACCTTCTTGCCCTTTCAAGAACCTTCATACTTCCATTACCAAGAATACATAACCAATACATAAACAAGGTAAATTCAAGAAGTAATTCATATCAATTATCATTCTACATAATCTATATACTCATCATCTTCCACAATTACCATAGAACTTTCAAGGCATAATGAGGTTAGGGAAGAACAAGGGTCCAAGGGGAGATCTCAAGGGATTACCAACAATTAGCCATAATTCCATAGTTAATCAACAATAGAAGATCATAATTCATCGCAATTGAATAACAATTACGTTTTGAAAAGAGGACCCATGCATAGATTGAAACCCTAGTCTTGGGAAAGTTTGGAAACTATCTTTGAAAGGTCCACTTGGAGAAAGAAATCCCAAGAGTGAAAGAAATCATATCTTAGTGATGATTTTCCACGAATTTGGGTTGGATTCCTTGGTGAATTTGTACTCTTCTTGAAGCTGTAGCGTTCCTTCAATGAAGGTTTGAGTTTGGGGAGAGAGAAACTACAAAAATGTTGGAGCTAAGTGGATTTTGGGAATTTAGAGGAGTTATGTTAGTTTTATGAGTTGGAATCCTTTTATAGTCTCCAACTAACTTAACTAACCACCCCTTAACCCCTAATTAATTTATTAGATAATTACTTAAATTTTCTAACCTCAACTGAAATTAGGCAGTGCACAGGGGTTCAAACGATGTAACCCCATCGACGCCATGTCGATCCAACCATGGACCGTACTTGTCAAACTTGATTATGGAGCCTCATTGGGATTTGACTAAGTGTCAACCAACAACACGAAACGATGAAGTGTCATTCAAACGACGAGTCGTCGTTTATGATGTTTAGTCCCTAAACACGTTCTAACATATATTTTAAACCTTTTTACCAAATTTGACTCAATTTCGACTCTTTAAACCCCTTGAAACACATCAAGGCACACTAGCTCATCTTTCACAAATCTCCAGACGTCATGGTCGTTTCTTGACGTTTTGACTCTAACACTTCCTACTTGAGTCAATTACCTTTTTTTAAGCTTACAAACACTGTTTTAAGGCTTAGTTCATCAAGTGAGACTCTAGAATAAGTCATGGAACTTCCGGAGTGTTATAGTTGGGGTTGGCAAAGGCTTTTGCGACCATTGTGGGAAATGCTGGTGAAGGGTAGCATGAATTGCCGCTACAAACCATTAGCTTTTACAGAAATTGATTGTGGTAATTATGTAAGCCGCTAATGGTAATTTATACTATCTAACTATTGTCTTTTAGATTCCATTGATTTAGTCCATAAATCTAAATAAATAGCCGTTATAAGTGTAGACACGTAATTTTTGACCGAACATACGATTTTACACTATTTTTATTCCTTAAATATTTCTTTTATGTTTAAGTTATATATTTTAGTTTGTCTTATTTTTATAAGTTCATTTTAAAAGATTTGAAAATAACAAAAATTATATATTTTCTTATAATCTAAGTTTTAATAAATAAGTAAATATTTCAATTATATTTTGAAATTAGCTATTTGACTTTTATTATATTTTGATGATTCAAAAATATAAGTTAATACTTTATTATCATTATTATTTTATATATGTATATTAAAAAAATAAAAACTTCTCCTAACCTGCACGTTTCCCTCATGCCATTTTTCCTCCCATCTCTCACCACACGCACGTACAGCTCCATACCCATTACCCCTCCCCTACACCTATATACATACACTCACATTACTCTACTCTATCTTCTATTATATATGAGCCAACAAGAAAAGCACTAACACTACATCATCTAATTGTACATCCATACTGGCTGTTTAGATTGTACTTTTATTTAGGGATTTATTTTTAAAATATCATGAATAGTTCCATGTTGCACACTTCTTTTTGCCAAATATAAGCCAATGAGAGGTTGTAGGTGAGTGTACAAAAGGCTTTGATAATTGTATACTATAGCCAACAAGTTCACACAGCCACATGTAGCTACTTTGAAACAGATGTTTTTTCATTACTCACTCCTTCCACCCTTAACCAAAATTTTCTCTTGAAGTTTGTCTTCTATGGAGAAGCTTCAAGCTCTCTTCAAGTTCACTCGAAATTCATGGTTACTTTTCCTATTTTTTCAAGATTTGCTTTATACGACTATCTCTGTTATTTGAATTATCTCATTCTAGCTTCTCCATAGGGTTCCTCTCGATAGATTTTACATTTTAGTTTTTCATTTGATTAAACTAGAATTTTCACAATTTTAATGGACAGTTCCAGCTACGTAGCGTATTATTTCTTAGTTTTAGATTTGGATCTTATTTTTTTGATGATTATTTATTTAAGTATTTTATTTTTATAGCGCCAATATCTTCAAAAAGAATTGGGACGCTTTTCTTAAATGTTACATCTCTCTTTTTTTCCCTTTAATTATTCAGTTCCTAATTTGTTTCCTGGTAAGCACTACAATTCAACAATTTTTTCTAATATGTTTGTAATTTCTTGTGTTTTGTGAAATTTTCTTCCTTGATGTTGTTCTTTGCTCGACATGCATATTCTGATTTTCGTTTTTTGTTTTCTTTGCTTCTTATGAAGTTTGCAAACAACAAGCTTCTTCATTTCTTCCTCTTTTGTTTTTTTTCACCCAAATTCTTTGGAGGAGTCCACCCATCTCATTAACCATCGATGTGGGATTTCTGTCATTCTTTAACACCCCACCTCACGCCCAGTGCGTAGCATCTGGTGCATGGACAATTTTGATTTTGGGGGTCCCAACATTGGGTGAGACGGGTCCTGCTCTGATACCATGTGAAATTAGGTCTTAGGCCTAACTCACACCCCAAAAGCTAGC
Source organism: Solanum sitiens (assembly GCA_016801875.1). Taxonomy (NCBI): domain Eukaryota; kingdom Viridiplantae; phylum Streptophyta; class Magnoliopsida; order Solanales; family Solanaceae; genus Solanum; species Solanum sitiens. The sequence goes on along the minus strand of JABWTJ010000851.1, from coordinate 91,569 downwards.
TCAAAGGGAGGAGGATTGTCCAAGCCTTATAAGGAGTCCACCCATCTCACTAACCACCAATGTGGGATTTTTGTCATTCTTACCAGTGAGATAGTCGAGGATCGTGCATAAACTGGCAAACCCGATTAACAACATAAGAGATGTCTGGACGAGTAATAGTGGCGTATTGAAAAGCACCAACAATACTATGATATAAAGTAGCATCTGGAGCCGGCGATCCATCACGTGTGAGTGTGGCAGTAGAGTCGGCAGGGGTTCGTAATGGTTTGGCATCTTGGAGATGGCTACGGTAGAGAATATCCTTGATGTAAGAGGACTGAGACAGTAGCAAAGAACCATGGTGATGCAGTACTTCAATCCCAAGAAAGAAACTCAATTTGCCCAAGTCTTTAAGGGAGAAAACAGAGTCCAAAGTGGCTGTGAAGTTGGAGATAAAATTAGAGTCATTACCTGTAATAATGATATCATCTACATAGACGAGAAGTTAGGTAAGAGTAGAGCCACGATTACGAATAAAAAGGGAGGAGTCAGTATAACAACTCCGAAATTCGTGTTACACCAGAAAACTTTTCAGTTTCATAAACCAAGCTCGAGGGGCTTGTTTCAAACCATAGAGAGCTTTTCTTAGGCGACAAACATGATTAGGATATTGTATCGCTAAAGCCAGGGGGCTGAGACATATACACAACCTCTTGAAGATCGCCATTTAAGAAATCGTTATTAACATCAAGTTGTTTAAGTGGCCAGCCATGAGCAAGGCAAGTGATAAGACCACCCGAATGGTAGTAGGCTTTACAACAGGGCTAAAGGTATCAAAATAATCAACACCCTCTTCTTGGTGATAACCTTTAGCCACAAGACGAGCTTTATACCGCTCAACCTTCCCATTGGCATGTCGTTCAACTTTGAATACCCATCAACACCCGACAATGTTGGCATGAGGAGGATATGGTTCGAGGGACCAAGTGTCATTACGAATCAAGGCATTAAATTCATGTGACATGGCTTCATACCATTCCGGAGATGAACTTGCTTGCTTATAAGTTTTTGGTTCCATATGAGGGGAGGAGGTGTTCTGAACAGTCAATAGGAATATCTTGGGTTTAAGAGAATTAGTTTGGGCTCTAGTAGTCATGTGGTGAATAGACGTTGAGGATTGACGAAGATAGGGAAATGTAGAAGATGGAGGAACAAAATGGGGAGAAGCGGAAACATGAGACGGAGAAGCGGAAGGAATTGATGGTTCTAAGGGATCGGAAGTGGCAGATAAGAGTAGAGATGAGGATGATGGCAAACTGGATGAAGGGATTGAATTATCGGTGTTGGAAGAAATAGACGAGGACAAAGTAGGGACTGGAAAGGGGTCAGATGAGGTAAACAAAGAGGCGAGTATATCAAGATTGAGAGAGCTTAAAGCGGGAGAGGCAGGTTTGGAGTTATTGGTCATTATGGAGTAAGGAAAGTTTTGCTCATCAAAAATTACATGAAGGGCAATGTAAAGACGACTTGATGAAACATGAAAACACAAGTATCCTTTGTGCTTACTGCTGTATCCTAAGAATACACAAGGCAAAGATCGATACTAAAGTTTATGATTGTTGTAGGGACGCAGAAAAGGATAACACAAACACCCAAAAATTTTAAGTAACAAGTAATCGGGACTACGATTGTCGAGAAGAGAAAATAAAGATTGAAAATTAAGAGATGGGCTGATCATCCGATTATAAAGGTAAGTGGATGTGGAGAAGGCATGTTCCAAAAAATGTAAGGGAAGAGATGAGTTTGCAAGAAGAGCAAGACCCTTTTCAACAATGATGCGGTTACGACGTTCAGGAGCACCATTTTGTTCATGAGTATGAGGGCAAGTAACGCGATGAATTATACCTAATTGTTGGACAAAGGTAGAGACATTGCGATATTCACCTCCCCAGTCAGTTTGAATAGATTTAATTTTGCGACTAAATTGAGTTTCCACCATTTTGATAAAATGCTTAAAGATGGTGAACACTTGATATTTAGAAGACATAAAAATCCATACAAATTTAGAATAATCATCTAGAAATTGAACAAAGTACTTGTTTCTATTAACAGAATCAATTGAAGTAGGGCCCCATACATCAGAATAGACTAATTCAAAAGGAAAAGAACTTGACATATGAGACGAAGCTAAATGGAAACGACGACTCTTGCCAAGTTGACAGAGGCCACAAACAGAGTGGAGTTTATTGCTAGAAACTGGAAGATTAACACTGGAAGCCAAACGACGGATAACAGATTCATGAGGATGACCAAGTCGATCATGCCATGTTTGGAGAGGAACTTTGACAGCCAAAAACATTTCTCGCTTGAGATGGAAGATGAGAGGCAGCAAGACGATAAAGGCCATGTTTAATCATTCCTCGAAGTAGAACCTTTCCCTGTAGGTCCTTTATAAAGCAACAAGAAGGGTGAAACTCAATTACGACATTGTTATCACGAGTAAACTGAGACACACTAAGGAGATTAGTTGTAATTTGAGGAAAAATTAAGATATTTTTCAATTGAAAAGATCGAGAGGGAGAGGGAATGGAAGAAGAACCAAAGAGAGTTATAGGGAGTTTAGAACCGTTACCAACAGCAAGCGAGTCATTTCCAGAATAGTCTGAGGCAATAGAAAGATTACCAACATCAACAGTGACATGATTTGTGGCACCTGAGTCAAGACACCAAGAGGGGTCCAAGAACGCCGAGGATGAGGTAGCAACATTGGCTTGAGGTCGAGGTGTATTAGTTGGCGGGTATTGGTCATTGTACCGATTATAACAATTTTTTGCTACATGGCCAAGTTTTTCACATATTTGGCAAAGCGGACGATTAGATGGCCGTTTATTGTCATTGCGCTTGGGATTGCGTTGTTGGAATTGATTCTTTATTGGGTTGGAGTTATAAGAAGGCCGACACTGAAAACTTTGGCGATTGGCAATATTAGCCGAAAGAGTGACATGGGCAGATTCATCAGCAAGTTTTTGTTCTTCCTGTAGGAGAAGACCAAAAAGTTCCTCGCAAGTGACAGGAGGAGTTCGAAGGTTGATGGCCGTGCGGAAGGGGCCATAAGATGGATCAAGTCCATACAGGATATAAGTCACCAATTTATAATTGGTGACAAGTTGAAGGGCCATAGCAAGATTATTGGAAATTGTACGTTTGCGCTGGACGTACTCCATGATGGAAAGACTACCCTTGGTCATTGTTTGTAGTTGGAGACACAAAGTCATCACTCGAGCAAGGGATTGAGTTTGAAAAATATGATGAAGGCTCTGCGGTTCGAGACTGAATAATATGTCCAAGGATGGATGGATCAATAGTTGTTTTGATCCAAAGGAGGATAACCCTATCATGGGATTTCCAAGTTTCATATTCTGGATTGCGAACATGAGTTTGATTTGTGGAGCTATCGGTTGACGGAGACACAACCGTGCATGTGGGCATTTGGGTAGAGTCGAGATATTTTTCCTAGTTAAATACCTCAAGAGAAGATCTGATTGTGGATTCCCATAGAAGATAATTATCTTGGGTAAGTGTGAAATTGAGAGGAGGTAAGGAAACTTTGTTGTTGGATCCTCCCGATAGTGCCACAAGGAGATTGTTGGCCGATGATGATGAAGCCATAGGGACGGAAAAAAAAAGGAAGCAGGAATCGTACACTGCTCGGATACCAAGTTAAAGAAGGAGAATTTGATAATGACTCTCTATGTTTTGAGAGTATCGTCTATTCACATATATATAGTATTACATCAGGTTTAATCTGAAATACATGAGATAGAGTTTATATGAGATTAAAACTCCTAAATACAAGCTAACTATCATCCAAAGGATAATTCAAACTATTGCGATAAGACTACAATTGTTTATCCTTAATAGGTGATGTGACATTGAAATAAATTAAGTAACTATTACAATGTTGCACACACAAAGTGTTTGATGATATGTCCGACTTAACTAAATTTTTTTATTGTATTTTGTTTTCGCAGGTGTTCGTCAAGATTGTCATTTATAAGGTACAACATTTACTATTACTGAGTTGTATTTGTGATCAATATATGTGTGGTATTATTATTATGATTCCCCAATACTTACATGTTTTATTAAAAAACCCAATCCCCTAAAGGATAAGAAGAGTGTGTGAAATCAAATGACATGACATTTATTCTTTGGATGATTTGGTCTACTGAGATTTACGTTGGATGTTAATAGAAGTGTACTATATTTAAGAATTACTTCAATCGTTAACGTAAAATTGTAGAGATACCCACTACGTAAGACACCAAAATAACTTAGGATATATGATCCTTCTCAACTGTAATAATCACATGTTGTAAGTCAATATTGTATGATAAAGACCTTATACAAACATGTTCAAACTTTTTTCTTTTATGTTATCCATCAGTAACATAACATTGGATTTCCTCTACGAAAATACTAAACCAAGGTAATATCTTACTTCAAGTTGTGGCCTATTCTTGTGTGTTAAATTCATGTATCATCTAGCTGAGTATAGAAGTGAGAAATCCACATAAAGTAAGATAGCAAAAGTGATACAATAAAAATTAAATGAAAATTAGCATGTTGATTTACCAAATAGAGTACGACCTCTAGTAAATTTCTTTTGCGTATTCTTCTAAAGTTCATGAATGATAAAATGGAGGTAAGAATGCAATATGATGTCAAGTAAGTAAAACTTCACAATTGAGGCCTAGGGGGACTGAAATCTTCCATGTTTGACTTGATGATTTGAAACCAAAATATTATCCTTCAATAGAAATGTTTATATTATTTGTGAAGGTACAAAGTTCAGCTCCGTAAAGTAGTATAGTAATCATTCCGAGAGCCATCAAGCACTCATCATGTTTTGAACCTTTCTCTTTTTTTGGCTGTATTATTTTTTCCTTATAATCTTGAATTATTATTTGAATCTCAATTTTCTCAGTTATCTTTTGAAGCTATATTTGGAGCTATTGAATTTATTTCAATTTATTTCGGAGACAAATGAATTTAAAATAGAGATTCTAATAGATGTGCACTTATTTTGATTTCCTTTCTCATTTTTCATTTTTGTTGGTCAATTGTTTTGCATTAAACAAATTCCAAAGAAAACAAGAAGCTATAAGAAACTTTTGAAAATGCATCCAAAATCCTTCTAGCGTTCTCTAATCAAGACATAGTCTACGTTAGTTATTACTCATTATGCATGCTTTGTGAAGTTCAATAAGGTCATTTGTTACCTTAAGTGTAACATTTATTCACTATAGACTTTTTTGAAGAACTTTTGCAAATCATGGATATTCCTTTGATTATGCATTTCATCCGATCTGTTGCCTTAATTGTTTTTTAAAGAAACAATTCATTCTCTCCTTCCTCCTTTTTGTATTATTTTTTTCAATTTGGTTTCTCACTTCGCTTTCTACTGCCGCTAAAGTTCCTTTCATTTCTCTTATATAATTTATATTTGCAATTTTCATCATTGGGTAGTTTATCTTTTATTTTTTTTCTTATAAAAAAATGATCAGGCTATGTATTTCCTCATCAAACAAAAGCGTGTTTGACATTCTGTCATTTTTTTAATCTAAAAATGGATAATCACAAGAAATTGATGACCAGAATTGTGTTTCAACTAACATAATCTACATGTGTTATTGTTACTTGTGATCATGTGACCCAAGTTGGTTATTTTTTACTTTTTATTACCACCAAGTAATCCTAGGCTATGAGCACATGCATCTTAGTGAATTTGTAGAAATTTGTGAGGGATTCTTATGTTTTCTCTTCTCTTTTTATTCTGTTGTGGTTGAACTATTACTAGAAAATTGACTTAGCTATCACAGGATCACCTGCATCTTAGTAAATTTGTAGAAATTTGTGAAAGACTCATATTTATTCTCTTCTCTTTTTATTCTATTATGGTTGAACTACTACTAGAAAACTGACTTAACTATTACAGAATACCATTGTGCCATGGTCATCAGAGGTACTACAACACCTCATTGACAACATTTTTAATATATAGTCTGCTAACATTAGCTTTTGTAGTTCTGCAATTTCTACTCTCTGGCATAAGTCATACAATTTATGGATAGCTCAGATAATCTAAATGTGTTTTATATGTAGGATTAGAGTCATCTACATTTTTTCCCTAAATGTTTGGGTAGGTGTGACTTCTTTTTCTTGATATCCTAGAGTTCATACAATATAATGACTTTTAAATGATTTCACAAGACAAATATATGCAAAATAATGTAAACAAAATTGAAAGTTACGTGCAACACAAATGTTGAAAAATAAAGGCATTGTGCTCCAGGAACCTGGAATCATAAATGTAGAACAACGTGCCAATAGATGTATGCTACGTCATACTAGATATGTACGAATATTACTAGATAGAAAACAATAACTTATATCGCAACAACTAGCTAAATCATCTGAATCATAAAGGCGTGACTCTTGCAACATTCAGCTAATACAATGTTTCTTCTGAAGTTGAGTCATGACGAAAATCAAAGTTTGCTTCCAACTTCTGATCCTTTGTTAGCTAGATGAAAGTCAAAAGAATTAAACTTTCACATAATTAATGTCGCTTGTGTATATAAAGATATACCTTCATAAATTGATTTACCACCATTTACGATACTTTCTCTTCTACCATTTCGCAGGACATGCTTTTGTGGCTACACAAATAACTGCTTGCACCTCTATCGTTGAAGGGAGTGAATCGAGGGAATTTGGAAAACTTCAAATAATTTATTAAATTCTATGCGTTTAAATATTGATTGTCGAAATACTAGGATTAACATATATGGATATGGTGTAGCAGAAAAGTTTTTCCCATCTCCAATGATTACTTCAAACTTCAAATAGAGGTATGACTATCTTTGCTAAGTCAATATGACATTTAACTCAATTTTTTATTAAGTAATAATAGTTTACCATCTATAGGTAAAGAGGATTAGAAATGAATTCACATAAGGATAACCTCTATTACTAAAGGAAGACTCTGCATTGTGCAACAAGGTAGTGAAACTTACATTCCATTTCTATTCATCCAATTAAGTAGACTACTTACTTGATGAATTTACAGGTTCTCATTCAGAAATTAAAAGTTTAATTTGGTTCCTTAAGTTCCACTATAGGTTTGATTTTTTTGTTTTGCTTTAATGTTTTGGTTTAATTTCTTTTACTTTTGTGCTATGAAAGGTGGTGATCATTTTACTTAACTTATAAGTGTATATAAAATTTCATTAAAGGTTCTACAATAAAAATAGCTTTTTGTATAGAACATCCAATGATGAAGTTGCTTTAACTTGCTTGAACTCCAATCATGAAGCAATGTTGCTAAAAAAATTCTAGGTCATTTTCACTCTGCTAATGGAATAGTTGTTACTAACTTTATATGACGCGCAAAATAACCAAATTATACTAGATTACAATAGCTTTCAGTCGAGCATTTTCATTCATGCATACATATCTTATTTGCATGTGCAATTTCTTGACTGCTTGTATGCAGATGACACATAGAGAGCAAAAGAACAAACCTCCATGTTTGTCAAATACAAACGCTGAAATGAAATTCAATCGGCGGAAAAAATATGAAGAAGTATTAGCAACTTAAGAATATTCTTTGGTACTAGGTGAATAAGCACATACCTCTCTGTCAACGCATGTGCTTACCTGGTGATACATTGAATTTCAGGGCAACTTCAAACACCGCCATATCCACACCTCTGCTCTCTCTTTCTGTTTTCTTGTCGTCAGTCTAACATTTTCGCGAAGTTTACAGTTGCATCCTATTTCAGGTGAACACACTTTACAGTGGTATTTTTGCTGGTTTGACTTTGATTCCCTAACTATACTTCTACTATTTGATTTTGTAATCTTTTTGTAATTCATTTGTATGCAAGAATTTTTTGGGATTCCTTTTGATTTTCCATATTTTCATCTGTTTCAACTCTTCTTTTTCTTGACATTGGACTTCTATGTATTTTCTAGCTTTCTTTACTTACCACTTTCTGATGTTCACATCCATTTTTTCTGTTCTATTGTTGATTCATGAAGTTTTGTTATAGGTTTTCTTGAATCTTATATTTGGTACTCTGAGACAAGTCATGGCTGTGACAGCTATGGTGTACTATATATGTTTTTCTTGGGATTTGGGTATTTTGTTATGGTACTTGGAGTTACTTCACAAAATGGGGTTGTTGTCGTTATTCAGTTCTTCTAGTGGCATTCAATTCTCTTTCTCTGCTTCTATATGTATTTTCTTTCTTTGTACATCTATCTCTCTCTCTATCACTTTCTTTTTGTTTTCTGGTTTCTCATTTTGGCTGTTTCTTATGAGTATTTTGTATCTTTTTCCATGTTGTGTACTGGTGTATAATTTCCACTGGTTTCTGATTTTGAACTCATTAGTCTTTTTTTCTGGAAATTTCTGATGATGCTCTTTTGTCTGTTTTTCATCACTAACATCTTACATATTTAAGTTAACCTTGGAAATTGAGCTTTATTTTGTTTTGTGAGTGATTCTTGAAACATGTTATAAGAAGTTGAAAATGGCATCATCTTCTGCTGAAAATAGTCAAGTCTCACTCAGAATAGCACCTCCAAATTATCATCCATATCCATCTGTTTGGTTACATATGAGAATGTTCTGACCTCTCCTTAACTGTTTATGGATACTTTGCAGAGGTTCCATGCTTCCATGAGAACTAAGTTCATGTGAGTCTTCTCTTCTCTTTTTTGCCTAATTGGGAACCTATGCCCTTTTATGAGTTCTTTTTTTTGGTAAGCTTGCATGCACCTCAACTATTTCATCGACTTGATATCTTGATGTACCTCCCTTCTTTATGTTGAATTTGATGAAGAAATGTTTTCTAAATGTTGTCTTTCTTAGTTTATGGTTTTCTCCTTATGTGGTCATGTTGGGAAGTAGGAGAACATATAAAGTAGTTTTGATGATTGATAAAGTGAAGGCATGGTTCACTACTTGTTGTCGTATGTGTACTCTATGAGAGATTGCGGTAAAGAAGAAAAAGTATTGCGGCAAAGAAGAAAAAAATGCAGAAATCGAGAGAAAGAAGGATACAAATATGGAATGAAATAAAGAAGTAGCAATTCAAGTCAAATAAGGAAAGAAATAAAGAAGTAGCAATTCAAGTCAAATAAGGAAAGAAATAAAGAAGTAGCAATTCAAGTAAAAAAAGGAAAGAAATAAAGAAGTTACAATTCAAGTCAAATAAGGAAAGAAGTAAATATAGACAAATTCAAGAAGGAAAAGGATTTGTAATTTCTTTCCTTTTAGAAGTTGATAAAGGCAAATCAAACTCTATAAAAGGTTTAAGAAGTTGAAGGAAAAAATTGTCTTTGCAATCACAAAAATTGAGAGAACTTTTCCAGCAAAGCTAGAATGATAGCTATTGCATATTCACGAAATATATCATCTTGAGAGCAGTATTTTCTGGAGAAAAAATGCAGGCCTTCATCACAACAACGTAAGGACTAGGTTCACCTTCATCACATCAACGTAAGGACCAGGTCCACGAAATCTGTTCCACACTGAACTATTGAATGTTGAAGTCTGATTAATTAAAGTCTAGGGTTATTAGTCTTTGTTGATTTGTTCTAGGTTTATTATTGAGTTGTAACAATTCCTAGATTGTGTAACAAGAAGTGGGTTTGAATTCTTGGGAGTAGAGTCTTGAGAGAATTGTAACAAGAAGTGGGTTTGACTTCTTGGGAGAGAGGTTGTGAGAATTGTAAACAAGAAGTGGGTTTGACTTCTTGGGTGGTTAGAGTTAAGAAGAGTTGAGAGTTTTTGTAAACAAGAAGCGAGTTTGACTTCTTGTGAGTGGAGAGTTTTCGATTATAGTTAATCGAAAAGGGTAGAAGTTTAGAGTTAGATGCATTGATTAATTGAGTTGTAAATCTTGAATTAATATAAAACTTTGGTGTGGTTTTTCCCTTTCTTGAGTTAGGAAGGTTTCCACGATAAATCTTTGTTTTATTGTGTTGCGACAAAATTAGAAGAACCTGGTTCTTGTATTAGGGTAAGCTTTCTTCAATTGGTATCAGAGCGGGTCTTTTCATTAAAAGACTAACATCTTGAAAAGGATCAATGGCTGCACCACCTACACCACAAGAAGGAGCTTCTCAAACTCGACCACCACTGTTTAATGGAAAGTATTATAGATGGTGGAAGAACCACATGATGGATCACTTACTAGGAGAAAATCCAGACCTATGGGGAGTTGTGTTGTACGGTCCAACCATACCCATGAAGAATGGAACTGATGGAACCACCCAAGTACCAAAGGATAGGAAAGAATGGAATGTTGCAGATAAACTTGCAATTCAAAATAATGCTAAAGCAAAAAAGATCTTGATATGCGGAATAAGTCCAGATGAATACAATCGAATCTCATCATGTCAAGATGCAAAATCAATATGGGAAACTCTGCAAACTACACATGAAGGAACAACTCAGGTAAAGAAGTCTAAAATAGATAATTTGAACAGACAATACGAACTGTTTCGAATGACAGAAGGTGAAACAATCCAAGAGATGCACACCAGGTTCACTGGTATCATTAATAAAATCTACTCACTAGGTGAAATAATTCTCAATGAGAAGGCAGTCAGAAAACTTTTGAGTGTTCTTCCAGAATCTTGGGAAAGCAAAGTAGAAGCCATTACTGAAGCCCGTGATCTAGATAATTTAGCTATGGATGAACTCATCGGAAATCTCATGACCTATGAACTCAAGAAAAAACAAGAAAAGGAAATTGGAGGCAAAAGAAAGGAGAAAACCAGGTTCTTACAGGCATCACACCAGAAAAGTTTAAGGACGAAAACATTGCGTTAATGACCAAAAGGTTCTCAAGAATGTTAAAAAAGGGACAAGTGTTTCACGGAAGGAACTCTCAAAAAATCACTGAAAATCCAATAGATCAAGTATGTCACAAGTGTGAAAGTCCGGATCACTTTGTCAAGTTTTGTCCTTTAAAAGATCTAGAGAAAAAGTTGAATAGTTCGGAGAAAGAAAAGGAAATCAAGAATGATAAGTACATTCCCACAAATAGACGAATGACCAATCAAGAAGCTGATCTTTCAATGAAAAGGGCCTTTGCCGCTATAGGGGACTTATCAGAAGAAGAATATGAGGATGGAGGGTTCAAAAATCAATCACTACTTGCAATAGAACAATCAAATAAATATGATTTTCTTGCACTCATTGCTGAAACAGATTCTGAAAATGATGAAGAATATGACAAACAAAGCGAGGTAAGTTTTCATCACATTATAGAAAATATTGAGTCATATTCTAAAAAAGAACTAGAGTCCCTATTGAGTACTCTTATAGATGCATATCAGTCAATCAATTCTGAAAGAGAATAAATGATGAAAAACTATGCATCCTTAAAAGAAAAGAATGACAATCTTGAGAAAAATAATCAATGTCTTCAAAATAAATCAAAAGAACAGATTAAGGCCTCAAATTTAAGTCACAAGGGCAAAAACTCTGCTAGTGAACTTCAATTAGCTCTGGCAGAAAAAATAAAATTGTTAACCATTAATTATCAGGCCTTAACTGAAAAAAATAGGTTTCTACAAGAAAATCTTGATCATACCAAACTTGATCTAGAACAAAATCTTAGATGGACCAGGTCCTCTAAAATTTTAACTCAGATTCAAGAAAAAGACAAACCACCAGTCGAAGTGGGATAGATTTTAGAAAACAGAATAATCTTGTAGCATACACTATTCACATGTCTAAAAGTTTATGCACTCATTGTGGAAACTCAGGTCATTTAAAGAATCAATGTAAAGTTCTATTTAAGGGTTTTCAGAAAAATGTTAAGTTCACCAAAAAGGAAAAGGCTGACACGGCTAAGAACCTGGTTCCAAATAAAAATGCTCCAAATAAAAGGTTTTCTGATTTGTGTTTATGGGCTAGAAAAAATCTTATTCATCCTTTTACTCACATAAAGGGGCCCAAGCTAATCTGGGTTCCCAAGAATAATCTTTGACTAGTGTTTCAGGTGGAGGTGAGAGGGAAAAGGTCAACTTGGTACATGAATAATGCATGCTCCAAACAAGTGCTAAAAATGGTAGAAAATTTCCTCTCGCTCTTTGATTTTCAAAGCGGCAGTTTAGTCCTTGAAAAGGATGAGAAAAATGAAAAAAAAAGGTTGAAGAAACTGACATGATATCAAACATTTTTGATGATGCAAATTTAGGGAACATTGCATATGAACCTGGTTCACATCTAACAATCATTGATGCACCTGAAAAATGAATTACTGTACTAACCTATGGTCTTGGATATAGGGGGAATAATAGAGTAATCGAAACAGTTAGAGTATGGTACACCTTCAGGGGGAACTTCGTTGTGTGAACCTGGTCCTTGTTGTTCATTGAAAGATATTGAAAATTGACAAGGGTTGGTTCTCTATGACTCAGCTTGAGATTCATTTGATCTGGGAGAATATGATGATGCGATATACTCATGAAGGTCTTGAATATGAAGAACTGAGAAAAATCAATCAAAAACATGGTCTTATCGAAACAAGTTGATGCATTATCACGATTTCCTTTAGTAATTGGCTAGTAAACGAATAATCTTATGCTTGAGTAATTATACAATGAATATCTGCTAACTCAACCTCGTATTGTAATAGGTACACACTCCAGGCACATCTCAAACAATGTTTAGAAGGTCTGCGGATATTATCTATGTTTTTTTGCTAACATCTAAATCATGGAGGAACACAAAAAGGGGAAACATGGTTTCTCTGTAATACTCAGGTATGTACCATCCTTTTTCAATGCATGAATGTTCTGAGTTTGGGTCAAACATAAGAACTAGTGAACCTGGTCGATCATCAAAAATTCAAATCTTATAAAAACACCAAGAACCCTCTTTGACAATAAGCATCATTCAATCCCAAATCGTTCTAATAATGAAAACCTTAGTCTTCAAGCCACTCATGCTTTATTTGAGGGGGAACTTTTCTTTACCTCTCACTTCTGAACCATGTTCACAAACTCCAAATTGATATTTCATCCATTCCAAGTGTATAACCTGTCTATCTCTCAGGGGGAACAATTCTCATAAAAATAAATTGTTGCTTGCTTTTATTATTGATAAACACATCTCTTTGTGCACCAATATGTGGTGAATCTCTTATTGTAGTTGATACTCCTTCAAAATGTCATCAAGAAAAAGGCTATTAAACAAAATCATGGAGGAATGAAAATGCTATGGAGTAGAGTTTAAAAAAAATAAAAAAATTGATGATGTACCTCATGTTTCTCTTGATGAAATTTCACATTCTAAGAAAACTGATCAGAACGAAGGAGCAGGTGCACAATGGGCATACTGAAATTTTTTATCAATGGCAGTAATCATCCCTTTCTTCCTCATTTTAGTGATCATTGTCCCAATCCTTATCCTTAATTTTTTAGACTCTTTGACTCGTTGATGTGCTTATGTCAGTCTCATACTCATGATATCATATGCTTTTGATTTAGGGCTCTAAGGGCTTAAACTAGTACATATTTGTTTATTCTGTTTCTCCTTGAAGATCTCAATTGTGTATGAGTTTAAGATAACTAATATTCTCAGATTAACTTACTATATTGTTAGCAGAAGTGTACTTGAAATTGTTGCCCAAGTGGCCATGAGTTAAAACGATATTGCACTCATTGATATTTAATCGAGTTCTTTGGTTATTGGTTTTCAATGATGCCAAAAGGGGGAAGTTGCATGATGTGGGTTAGGGAAATAATATACATAATTTGTCATCATCAAAAAGGGGGAAATTATTGGGGAATGAGAAGTCATGAAGTTTGTAGTTTTGATGGATGACAAAGAGTTATAGTTTTGATGACTAACAAAGAGTATTGATGTATAACAAATCATTGTTTATCATCATCAAAAAGGGGGAAAATGTTGGGAAGTAGGAGAAAATATAAAGTAGTTTTGATGATTGATAAAGTGAAGGCATGGTTCACTACTTGTTGTCGTATGTGTACTCTATGAGAGATTGCGGCAAAGAAGAAAAAGTATTGCGGCAAAGAAGAAAAAAATGCTGAAATCGAGAGAAAGAAGGATACAAATATGGAATGAAATAAAGAAGTAGCAATTCAAGTCAAATAAGGAAAGAAATAAAGAAGTAGCAATTCAAGTCAAATAAGGAAAGAAATAAAGAAGTAGCAATTCAAGTAAAAAAAGGAAAGAAATAAAGAAGTTACAATTCAAGTCAAATAAGGAAAGAAGTAAATATAGACAAATTCAAGAAGGAAAAGGATTTGTAATTTCTTTCCTTTTAGAAGTTGATAAAGGCAAATCAAACTCTATAAAAGGTTCAAGAAGTTGAAGGAAAAAATTGTCTTTGCAATCACAAAAATTGAGAGAACTTTTCCAGCAAAGCTAGAATGATAGCTATTGCATATTCACGAAATATATCATCTTGAGAGCAGTATTTTCTGGAGAAAAATGCAGGCCTTCATCACAACAACGTAAGGACCAGGTTCACCTTCATCACAGCAACGTAAGGACCAGGTCCACGAAATCTGTTCCACACTGAACTATTGAATGTTGAAGTCTGATTAATTAAAGTCTAGGGTTATTAGTCTTTGTTGATTTGTTCTAGGTTTATTATTGAGTTGTAACAATTCCTAGATTGTGTAACAAGAAGTGGGTTTGAATTCTTGGGAGTAGAGTCTTGAGAGAATTGTAACAAGAAGTGGGTTTGACTTCTTGGGAGAGAGGTTGTGAGAATTGTAAACAAGAAGTGGGTTTGACTTCTTGGGTGGTTAGAGTTAAGAAGAGTTGAGAGTTTTTGTAAACAAGAAGCGAGTTTGACTTCTTGTGAGTGGAGAGTTTTCGATTATAGTTAATCGAAAAGGGTAGAAGTTTAGAGTTAGATTCATTGATTAATTGAGTTGTAAATCTTGAATTAATATAAAACTTTGGTGTGGTTTTTCCCTTCCTTGAGTTAGGAAGGTTTCCACAATAAATCTTTGTTTTATTGTGTTGCGACAGAATTACAAGAACCTGGTGCTTGTATTAGGGTAAGCTTTCTTCAATTGGTATCAGAGCGGGTCTTTTCATTAAAAGACTAACATCTTGAAAAGGATCAATGGCTGCACCACCTACACCACAAGAAGGAGCTTCTCAAACTCGACCACCACTATTTAATGGAAAGTATTATCGATGGTGGAAGAACCGCATGATGGATCACTTATTAGGAGAAAATCCAGACCTATGGGGAGTTGTGTTGTACGGTCCAACCATACCCATGAAGAATGGAACTGATGGAACCACTCAAGTACCAAAGGATAGGAAAGAATGGAATGCTGCAGATAAACTTGCAATTCAAAATAATGCTAAAGCAAAAAGATCTTGATATGCGGAATAAGTCCAGATGAATACAATCGAATCTCATCATGTCAAGATGCAAAATCAATATGGGAAACTCTGCAAACTGCACATGAAGGAACAACTCAGGTAAAGAAGTCTAAAATAGATAATTTGAACAGACAATATGAAATGTTTCAAATGACAGAAGGTGAAACAATCCAAGAGATGCACACCAGGTTCACTGGTATCATTAATGAAATCTACTCACTAGGTGAAATAATTCTCAATGAGAAGGCAGTCAGAAAACTTTTGAGTGTTCTTCCAGAATCTTGGGAAAGCAAAGTAGAAGCCATTACTGAAGCCCGTGATCTAGATAATTTAGCTATGGATGAACTCATCGGAAATCTCATGACCTATGAACTCAAGAAAACACAAGAAAAGGAAATTGGAGGCAAAAGAAAGGAGAAATCCAGGTTCTTACAGGCATCACACCAGAAAAGTTTAAGGACGAAAACATTGCGTTAATGACCAAAAGGTTCTCAAGAATGTTAAAAAAGGGACAAGTGTTTCACGAAAGGAACTCTCAAAAAATCACTGAAAATCCAATAGATCAAGTATGTCACAAGTGTGAAAGTCCGGATCACTTTGTCAAGTTTTGTCCTTTAAAAGATCTAGAGGGAAAGTGGAATAGTTCGGAGAAAGAAAAGGAAATCAAGAATGATAAGTACATTCCCACAAACAGACGAATGACCAATCAAGAAGCTGATCTTTCAATGAAAAGGGCCTTTGCCGCTATAGGGGACTTATCAGAAGAAGAATATGAGGATGGAGGGTTCAAAAATCAATCACTACTTGCAATAGAACAATCAAATAAATATGATTTTCTTGCACTCATTGCTGAAACAGATTCTGAAGATGATGAAGAATATGACAAACAAAGCGAGGTAAGTTTTCATCACATTATAGAAAATATTGAGTCATATTCTAAAAAAGAACTAGAGTCCCTATTGAGTACTCTTATAGATGCATATCAGTCAATCAATTCTGAAAGAGAATAAATGATGAAAAACTATGCATCCTTAAAAGAAGAAAATGACAATCTTGAGCAAAATAATCAATGTCTTCAAAATAAATTAAAAGAACAGATTAAGGCCTCAAATTTAAGTCACAAGGGCAAAAACTCTGCTAGTGAACTTCAATTAGCTCTGGCAGAAAAAATAAAATTGTTAACCATTAATTATCAGGCCTTAACTGAAAAAATAGGTTTCTACAAGAAAATCTTGATCATACCAAACTTGATCTGGAACAAAATCTTAGATGGACCAGGTCCTCTAAAATTTTAACTCAGATTCAAGAAAAAGACAAACCACCAGTCGAAGTGGGATAGATTTTAGAAAACAGAATAATCTTGTAGCACACACTATTCACATGTCTAAAAGTTTATGCACTCATTGTGGAAACTCAGGTCATTTAAAGAATCAATGTAAAGTTCTATTTAAGGGTTTTCAGAAAAATGTTAAGTTCACCAAAAAGGAAAAGGCTGACACGGCTAAGAACCTGGTTCCAAAAAAAAATGCTCCAAATAAAAGGTTTTCTGATTTGTGTTTATGGGCTAGAAAAAATCTTATTCATCCTTTTACTAACATATAGGGGCCCAAGCTAATCTGGGTTCCCAAGAATAATCTTTGACTAGTGTTTCAGGTGAAGGTGAGAGGGAAAAGGTCAACTTGGTACATGAATAATGCATGCTCCAAACAAGTGCTAAAAATGGTAGAAAATTTCCTCTCGCTCTTTGATTTTCAAAGCGGCAGTATAGTCCTTGAAAAGGATGAGAAAAATAAAAAAAAAAGGTTGAAGAAAGTGACATGATATCAAACATTTTTGATGATGCAAATTTAGGGAACATTGCATATGAACCTGGTTCACATCTAACAATCATTGATGCACCTGAAAAATGAATTACTGTACTAACCTATGGTCTTGGATATAGGGGGAATAATAGAGTAATCGAAACAGTTAGAATATGGTACACCTTTAGGGGGAACTTTGTTGTGTGAACCTGGTCCTTGTTGTTCATTGAAAGATATTGAAAATTGACAAGGGTTGGTTCTCTGTGACTCAGCTTGAGATTCATTTGATCTGGGAGAATATGATGATGCGATATACTCATGAAGGTCTTGAATATGAAGAACTTGAGAAAAATCAATCAAAAACATGGTCTTATCGAAACAAGTTGATGCATTATCACGATTTCCTTTAGTAATTGGCTAGTAAACGAATAATCTTATGCTTGAGTAATTATACAATGAATATCTGCTAACTCAACCTCGTATTGTAATAGGTACACACTCCAGGCACATCTCAAACAATGTTTAGAAGGTCTGCGGATATTATCTATATTTTTTTGCTAATATCATTAAGTAAATCATGGAGGAACACAAAAAGGGGAAACATGGTTTCTCTGTAATACTCAGGTATGTACCATCCTTTTTCAATGCATGAATTTCCTGAGTTTGGGTCAAACATAAGAACTAGTGAACCTGGTCGATCATCAAAAATTCAAATCTTATAAAAACACCAAGAACCCTCTTTGACAATAAGCATCATTCAATCCCAAATCGTTCTAATAATGAAAACCTTAGTCTTCAAGCCACTCATGCTTTATTTGAGGGGGAACTTTGCTTTACCTCTCACTTCTGAACTATGTTCACAAACTCCAAATTGATATTTCATCCATTCCAAGTGTATAACCTGTCTATCTCTCAGGGGGAACAATTCTCATAAAAATAAATTGTTGCTTGCTTTCATTATTGATAAACACATCTCTTTGTGCACCAAAATGTGGTGAATCTCTTACTTGTAGTTGATACTCCTTCAAAATATCATCAAGAAAAAGGCTATTAAAAAAAATCATGGAGGAATGAAAATGCTATGGAGTAGAGTTTAAAAAAAATAAAAAAATTGATGATGTACCTCATGTTTCTCTTGATGAAATTTCACATTCTAAGAAAACTGATCAGAACGAAGGAGCAGGTGCACAATGGGCATACTGAAATTTTTTATCAATGGCAGTAATCATCCCTTTCTTCCTCATTTTAGTAATCATTGTCCCAATCCTTATCCTTAATTTTTTAGACTCTTTGACTCGTTGATGTGCTTATGTCTGTCTCATACTCATGATATCATATGCTTTTGATTTAGGGCTCTAAGGGCTTAAACTGGTACATATTTGTTTATTCTGTTTCTCCATGAAGATCTCAATTGTGTATGAGTTTAAGATAACTAATATTCTCAGATTAACTTACTATATTGTTAGCAGAAGTGTACTTGAAATTGTTGCCCAAGTGGCCATGAGTTAAAACGATATTGCACTCATTGATATTTAATCGAGTTCTTTGGTTATTGGTTTTCAATGATGCCAAAAGGGGGAAGTTCCATGATGTGGGTTAGGAAAATAATATACATAATTTGTCATCATCAAAAAGGGGGAAATTATTGGGGAATGAGAAGTCATGAAGCTTGTAGTTTTGATGGATGACAAAGAGTTATAGTTTTGATGACTAACAAAGAGTATTGATGTATAGCAAATCATTGTTTATCATCATCAAAAAGGGGGAAAATGTTGGGAAGTAGGAGAACATATAAAGTAGTTTTGATGATTGATAAAGTGAAGGCATGGTTCACTACTTGTTGTCGTATGTGTACTCTATGAGAGATTGCGGCAAAGAAGAAAAAGTATTGCGGCAAAGAAGAAAAAAATGCAGAAATCGAGAGAAAAAAGGATACAAATATTGAATGAAATAAAGAAGTAGCAATTCAAGTCAAATAAGAAAAGAAATAAAGAAGTAGCAATTCAAGTCAAATAAGGAAAGAAATAAAGAAGTAGCAATTCAAGTAAAAAAAGGAAAGAAATAAAGAAGTTACAATTCAAGTCAAATAAGGAAAGAAGTAAATATAGACAAATTCAAGAAGGAAAAGGATTTGTAATTTCTTTCCTTTTAGAAGTTGATAAAGGCAAATCAAACTCTATAAAAGGTTCAAGAAGTTGAAGGAAAAAGTTGTCTTTGCAATCACAAAAATTGAGAGAACTTTTCCAGCAAAGCTAGAATGATAGCTATTGCATATTCATGAAATATATCATCTTGAGGGCAGTATTTTCTGGAGAAAAAATGCAGGATTTCGTCACAGCAACGTAAGGACCAGGTTCACCTTCATCACAGCAACGTAAGGACCAGGTCCACGAAATCTGTTCCACACTGAACTATTGAATGTTGAAGTCTGATTAATTAAAGTCTAGGGTTATTAGTCTTTGTTGATTTGTTCTAGGTTTATTATTGAGTTGTAACAATTCCTAGATTGTGTAACAAGAAGTGGGTTTGAATTCTTGGGAGTAGAGTCTTGAGAGAATTGTAACAAGAAGTGGGTTTGACTTCTTGGGAGAGAGGTTGTGAGAATTGTAAACAAGAAGTGGGTTTGACTTCTTGGGTGGTTAGAGTTAAGAAGAGTTGAGAGTTTGTAAACAAGAAGCGAGTTTGACTTCTTGTGAGTGGAGAGTTTTCGATTATAGTTAATCGAAAAGGGTAGAAGTTTAGAATTAGATTCATTGAATAACTGAGTTGTAAATCTTGAATTAATATAAAACTTCAGTGTGGTTTTTCCCTTCCTTGAGTTAGGAAGGTTTCCATGATAAATCTTTGTTTTATTGTGTTACGACAGAATTACAAGAACCTAGTTCTTCTATCAGGTTAAGGTTTCTTCAGGTCAATTATCACATCATGAGCTAGCTTTTGTACATTTAGTTAGGCACAAGATCCTTTTTCTGTAGGCAACAATTATTTGAAAAGATTTTTAGGCAATTTTATTGAGGATTTCATAGATTAATAACAACCACCGACATTTTCTTGATTGATTTATGCTACTAAAGACTGCTATCTGTATTTCAAATTCGGTTCCCCATCTTTCTTACTTCTTAAATTTCAAATGTTTTAAACTTGAAATTATACCATAGGCACACTTCTATTATTCTGGTGGGAGTTTTGACAATAGAGGTAATACTCTATTTTTGTCGGTACATTGGGTGCAGGTGTGCTGAAAAATGAGAGAGACTTTGAGTTCTTAAAAAACACAACAGAGAAGCTTCGTCTTATTCAGAGAAATGTTTATAATAATGGCAACGTGGATGTAAGATGACACATAAACTTTCAATTGGAGCTCTCATCAAATTGTGCAATTCCTTCTGTGACTTTTCAAGCTGCTTTTTGTTTGGTTTTGCAGTGATTCGTTAAACAAGTTGGTTTTTTAATAAAGAAATTAAGAAAATAATTAGAGAAAGACTTTGAGAGAAAAAATAGTGCAGTATTATCTAAGGGAATAATTTTATTAATAAGCCAAAAGACTTACATTTATAGATATAATTTCTAACTAAAAATAGAAAAATATGCTAATAACTTATCAATAAATTTCAAATAATAAATAAACGAACTAACTCCTAAATTCAAGTCACATAGGATTCTAATAAAATAACTTTAAAATCCTAAAAGTAGCTAACTATTTATTACTGAAATATCTTGAGACATATTCTCAACACTCCTTCTTGGATCAGGAATTGTAGATTGTAGTCTAATATAAGATTGACCTTGTGAATAAATCTACTAATTCATCGTTTGTCTTGAAAGGCTTATGTGCATCTTCTGATGGACTAAATGAGAAGCTCTTACCTCTCATTTCAACTTGTAAAATCTCTTGCTTAGTAGAATCAAAGATTCGATAATATTTGTCTCCAAATAATATATTAAATCTTTTTTCAATTAACTAACAAACACTAAACAAACTTTTATCAATATCAGGCACATAAAGAACATCTGAAATTATTTTTGTACGTGAATTTGTTTTTATTGAAACAAATCCTTTTTCTTTTGTAGGAATACAATCACCATTCTCAATTATGACTTTCTTATTTTTCATAGGAATAAAATCTTTAAAAAGATTTGTTTCATATGTCATGTGGTTTGTACAATCACTATCAATCATCTAAAAATCAGTCTTTTTGGTTGCAAAATAAGTTGCCACAAAGAAGTGGTCTTCTTCTTCTTAGGTCGTGACTTGGGCAACTTCTTCATCCTTTTGAAATTTGATTTTGCAAATTACAACTTCATGACCACGTTGTTTGCAGTTCTTGCACTGTGCATATGGTATTTTCGAACATTTATATGGAGGATGTCCATTTTTTCCACACTGCTGACAAGGTGGGTAACTTTTCAAAAATTTACCCTTGCTTTGAGTTTTGTGGCTGTCTAGTAATGCTCTTCAACTATGTCATCTTGCCTCATAAGTCTCCTTTGTTCCTGAGCTTGCAAAGAATTTAATAACTCTGCCAAGGTAATTTTAGATTGTATATTTTCCAAGGGCTATACATGCTTCATATCTTTTGGGCACTGTAACAAAAACTTTTTCAACAATTCTTGTGTCTTTAAATTCAGTGCCTAGTATTCTTACCTTGTTGACAACATCAAGAAATCTGTCTGAGTATTCCTTGACAGTTTCTGGCTCTTTCATTCTCTGCAGTTTGAATTCCCTCATTAAATTTAATACTTTCATTCCTCATATTCTTCCATATCCAGAATATTCTTTCTTCAGATAATTTCAAATATCTTTTGGTGATGTGAGAGTCATGATTTTCGTGAAAATAGTTGTCGAAATAGCAGCAAATAAAGTTGTTTTTGCCTTCGACTTAATGATTTTGTTTTCCTTGTGACTCTTGATTTGGGCCGTTATGGGATTATTTGGCAGCGGATTGATTTCATAATCCTCTTCCACAGCTTCCTAAAGATCAAGAGTCTCCAAGTAAGTTTCCATTCTCACATCCCATAGTTGATAATTCTCACCATCAAAAATAGGAGGAGCCATTCGTGAAAAACTATTTTCGGAATCCATTTTTCTACTCACAAGTCCCTCAAGAAGAAGGCTCTATATACCAATTGTTGGTTTTTAATAAAGAAATTAAGAAAATAACAGAGAAAGACTTTGTGAGAAAAAATACTTCAGTATTATCAAAGGGAATTATTTTATTAATAATCCAAAGACTTACATTTATAGATATAATTTCTAACTAAAAATAGAAAAATATATGCTAATAACTTATCGGTAAATTTCAAATAATAAATAAAAGAACTAACTCCTAAATTCAAGTCACATAGGACTCTAATAAAATAACTTTAAAATCCTAAAAGTAGCTAACTAATTTATTACTGCAATATCCTGAGATATATTCTCAATACAAGTAAATGTTTCTTCTACAAATGTTATATTTATTTCAAGCTTTTATGCATTCTGACGATGTGGATTTGAACTTAACAAAATGAACAAAGAAAATATTCATATCAATGCAAGCTTTTGGTGTATAAGGTACCGATAAAGATATACAAGCTATTTCCAGCAGCCAATGTAGTGTTTCATGCACCACATACCTCTGCTAGGATCAGTACAATGCTTCACACCTATCCAGTAAACAAAAGATCAACTATGCTTGGATGCAGAGGAATTTTCAAGATATTGTAAGAAACAAATATAAGTCTGAATAATGTTAGTTATAACATATATAAAAAAATTACACGATAAAAAGTCGTATAAATTTATTTATTTAAAAAAATGCAAACAATGATACAACACGATCCTTATGTATTGTAAAATAATTATGGACAAGATCTTTTGAGACTATTAGCTGTGGAAATAAATCTTGTGCTCAACAAGTGAGAGAGTTGGAGATCTTATATTTGGACATTTCTTTGCATCAACATATCTGTGAATATGTATATCTTGGTGTATTTTTAACAAATATATTTCAGTCTCTTCTCCTCAATTAAAGGGATGTTAAATTAGTTCTTTACTACTATCTTTTGTGATCAAATAACTATGCAAATCATTTAAAAGATAAATTGTTGGGCCCATGCTAAGCACAGGACGTGCCCATGCTAAGCACAAGTCGTGCCCATCTAGTACTGCATATATACACAGAACACACACACATCACAGAAGAAGAAAAAGAAATATACACAACATACATACCTACACTACACCCGGAAAAAAAAGAAAAAATATAAAAATCTCATAGTTCCAAATACACTCTGACGTACAGAGACAAAAAACCCAAGAAAAATCAGCAACCAAAAATACCTCCGACTTTATCTTTCTTTAACTCACAAAGAAAAGTGAGGTTGAGGTTCACTTTCGTGGTTTCGAGTTCGTGGTTCCTTATCAGGATTATTTGTTTTTCGTGAATTTAATTTTCGCAAGTGGTACCGTTTAATTTTTTTTGTATATTTTATTTTCATGATCATATAATACTTGATTCCAATGTTAGGAAGTTACTTATATTTTATGTTTGTTTAATTTTGACACTAATATCGAAACCTTTCCTATTTATTTGATTCTACGTTATTTTCATACCGCTTCCATTTTTATTTACAATTGTTAAGGATGTGATGAGATTTTTTTAAAAAAAAAAGTAAAAGAAGTTTTTTATGTTTTTTTTAGTCGACACTTGGAATTGTGTTTTTTAGTTGTTCCAAGTCACCTGATAATTCCTAATTTAAAAGGAAATAACTTTTTATTTCTTAGTACGAAAATAGAGATTGATAAGGAATTCTATTGTAATACTCTGAACTCTAAGACGTGTTCTAAATCTAACAATGAGTGTCTAAAGTTGTGTCACTGTTTTAAGGTCAATTTTAATGTATATAAGTCATTTAGGAAGTTTTAGAATCAAAACGTCAAAGAACGTCCATGACGTCCGGAAACTAGTTAAATGAGGTGCTAGTGTGCCTTAGACTATTTGACTAAGTTTTAAGAGTTGGAAAATGATGAAATTTGATCGTAAGGTGTCTTACACGTATTAGAATTAGTTTATAGTCGAAACGTCCGAGTACTAATCCCCAAGAACCAACAAAAGGGTCCTTGAGGAGGACCCTTCATGTTTGACAAAAAGCTGTCAAAAGACAGTGTCATCGATGGTTGCCAACAAACGAGGCGTGGGCCAATCGACGGGGCTTCGATGGACACCGTCGATGGTCACTTAGACAAATTCATGGAAAGCCATTTTTGACAAGTCTCTGTCACAAACGACGGACCAACAGGACGGTTGATCCCTTGGCTGTCGATTGACAAATGGGGCGT
Organism: Solanum sitiens; assembly: GCA_016801875.1. Classification (NCBI taxonomy): domain Eukaryota; kingdom Viridiplantae; phylum Streptophyta; class Magnoliopsida; order Solanales; family Solanaceae; genus Solanum; species Solanum sitiens. The sequence continues at coordinate 67,007 of JABWTJ010000851.1, read as the reverse complement.
GGTCGTGGTCTCGTCTGTACAAGACTGTTTTTGCTGCAAGTTTTTAAGTTAGCTAATTTAATTAATTATGTGGTATTTAATTATTTAGGGTTTAATTAAGGTCTAATTATGTTAATTAATGACCTATATAAAGACCCTAACCTAATTAAAGTAACATAACCCTCATAATTTCCAAAACTCAATTGCTCTTCCTTCTCTCTTCTTTCTCTCTCCCAAAGAAACCACATTGAATACCAAGAAAAAAGTAAGTTCTAGGGATGCTAATGATCAAGTTTCTCCATCAAACTTCATCAATTAGTGAGGTATGTGATCTCTTTCCCCAAAGGGTTCCTTCAAGATGATTTCAAAAAGATGAAATTCAAGTGGGTTTTCTTCCAATACGAAATTGATCTCATGAATTGATTTGTTTATGATTCCTTTTGGTTATTATGAGTAGATTAACATGTATTTTTACTCAATTAGATTACTTCTTGAGGTATCGGTCTAGTTTGTAGAAGATGACCTTTTCCCCTTAACCCTAGGTTGTGATCTTGAATTGAATTATCTAGTATTGATGTAATTGGCTTGGTTAATGTGTTAATTACTATCCTATGTTGTTATTATTTCAATTTATGAATAGATCGAGATGTATTGTTATCCTATTATGCTAGTTCTTGAGTAATTGACCTAGATTGTAAAGTAGATCATGAACTTGACCTAAGTCTCTAATTCTAGGCTATGAACTAGTGATGAATTGTTGTATAGTGATTCAATTGACTTCATTATTATTATGTTGATTACTATTGTGTGAGGATATTACACCCATTGTTGGGTTGATTTGAATGGTTGATGGTAATACCTTGATGATGGCTTATGAAGGAGATTGAGGTAAGTCTTGTGATCTCAATTATGTACTTCAATTATGGTTACTTGTGATTAAGTGATGATGTTATATTGAAGTATACCTTATATTAAGATTGATAGGGTTGGTATGATGTTGAATTGAAATGTCTTGACTATGGTTTGTGAAATGTTGACTAAGATGTAAATGTTATAAGGATGATGATAATTTACCAATGTGCCTTATCATGATGTGATTATGTAAATGTGCTAACCTCACATGTATGAATTGTATTGAAAGGACAATACTCATGCAATTCTTATTGATATATGATGATGATTATATAAGGGATAGACCCTATGACCTACATTAATCTTTGATGATTAATGAAGGCATTAAAGACATTTCAAAAAGGGACTCTAGCTTAACACCGAGTGAACTAGAGTGAGGAGTGTACCTTCCCATATAGGGAAGGTAGGATCACTAATGTACTCTTTAGATTTTGGAGACTATAATGCATGTAGCATAAAGAGGGTCCCATTTACATTTCCTAGTTCTTGAACTATGTTGCCCCCATAGGAATACTAGTTAGTGGATCCACGATAGAAGCTATGTTCATGTTTTGGTAATACCTTGACAAGTAGTCTGCCTTCTTTCGGTGTAGGGTTCCATGACACCAGATGCCACATTAGCTCATGTGGTCTATGTCGGTTAAGGTAAGATGTTCCCAAAAGGTAAAATGAAGTAATGAATGAACTCTAACTAGGATGACCTAAGGGGTTTAGCTTAGTCTAGGTAGGGGTATGGGACTCTAGCTATACATTGCACTAGTTAGCCTTGAGGAAGTCTTAGAAGGATGTTCTTATGTAGGTAAATGCTTATAAATGTAAATGATATGTATATGATGATCTTACATGTTGATGATACTATATGATGATGGTTTCACTTATGAACATGTGTTTGGTCTCTATTTCTATGGTATAATGATGATGATGATCCTAAATGATCTAGTATGTGAAGTTGGACATTGTTTATGGTTCTTGTTGGGTTTACTTGATTGAGTAAGGTTATGGGGATTTGCTTAGTCATTGCACTAGTGGACTTAATGAGGGTTCATGAGTAATTGTCTTGATATGGTTATGATGTTATGAACTCTTATCCATGCTTGTTGATCTAATACTTGATGATGAATTTGTCTTGGTTATGTGCTCAAGTATGCGGGAATGCATGGTTGACTTGAGTAGACTTAGTATGGTTGGTCTTGTGATGAATATGGTCTTGATTTAATGAATATGCATTAATGACTTGTATTGGTTCTTGAATGTGCATAAGACTTTTCAAATGTAAAATAACATGATTTAATGAAATGTCCCTTGTTAGCATGATTTTATGATGTGTGTGCATATGGTTTCATACTTAGTACAAGTGATGTGCTAACCCCATTTTCTCCCTTTTCCCCAATATTTTAGGTTCCGGTCGTTGAAGGGCTTGTGACGACATTTTAAGGAAGACTTGAATTCTCATTCTCCAAGTTGGGTAGGTCCTCACTTTCCGAGGGCAATGTCACTATCAAGCTATTGATGTTGTTCTAGTTATAAGACTTCTAGTTCTTTCCTTTTCATTTGAGTACTAAAGATTATATAGCCTATATGCGGCTTTATTGTATTGATGTATGTGCTATGCCCAATTGTTATACTCATGTTGAGATGGTTATGAGATGAGACATCCGGTTTTAAGACTATGTTATATCTTATACATATATATGTGCAATAAAAGTAGAAGACTATGTAATCTTCTTATACGAAGGGTCTATGTATACTCGATATGAATATATTATGTGTATGCGAGAAGTCTATATAAACCTCAATATATATATAGAAAAGTTTTAAATTTTCCGCATTTTAACCTATGAATGTAATGATATAAGCTAAGAGGCTAGTCTTAGACCTCTCCAAGGACGACGACGACGGTTACGTCTAGGGGGTGCTTCCCGGATGTGACATCTATTGACCAAAGGGAAGGTGTGAGGCAGCACCGAGTCCTGTGGTTCTAGCACAATCGTTTTATTAACTTATATTTGGCTCAAAAGAATTTTTGGGATTAAAAAAAATAAATTTTTATTAGTTACTATTTTAAAAAAAATGATGAGCCTAAAGGCGTAACCGCATACAAGACCCCTTTTTTAAAAGAAAAATATAACCAAGGATCGTAATCGAACACCACGTGGTATTTAAAATTTTATTATTTGTTTTAAAAAAAAAGACTGATAATTAATTATTCAATTTTTATTTAATAATGATAAAAATGAATAAATGAATTTGATGCAACATATAGAAAAAAATATAATTGTTTATGCAAATTGTTAATTAACATTTTTTTTCTTGAAGAAGAAACAAATATAGATATTAAAGTATCACTACTTGACAATAACAACAAAAGAAGAAAAGAGATTTTTTTTCTTTTAGAATAATAATTAAGCCCTTTCTTAAAACAAGTAGTGATATACTAATTTTAAATTATATTTTTTCTATTGATGCAATTTCAGAAATGATCATTTTAGCAAAATTTTCTGTTTTATACAAAATGACCACATTGTTCTCTTTTGAAAGAAGATTGCAAAAACAGTCAATTTTATGTAATAGTTAAATTACTAACCAAAAGTAGTCAATTTTATATTTTTGTTTCAATAACCATTTCATATATTTATTTAAGAGAAAAAAAAAACATAATTTATGAAATGATCAAATTTACATTGTTTCAAGATCAGATTTACATTTTTTTGCAAAGTGACCAGGTTCAGATTTTAAAAATGACCAGATTAATATTTTTCGCATAAATGACCAGATTTACATTTTTTTTGCACACATGATCAAATTTACTTTTTTTAAAAGAAAATGACCAATTTTGTATTTGTTTTTGCAAAAATAACCTCTTTTTTTCTTTTCTTAAAATGACCAGAAACTAAAAATTAAAAAAAAAAGACTTTAAGATTGTAATTTTTTTTCTTTAGCAAAAGCAAGAGTTTACTTATCAATTCTACGATGAAATAAAATTAAACTAAATACAACATTAGTAATAAATATATATGTACATAGTAATGAAACATAATTATATAAGAATCATAATACACTTAACTAAATCAAAACAAATTTAATGCAAACAACTTGATCGAGATATAAAATCACATGAAACATTACTTTAATATTACATTATGAAATATAATAGAAATACCTAAAGTTGATGACAAGCAAATAATGGAAGCAAGTTTGATTGAATTCCAAAGACCACCAAAGATGAAATATATTCTTTTTCTTTAGAAGAAGACTTTTTTTTTTCTATTCTTATGATTTCCCTCTTTCAATTTTTTGTTCTTGTTTTTTTTTTCTCTGTCCCCTTTGAAATGAAAGAAGAATAAGTTTAAATAGGTGGTGAATATTAAACACACTCTTCTTCAAAACTTAAGAGACAATGCATGTATTAGACTCTTTATCTTTCCAATGTGTCACCCAAGATGGTCAATTGAATTTCTTCTTTTTCTTTTTTCCAAGATAAATTAAAAGTCTTTTAGATGATTAATTGAATATTAGCTAAATGGGTCATCTGAAAATTTTTAAATAGATCCAAAATGTCATTTTAGATGATCAATTTCTTTTATTCATTAATTGAATAATAACTAAGTGGGTCGTTTGAAAATTTAAAAGAGTCCCAAAATGTTGACCCATTTGATCAAGATCCCAAACCAAAAGAAAATCAACCCACTAACACAAAATCCAAATATCTAAACTATTTTGGAGATCAAACACAATAAATAAATGTAGAAAAATAAAATAAAAAATAAAACAAAACATAAAAATAAAATAAAACAAAATTCAAGCAACAACATCAACATCTAAACTTAAAGAACACTAACAAATCAATAAAAAATTCGACACCAAAACAACACATATGGTTAAATGAAAATTATAATGACGGATTTGGATAGAGATTGATAGAAGGAAAAGATTGACATAAATTTTCGAGTGAATAAGGGTCACTGGAAACTTCGCCGAAGTTTTTTTTGATGGATTTCAGACATAATTTATATCAAGGGATAGCTCTTGAAGAGCTTCACACTTTTATGTAAAGGGTATGTGATGGAAATGACCGAATCTTCATAAATCTAAAGAAAAAAGTGAAGATTTATGATTGATTTTTCTTAGATCTACGGAGTTTGGCTATGGATATGGATGAATCGTTTGTGGATTTTTGTAGAGGAGGGTGAAATAAAGATATGGTAAATTTTTGAAAATTGTTTCGGCCAAGGGATGGTGGAAGTCGGCGGCTGTGGCTGTGGCGGTGGATGACCGACGATAGGTGGAAGTAAATGGAAGAAGAAAATAAAAAATGCAAATAAAAGTTTTAATTTTTGATTTTTGTATTTTTGTTAGGGTCCCATAATAGCCCTTGGATTAAAATATCATGAATGATTGAGATTCAATTTTGATCATTTCTAATGGACCGGGTCAAAATTGATTGGGCTATCAGAAATTGGTCCAAATCAGCCTATTTCAAATAAAATTGGGTCATTTGGGCCAATTTAAAAAATAATATAAACAGAGACAAACAATCCAAAAATACAAACAAAATATAAAAAAATACATTACTTTATATTATACAAGTCAAATAAACACATCAAAAATTTGGTGTTCATAGCATGCCCCTCTTTTCTTGGAAATATGAAGAGTTTTCAAGAAAAAAAATAAGTGAAAAAAGAGGATAATTTTTTACTGTTTCAAACTCCGATGAAGCTATTTTGAAAAATATGACCGAACCTTGCTCCATAGGTTGCCCACAAATCCTTGATTAAAAGGAAATCAGGTTAGTGTAGTTCGAGAAACTTTGATAGCCGAAACTATAAGAAACTGTGGTAACCAAATTGCTTCATATTGCTTGTCATCATGTAGTGTCTATAGTTACAAAGAAAAGAGTTAGAGAACTATGCCTCTCTACATTATAAGAGTTACAAAATCCCTACTTGATGTTCTTTTCTTAGGATATTGTCTTGATCTTCGACTTGCTCTCTGCGTTATCTCTGAGATTTCTTCATGCTCTCTTGGCGGCTTGTGGATCATTCTCTGGTGCATCTTTTAACTTGAGTTGGCGATTGAAGCTCAAAACTCAATATCACAAAATGAAGAGCCAAAAAGGGATGTGTTTCTTTTAGCAAAGAAAAAAATGAGAATCTTGAACTAGGACGTATAACCCTAGAAAGAAAAGGAGAAATGAGGTGTATTGTCCTGACAATTTCAAATAAGACATATTGTCTTTCTAGATTGACCTAAGATGGGGTGTATCACCAAAAATGTGAATAGGGTACGTATAGCCCATGAATGTTGGTGTGTATTGCCAGGTTATGCATATAGTGCGTATTGCCCATGAATAGAGTATTGATGTGTATTGCATGTGAATAAGGACTAGTGCGCATTGCACATAAAAGAAGACAAGTGTGTATTGCACATGAATGCAATATTGATACGTATTGCATGGGATTCGGATTGGTACGTCTTGCTCATGAAAGAAAGGTTGGTGTGTAATGCACATGAATAATGGTGTGTGCGTATTGCACGGAATTCAGATTGGTGATTATTGAACGAAGCTCTCGAGTTAAGAGGCAAGAAATTGAATAACATGAGACGAAACAACAAACATGTGAAGACTTTGGAGAATTTCCTTTATGCGATATTTCATTTTTGACTTGTAATACTGTATTTTCTTTTGTTCCCGTGTTGAGAAAAAGAAAAAACAAAATGTTAATTCAAAGTGGTGGTTGGTTTGTGGACTTGATGCTCTGATGACTTGACCATACTCCTGACCAATATCTCTGACTGTACTCCATATACTTGATTGAACTACCTTTGAAGCTTTCTCTTTGGCAATTAAGGGGTCGTGATTTTTGGTACTACCAAACATCATGGTGTGACTGATGTCCCAACTGAAACCTTCTTTTGAATATTTTTTTCATTACTAAGAGACTATATAGTGTTCCTTCATGCGTTTTAGGTGAAGATCTGAGGCATTTTTAGTCCTTGATCTATGACATGTCAACTCGAATACTCAGCTTTACCTTTGGAAAACCATAGTAAGTTTTGCAATCTTTTACCTTATTTTATCAAGAGATCATGCCAAGAAGACTAGAAAAAATATCAAACTTAAGAGTGTGAAGATTGAATCAAGAAATACTATAAACTCAAGGAAGGACATTCATTTTTAAAGAAAAATGAGAAAGAGAACTTTTACTGAACCATGACATGCACTTTGGACTTGATCCCTGATCTGTTTGAGTTGTCTAGTTCTCAAAATCTAAATCATTATCAATTTAAAATTTATCTATGTATCATTCATCCAGAGGTGTCGAGAAATGGTCATCTTTGCAGATTCTTCCATTAGTCATTTTCATGATGTTCTCTCCTTTTTTCTTAAGGTGCCCACAAGGGTTTTGATCTTCTCTCTTGTCATCTTATGGTACCCATAAAAGTTTTCACTCATGAGACTCTCTCATTTCTTTTTTTGTCTTTTTTCTGACTCAACAATGTTGTCTCTGATGACCAATTATTCGTGCAAGACACATTGGATCTATCATTTTAAAGTTGATCAAAATGTTGGTTGCTAGCTTAAAATCATAAACGGAATGACAATTTGACACTATTTTATCAAAAATAAAAAAATGCCCCAGTTTTCTATTACTGGACTATTGATTTTTTTTGGTATGACCGAACCCCAAAGGGTTGCGTACGTATCCTTTTAGAATCAGCTCAAACGTAGCTCAAACTTTCAAATAAATTTTTTTTTTGGAGGAGGTGCCTTTGTTCACCCAACCATAAACTTGTCACAGTATCTTAGAACGCATTAGATGTATTTCTTTTGACTGTGTCTGCATTAGCAATTATGCCTCTCATTTTTACCTTCGCATGAGTAAGGTGCAAGGCTCCTTTGGACAACACTTCCCTGATAAGATATGGACCTTGCCAATTTGGGGCAAGCTTTCCCTTGCTTCTTTTTGGTGCGGGAGAATGCGCATGAAGACCAGTTGACCTAATCCAAAGTGTCTTGGGAACACCTTTTTGTTGTATGCATGAACCATCCTCTACTGATAAAGCTGACCAAAACAAACGACCGTCAACTGTTTCTCATCTATTAATGCGAGCTTCTCTAGTCGGGCTTTGATCCATTCAGTATCTTTAATTTCAGCCTCAACAATAATTTGAAGAGATGAAATTTTGACTTCTGCTGGACTCACAGCCTCAGTCCCATACACCAGCAAATAAGAAGTTGCACCAATCGAGGTGCGCACCATTATGCGATATCCTAAAAGTGCAAAAGGCAACTTCTCATGCCATTGTCTGGTGCCTTGAACCATCCTTCTGAGAATCTTTTTAATATTCTTGTTGGCTGCCTCCACAGCTCCGTTGGTTTTTGGTCTGAATGGAGTAGAATTGTGATGAACAATTTTGAACTGCACACATACCTCCTTCATCAAATTGCAATGAAGGTTTGCAACATTATCTGTGATGGTAGTTCTTGGGATACCAAATCAACAAATAATGTTCTAATGGACAAAATCTACGACCGCCTTCTTAGTGACTGCTTTGAAAGTGATCACCTCCACCTATTTAGTAAAGTAATCAATTGCGACCAAAATGAATCGATGTTCATTGGAAGCTTTTGAATCAATTAGTCCGATGACATCCATACCCCATGCAACAAAGGGCCAAGGAGCGACCATGGGGTGCAAATCTGAACGATGTGAATGAATGTGATCATTATGAATTTGACACTGCTGACATTTTTTCACAAAGTGAAAGCAATCCTGTTCCATGGTAAGCCAGTAATATCCTGCTCGAAATATATTTTTCTTAAGAATATATCCATTCATATGTGGTCCACATACCCCAGCATGTACTTCACTCATGATATTCTCAGCTTTTTTAGCATCCACACATCTCACCAAATTCAAATCCGGGGTTCATTTATATAAAACTTCCCCACTCAAAAAGATGTCATTAGCCAGATGTTTAACAATTCTTTTTTGGCTTCCATTGGCATGTTTGGGGCATCATCATGTCTTCAGAAATTGCTTGATGTCTAGGGTCCATGGCTCACCATTTGTTTCTCTTTCCACTGTATTATAATGGCCATATTGGTCCCGGACATGGATCTCTAAGTAGAGTGATGCAAGTGTTTCCAGGATTATAGAAGCATTGAGGCCAAAGTAGCCAATGCATCTGCTAATTCATTATGAAACCTGGGGATGTATCTAAACTCGATGGACCTGAACCTTTTGCTAAGATCTTCCACACATTGTTTGTACGGAAGAAGCTTGAGGTCTTGAGTTTTCCATTCGCCTTGAGCTTGCCGAATAAGCAAATCAGAATCTCCCAACACAATCATTTCTTGCACGCCTAAATCTATTGCAATATTTAGGACCATAATGCAAGCTTAATAATCTATTGGGTTATTTGTACAGAAGAAATGAAGTGGAGCTGTTGTAGGGTAATGCTGCCCTGTGGGCGATATGAGAATTTCCCCAACCCATGTGCCTTTTGCGTTGATTGCTTCATTAAAGTACAATTGCAGGTCTGATTTCTATTTGATCTTACTTCTTCAATTGAGTTAATCTCTTCAGCTGGAAAATATGTGTCCAATGGTTTGTAGTCACCATCGACTGTATTCCCTACCAAGTGGTCTTCCAAGTCTTGGACTTTCATTGCAGTTCGAGTGACATATATAATGTCAAATTCAGTGAGCAAGATTTTCCATTTCGCGAGTCTACCAGTTGGAATTGTCTTATGAAAGATGTACTTCAAAGGATCCATTCTAGATATGAGGTAAGTTGTGTAGGACAAAAAGTAATGCCTTAACTTTTGAGCTACCCAAGTTAGGCGCAACATGTCCTTTCCAAGAGGGTGTACTTGACCTCATAACTAGTGAATTTCTTTCTCAAGTAGTGTATAGCTTGCTCTTTCCTTCCTGTGGAATCGTGTTGACCGAGAACGCACACAAAGGAATTATCTGTCACTAAAAGATATAGAAAGAGAGGCCAATCAGGTTAAGGCGTGACCAGTACGGAAGGGTTGGATAAATACTCCTTGATTTTTTCAAAAGCTTTTTGACAATATTCGTCCATCTGACACCAACATCCTTTTTCAAAAGTCTGAAAATGGGCTCACTCGTAGTTATGAGTTGAGGAATAAACCTGTTGATGTAGTTCAACCTCCAAAGTGGACTCATGACTTCACTCTTATTTTCAGGGGTGGCAAATCTCGAATGGATTTTATTTTAGAAGGACCCAATTCGATTCCCCTTCTACTGACAATAGAACCCAGAAGTTTTTCGATGGAACTCCAAATGCACATTTTGTTGGATTAAGCTTGATATCATATTTTTGCACTCTTTCAAAGATTTTTCTCACATCTTGCACATGGTCATCTTGTGTTTTATACTTGATTATTACGTCATCTACGTATACTTCAATTTCTTTATACATCATATATTGAAACATGGTGGTCATATCCCTCATATAAGTTGCCCCAACATTTTAAAGAACAAATGACATGACCTTATAGCAATAAGTCACCCATGGAGTGGTGAAAATAGTTTTCTCAGCATCCTCTTCATCCATTAAGATTTGATGATAACAATCCACAAAAGATTGAATCTTGTGTTTGGCACAACTATAAACTAGAACGTGGATATTGGGCAAGGGGAAGTTGTCCTTTGGACTAGCTTTGTTCAAATCCCAATAGTCAACACAAACTCTTGTGTTTCCACCATTTTCAGCACATGAACAACATTTTCCAACCAAGTAGTGTAAGGAATGACTTGGATCACATTTGCATTTAGTTGTTTCATGATTTCTTCCTTGATGTTTTCACTCACACCCCGTTTAAACTTACTTCTTTTATATTGGACAGGTGGAAAATCAGGATGAGTGGGCAACTTATGAACCACTAAATCAACACTCAATCCTGGCATGTAATCATAAGACCAAGCAAACACATCTTTGTATACAAAAAAAAGTTATATTATGACATATCTAATTTCCTTATTGATATAAAGACTTATTTTTTATTTCTTTAACTTCTCAGTGCTTCCTAAATTGATTACCTCGGTTTCACTAAGAATTAGGCTTAGGTTTGTGCTCAAATTGTTCCAGTTCCCTGTTAATTTCCCTGAAAGTCTCTTCTTAATCATATTTAATCTCTTGACTCGGTAATTCAAGAATAAACAACTCTTTGAGATCTTGGAGTGAATTCCGCATGCATGTCATGTTATCAAAACCGTCATTTACAGAACTGAAAAAATAGAGAATAAGAATTAGGGTAGGGGAAAATACAAAATTTACTATGAAACTAGAATTTCATTGAAATTGAAATTGAAAAAGGATAGAAGTGTTGACATTAATACAAAACACTTTCAAATTTCCGGATTACAACCTTGACAAAAACAAAATACAAAAGAGTAGAAAAACAAACTACCAAGACTCCTTCCTTATGGATAAAGGAGTGGCTTCCCAATTGCGTAGCTCAACACTTGAGCCCACGAGCTGCACATCAGCATGACTTGTACATTCACTAACTAGGACCACGTTTACTTCACAAAATAACTGACTGAGATCATGAACAACTTCTTCAATGTCTTCCTGAGTAATGAAAGCTTAAATTTTTGGACCCTGAGGCACGATAAAGGAATGAGAAATATGGGGAATTGGTTGTGACAACGCCCAATCAGTTCTTTTGTGGTTCTTAGACTTATCTCTATTTCTCTCGCTTTGTTTGTATCCGAGTTCAGAGGTGTCTTAATTTCCTAACAAAGTAATGAGATCCATGATTCCTTGCGAACATAGTCAAAACTTTTACCAGGTTGATAACCATATTTGAGCACGGTCATTGCTACCATTGAAGAGGAAGAAGAGAGACATGGTTGGATGACGGGGTCTCCTTTTGTAAAGCGGTCGACTGATACTGCCTCAAAAGACTGGTAAATAACGAAATCACATCCTTATTTTTCCTCAATGTATGGAATTGATGGATCTCTGTAAATAGGTGAAGCATCTTCCCCATGCACAATGATTTATTGATGGTTGTATTAAAACTTAACAACTTGATGCAAAGTTGATGGGACTTTCCTAGCCATGTGGATCATGACCTTCCTTATAGAAATTATAAGATGTGTCCATTTACATCACTTGGAACACAATTATAAAGTCCACTGGTCCAATTGTCATGTTTAACTTGATTTCACCAATGGTATCCCTCCTTGAACCATCATAAGATCGAACATATACATTACTGGGGCGAATTCTATTAGGGTTAATTTTCAAGCTTTGCAGTGTAGAAAAAGGACATATGTCTACCCCTAATCCACCATATATCATGACCCTCTTTACATAGTACCCTTCACATTTCACTGTAAGACGAAGCTCTGTTGTGTCCAGCTCCCTCCGTGGGCAAATCATCATCAGTGACACTGATGGTGTTCGACACAAAGATCCGCTTGACAATTTTCTCTAACTGATTTATCGTGGTCTCTTTCAGCATATGCGCTTCATTCAAAATCTTATTCAACACACGACGATGTTCTTCTGAGTGCAGAAGTAGAGACAATAATGAAATCTGTGTAGGGGTCTTTCTCAATTGTTCCACAAAAAAGTTATCAAGAACCTTAATCTTTCTTATAAACTGTTCTGCTTCTTCCTCAGTAACTTCTTTCTTCAATGGTACTTGAACATTTTGAGTCAACTTCCCTTTTCTTAATTCTTTTGGAGAAATAACATCTTCTGGAACATGTCAGACCTCCTGCTTCATCAACCTATTCAACAATCTCTTTTCCTCGGTAAACCACATATTTTGTTATAGTTCCAAGAGACAATCTTTAAGAAAGTTACCGAAAGTTGTTGGACGGGCTTAACAAAGATAGTTTTTTCAACTTTGCAAAGAAACTTTGGTCCCGTTGTGTTAATGAAAAGCCTTTTGATACATACAACTTCGGCATACCTGCTTGAACTTCAATCTCCTTCAAAAGCCCAGAACACACAAAACTTTGGTATCAAGATTGACACCTTCCACACTCAGAGATACAACTGGTTCTAAACTCTTTATCGACTTGTCTTCCTCTATGATCTTCCTAAACAACTATTCCATTTTACCAAGGAGTTTTTTCTCTTGATCATCACAGGTCATACCCACTAAATTGTTTTGAGCTGGAAGTGTGTTACTAGTAACATTGGGAGTGTTTTGGTCATCCGTCACAACGACCACTCCACAATCAATTAACTTCTCTATCGCCCCCTTCAAGGTCCAACAATTATCAGTGTAGTGTCCTAGGGCCCTGAATGATACTTACATCTTTCATTGGCCTGGAAACCTAGAGCATTTGGATTCAAACGATGTGGTGGGATAGACTCAATCACTCCTATCTTTCTTAACTGTTGAAACAAGCTGGAGTATGACTCTCCAAATGGAGTGAATTTACTTTTTTTGTGCCTGCTCTTGAGCAAAATATTTCATAAAAGAAGGTTCGTAAAAGACCTGATAAGGTGGTCATTGTGGGCGAAGGTTTCCTTGAGTTGGGGCCCGAAAATGTGGGTGATTGAGAGGATGCACATATGACTAAGTGTTGAAGACTGTGTATGGTTATGGAGATACTGGATATTAAGGGACACAAGGGTAGAAATGTTTAAGATAGCTAGATTTTCCATGAACTGGTGGGTAAGGACAATTAGAATTCCTTTAAGCACCCGTTGACCCTGATGCCAGCGAAGAAACTTCCTCCTTTATTTTACGATTTCCAAAAATTCCTAAACCACCACCTCGAATGGCCTGTGTGGTAGCTTTGATTGTTGAATGGCTCACAAACCTTCCTATTTTGAGAACACTTTAGACCATTTCTCCAATTTTGATTTTTGTGTGAAATGGTCTTCCCATTGCGACTATTATGTGGTGGAAGTAGTTGATATCTTGAGCCTTTGTGAAGATCAACCAATTCTTTCTCATCAAATGGTGGCTTGACCCAAGCTACTTGTTTCCTCCATTTGATAACATATTCGCTAAAGCTTTCATTTGGCTTCTTTATCATATTGGAGAGTGTATTATGATCTGGCATAATGTCGACATTATACTAAAATTATCTAACAGAATCTTGAGCCATATCATGCCATATTTGCCAGTGGGAGATCTCTTGGACTATAAACCATTCAAAGGCAACACCAGTCAGGCTCTCACCAAAATAAGCCATGAGCAGTTCCTTTTTACCCCCTGCACCCCGAAATTGAATGCAGTATCTCTTAAGGTGAGCTATGGGATCATCGTGCCCGTCATACTTATCAAACTTATGGGTTTTGAATCTAGGTGGCAAGTGGACATTTGGGAACATCACAAGTCTTTGAACGCGACACTTTTGTGCCTTTCTAGCCCTTGCATACTTTTTGATATGTTGCTCAATGCTTTTCATTTTTTCAACATTTCCTCTTGCTCTCAGCCTTGAGTGGGCCTCTCAACATCAATAGGGGAGTCGAATTGTACAAAGTTAGGGCCCCCAAATTCTATCTCAAGAGTATAGTACTACTCTGGATGAGTGGTGAACTGTCCCTCTTGAGCTTCTCTCTGCGTCACAGTTTGTTATGGGAGAGTATAGACCAGTACAACTATCGTGATAGGGGGATTATTCCTGAATGGCATGCCTTGAGGGCGTGTTGTTGATGGTTCGGCTCTACAATTGTCAAATGGACCATACCCTAGAGGGAAAAAAGGGTCTTATATTGGGATATGGTAAGATGAAGATCGGCTACTAGGGATCTAAGGTTAACTAGGAATAGACTTTGGTGGTTCTTGGCAATTGGCCCAGGCTTGCCACAACTGTGCCATAACATGTGTCAATGTCCGATTTTCTTCAACAGTGGCTGACTATTTTATCGTTGAATCAACTGGAGTATCCAGTGGGTTCACCATAATTTCAGTATTGCTTGTCATCGATGCTCTTACCTTAGACCTGGTAAAGTACTGGTGTTCTGCCAATTTACCACAAACCAACCACCGAAAGTTTACTAAACTAAAGAGGAATGAACAAACTTGTTAGGGGTTAGACAATTTTACACATCAATCACACATTTGTTAATCACATAGTAACATGAGTTCAGAAGGCCATTGTCTCATCCCAGCTTCACTTTTCTCATTGTCTTCCCTTTTTTCTTTTTTTTTCTTTTTAGAAAAAGATTTGATTGAACCCTCTGGAGGTTGCCTACGTATGATGTCGTCGCATGAATCAGATCATTACATAGTTTAGAAAGTTAGACAAATCAACAACATTAATTTAGACAATCAAAACCAAACCTTTCATTCATTTCCAAAAAACTTTAAGCAGAACGACAAAAACAATGGGTTTGAACAACCATGATCAATATGTGAACACCAAACTTTAAACTGAAACACTAAGTATTAAACAAAACAAGATGGAACAAACAAACAAAAACAATTAAACCCTTCTTCAATCTTCATCATCTTCCTGACTTTCTTTGTCCTCCCAAGGTCTCATACAGATTCAACAACACCTTCGACAGTGGGGAATAATTGCCCATACTTTTTCAGCCACTTTTGGATCATTCATACGATGATAACCCTTCACTTTTGCGTTTCCGCCGCCCACCCTTTTTCAACACCATGGTTTAGGTAATTGATCTACGCGAGACCTTCCATTGATCTAGGGAGCCTGGTGTAGTTTGTTTCCCAAAGAACTCTTTTTCAATCCAGATCTAGAGAGATACTACAAGTTCTCCGTCCCAGATTCCATCGCCGCAGCCATCTGGGTTTTTAATAACATAGGAGGTTTGTTCAAACAGCTGATGAACTTGACACCTAGACCTTCCTATATTTTCATGGCAGTTATTCAACCAAAGCTGATGATTACCAAGGTTGTTCCTCAAGAGAGCCTCTCACTCCTCCACTGGTTCAAGTTGATGGAGAAGTGTTTCTCTCACAATTATCATTTGTATTTTCCCCTCTTCTATATCAACATAATGAATGATTTTCCTTTTTTGTTCTTCTAACTTTGCTTTAAGTTGATCATGTAAATGCATCCAACATGAACTTTCTTTCTCAAATTTCTCTTTTTGTCGCTTAAGTTCTCCCTTTTGGTAGTACACAACCTCTTCGTTCCACTAAGTCCCTCTTCTATCGAGAAATCTAAAAAATCAGCTCCATTTCATCTGTCGGGCCAATTGAATTCTACTATCCAGCTATTCCTCTAACCGGGCTAATTTCCCCCTCTGCATGCTTCAATTCCTCTTCCATATCTTGTAACTCAAATGAGTGATTTCTTCCTATTTGGACTTGAACTTCTTGCAAGGAAATGATGGATTTCGCCTTCTCCAACTCTTTTTTCAATTGTCTTATGATGTGTTGGTCCTTTCTTTTTCTGCTGGATCCTTTGGGAGTGTCACCGAATGTCATTGGATCATGAAACCACGATAGGTACCCAGGAACCACTTTACCTTTATCTTGATCCACAACCATTTCACTTTGCTCAGAAATTATATTCCCGTACCAGATCTTCAGAATATCTTTGCTACTAAAGGCAAAACCTAGTGAAGTGTCAAATACAAACCTACTCATATAATCATTGGGTGTGATTTTTTAAACTCTAGCCAGCTAGCGCATAACCCGAAGTGGGGCATAGGCTTTAACACCTCTAAGACCAATCAACACAAGAAACGAGATACCACTAGACATACAAATGATATCCTTAGCTGGAACCAGTGATAATTCCACACTATTTCATCAGACGTGATCACCGAAAGTTTCTCTTCACATGCTAAAATTCCTTTTGGAAAATTGATTTTTGGTTCCCTTTCCTTATGGGAGGAAACATAACTACACCGGTATAGAGTAAACCTGGGCGCACGATCATTGTGATGAAGATGTTGCAAAAACCATATCTGCAACAAGATATTGCAACCTTCAAAGTACATTCCCCACTTATGCATTTAATCAATGCACGAAACATATCTGCCAGGATAATAGGAATAATAGTAGGGATTTCCATTGTGGTCAGCGGCTTCACCATACCAGCTAGACAAATGTCAATATGCTTGTCTTGTTTGGGGAAATCAATGTGCCCCAAAAACGCAACCATGAAGGTAACAAATCCATTTGCCTTTCACGCCTGTTCATCCCATTGGTTGCTAAGTTGATTTCGATAAATTCATCCTTTTGGCCATACCTCTCGTAAAACTCCAATGAGACCTACCCATTTTTTAAACTCTCCTTCTCTATTTGATTGATCTTCAGAAGTTTTAGGAACTTTTTGGTGTCAACATTCTTTGGGATTATTGACTTTTTATTACAGAGATCACCACCCCGAACATTGGACCCCTTCCCATGAAGATGGCAATTTCATTCACAGTTGGTGTCATTTCAAAGTCAAAAAATAGAAAAACATTATTTTTTGGATCCCATAAAGAAATAAATGCCTCGATCACATCCCTTCTAAGGTCAATCTCCATTAAATGCACTAGATGTCCCAAATGCTCTTTTACTCTCCTTTGCTCATAACTACCCATGTCAGTCTACCATCATCATAGATTCTTAGGTATTATGTCAATGATCATGAACTCTGGAATTTCTTCACTTCTTGGCCATTTGGAACCCAGTCCTTTGGTTGGAGGTGCCATTTGTACCTTTATATATAATCTAATTAAAGTTCTATGACAAACTTTAATTGAGGGAGGAAAATATTATTATTTTTAAAAAAAAAAAGAAGATAAAATACCCTTTGTTACAAATACCGAACCAGTTAAGGAATGCCTACGTATCTTATTTTAATTAGAATCAGGTGTGCATAGTTCAATAGAAAAAAAAGGCTCACACTTGAAAGACCACCCCTTTTATTTCGACCACTTTTCTTTTTCTTTTTTTAAAAAAGTCCTTCTGAACAAATTATTTTCACATGGCACATAAAATAAACATTTTGGTGTAGAGTGGGTACCTATCTTAGATTTGCTAGGCAAAATTCACATGATGCAAACAAACGTAGCATGCTAGGAATAGTTTTGCTAGGCTTAGCGTTTATAAGAAAAGTGTCTAGATTGGCTTTACTTGAGCGGGCAACTCGAGCCGAGGAGGGTCAGCGTACTGGTAACATAGCTATTCCGACTTAACAGGTGGTCAAACCTCGCCTAACATGTGTGACAACATAGAATCAAAAGCGTAACCGCATACTGACTCATCCTAGACAGAAGTCCCGTGGAGTTTATCCGCACACACACTGTATAGCAAAAATTATAATTTACATATAATACACAATATCTAAATAATGAATCATTAAAATAACACAATTAGCTAACAAACACAAAATTTATCAAAATAGTGAAATACAGTCAATATGCAAAGCCCTAATTCAAAAAAAAATCCCCATCAGAGTCGTTAGATCTGTCACACCGCTTCTATTTTTATCTACAATTGTTAAAGAAGGGACGATTTTTTTTTAAAAAAAATAATGTAAAAGAAAATTGTCTTTATATTTATTTTTAGTCGCCGCTTGGAATTGAGTTTTTTGTGTGTTCCAAGTCACCTGATAATTCCTAATTTAAAAAGAAATAACTCTTTATTTTTTAGTCTACGAAAATAGAGAATGGGTAAGGAATTCTATTAAACGGAGGGAAGGTGTGAGGCACACCGAGTCCCGTTGTTCTAGCACGGTCGCTTTATTAACTTTTATTTGGCTAAAAATAATTTTTGGGATAAAAAAATTGTATTCGTTACTATATTTTTTAAAAATGATTGGCCTAGAAGCATAACCGCACACAAGATCCCTTTTTAAAAAGAAAAATACACACCAAGAATCATACCCGAACACCTGGTGGTATTTTAAAAATAAATAATTAAGAAGACTGATAATTAATTACTCAAATTTTATTTAATAATGATAAAAATGAATAAATGAATTTGTTGCTACATATAGACAAGGAAATGATTTATTTTTTTACTGCAAATTGCTAATTAACATTTTTTTTCTTAAATAAGAAACAAATATAGATATTTAAGTATCACTACTTGACAATAACAACAAAATAAGAAAAAAAGATTATTTTTTTAGAAAAATAATTCATCCCCTTCTTAAAAAAAGTAGTGATATACTAATTTTAATTTTTTTATATTGATAAAATTTCAGAAAGGATCATTTTAGTAATTTTCTGTTTTATACAAAATGACCACATTGTTCTCTTTTGAAAGAAGACTACAAAAATAGCCAATTTTATCTAATAGTTAAATTACTAACCAAAAGTAGCCGATTTTGTATTTTTGTTTCAGTAACCATTTCATATATTTATTTAAGAGGGAAAAAAAACATAATTCACGAAATGATCAAATTTACATTTTCGCAAAATGACTTGATTTACATTGTTTGAAAAAATGATCAGATTTACATTTTTTGCAAAATGACCAGGTTTACATTTTTTAAAAAAAAAATAAAAAAGGGCATCAAATACCCTTGAAGTATTAGAAATGGTACAAAATTACCCCTCTATCCACTTATTGACTTCAAAATACCCTTCTCATCAACCTATCCTCTCCCAAATACCCTTGTCATCCACCTTTGGGTTCAAAATTGACCACTTATGTAACAATTTTAAATTTAAACTTTTTAACTATTTTTTAATATGTGGTGCTCAACTAATTGTTATAATTTAACTTATTAATATAATTTATAAACGAATCCACTACCCACCCATTACTGAATAAACCCCACCCAGTTAATAAACTCGCCTCATTACTAATGCAACGAAAGGAAAGTAATTAGTGTATTTAAAATTTTTAGGCGAAAATGTCTATAGAAGTACATTATCATATATTAAAGTCCTCAATTAAAACATATTAAGTATGATTTAAGTTTCCAAATAAAACTTACAGATAAACTTAAAAGTTTGACTATGTTCATCTTAATTATTCATTCATCTCAATATGTGATGTTAGTTAATAGATAACTTTTTAAAAAAAAATACTATATTAAAGTTTTAATATTTTAAACAAATAATAAATATTAATAAATTATATTTTAAAAGTGAATGAATTAATTCGGGATGTACTACTTCTTTACCTTTAATCATAAATTTCGAGTACAAGCTTGAAAGAGAATCCTATTGAAAGTCTCCTCTTAAATAAGCGGCTCAACCTAAATTTAATTGGGGCTTCAAATTAGACTCGAATAATTTTGGATGTCATTGTTAGGAGTCTGTAATTTTTTCGTGTTGTGTTTTAGTAGTGTTTAGGGTGATTTTGATATTAGAATTGGTTTATTAATTGGGTGAGATTTAATTAGTAATGGGTGGGTAGTGGGTTGGTTTATATATGATATTAATAAATTAACTTATATCCAATAGTTGAGCGCCAAATGTTCAAAAAATATTTAAATAGTTTAAATATAAAATTGTTAAATAAGTGATCAAACTTGAATCCAAAGGTGGATGACAAGGGTATTTTGGAGCCAATAGGTGGATGAGAAGGGCATTTTGGAGCCAATAGGTGGATGGAAGGTAATTTTGTACCATTTTCAATACTTTGAGGGTATATTAGGCCATTTCCGTTAAAAAACAGTTTTACATTTTTTGCGGAATGAACAGATTTACATTTTCTTTTTGCGAAAATTACCAGTTTTGTGTTTTGTTTTTGCAAAAACGGCCTCTCCTTTTCTTTTCTTAAAATGACCAGAAACTAAAAATTAAAAAAAAAAAGACTTTGAGATTGTTATTCTTTTTCTTTAGCAAAAGTAAGAGTTTACTTATCAATTCTATAATGAGATAAAATTAAACTAAGCACCAAATTAGTAATAAATATATATGTACATAATAATAAAACATAATCATATAAGAATCATAATAGACTTAACTAAATCAAAACAAACTTAATACAAACAACTTGATCGAAATATAAAAGCACATGAAATATTAATTTAAGATTACATTATGAAATATAAAAGAAATGCCTAAAGTTGATGACAAACAAATAATGGAAGCAAGTTTGATTGAATTCCAAAGATCACCTAAGATGAAATTATTTTTTTTCTGTAGAAGATGACTTTTTTTTTCTATTATTATGATTTCCCTCTTCATTTTTTTGTTCTTGTTCTTTTTTTTCTTTGTCCCCTTTGAAATGAAAGAAGAATGAGTTTAAATAGGTGGTGAATATTAAACTAACTCTTGTTGAAAACTTAAGAGTCAATGCATGCATTGAACTCTTTGCCTTTTCAATGTGCCACCCAAGATGACCAACTGAATTTTTTCTTCTTTTTTTTTTTCAAGATAAATTAATTTAAAAGTTTTTAGATGTATCATTTCTTTTATTCATTATTTGAATATTAGCTAAATGAGTTATCTGAAAATTTTAAAATAGGCTAACTCATTTTTTTTATTCATTAATTGAATAATAACTAAGTGGGGGTCATCTAAAAATTTAAAAGAGACCCAGAATACTGACTCATTTGATCAAGACTGCAAACCAAAAGAAAATCAGCTCACTAACACAAAATCCAAATATTTAAACTATTTTAAAGATCAAACATAACAAATTAAGGCAGAAAAATAAAAATTAAAATGAAAAATAAAAATGAAATAAAACAAAACTCAAGCAACAACATCAACATGATAAACTTAAAGAACACGAACAAACAAATACAAAATCCGACACCAAAATAACTTATATGGTTAAAAGGAAATGATCATGACAGATTTGGATAGATGTTGAGAGGGAAAAAAGATTGACATAAATTTTTGGGTGAATAAGGGTCGCTGGAAAACTTCACCGGATTTTTTTTGATGGATTTTAGACATAAAATTTATATCAAGGGATAGCTTTTGAAGAACTCTACACATTCACGTAAAGGGTATGGGATGGGAATGACCGAAACTTCATAAATCTAGAAAAAAGTGAAGATTTATGTTTAATTTTTCTTAGATCTACGGAGTTTGGATAGGGATATAGATGAATGGTTTACGGATTTCTGTAGAGGAGGATGCAAGGAAGAGATGATAAATTTTTGTGGATTTTTCCAGCCAAGGGATGGTGGCCGGAAGCACTAGTGGCAGCGGTGGCGGTGGCTGACCGACGGCAGGTGGAAGCAAAGGGGAGAAGAAAATAAAAAATGCAAATGAAAAAAATTGATTTTTGGAGTTTTTTTTTATTTTGTTAGGGGCCCTTAATAGACCTTGAATCAAAATATCATGAATGGTTGAGATTCAATCTTGGTCATTTCTATTGGATCGGATCAAAATTGATTGGGCTATCAGAAATTGGTTCAAATTAGCCCAATTCAAATGAAATTGGATCATTTGGGCCAATTAAAAAAAATACAAACAAAGACAAACAACCCAAAAAAACAAAAAAAATATAAGAAAATACTTACTATTTATTATAGAAGTCAAATAAACACGTCAAAAATTAGGTGTTCACAATTATCTTTCATTTGTATCGTAGGCTACCTCAATTATGTACCTCTTGTATCAAACAAAAATTAACCCACATGCCTGAAAGAATTATATTCTAATAGTTTGTTTAGTCAAATTAACTAAACTAAAATATGTTTATTTTAGAAAAATAAGAGATGAAGAGCTACACATTTTTATTTTTATTTTTAATGCACTTTGTCATAACTTGTAAGTATACTTAAAATGTAAATGCATCTATATCAAATTTGAATATGAAATAACTAATATTTCTTTAAGATTTTAGATTTTTTTTATTTAAATAGGGTTCATGAATATAAATAGTATAAAAATAATTATTCACTAATAATACACTTAAGCTTTCTAGCAATAGATAAGCATTAGGCTAGATGTATGACACACATTAAAAATATTTGTTTCGATTAAGAATGTGGTTGCACATTTTTTCGAGACAATTAAAAGAAACTCAAGAATGAAGTGACACACTTTGTCTAAAATATAATCAACTTCATCAATTTAAAGCACAACATATACACAAAATTATTAGGTGCGGTGCGAAGAAGGCAATTATGCCTCTAAATCTCAAAACCAAGAATGTGGTTACGCATCTAGGTTGAGACCAAATAAAAGTTCAACAATAAAAGTACGAGCAAATCAAGGCCTATAAAAATATATCTAATAAATAGTTAAAATAATTATAAGCCAATGAAAGTGACCGTGCTAAAACTACGGGACTCGAAGGATGCCTAATACCTTCCTCTCAGTAAATAGAATTCCTAACCCAAATTTCTAGTTCGTAGACCAAATAAAGAGTCATTTCCTTTTGATAAGGATTAAACAAAGATGTAACTTAGAACACCGTAACTCAATTTCAAGTGGCGACTCTGAAAATGAAAAATAAAATAATCCTTAATGAATACCGTCACTTAAATTAGAAAAACCCTTTCCGCCGTGCATGAAAAAGGGGTGTGACAATAAGGTAGTACTTTTAATGTCAATTGTTTGCAGCAATTGTCTTAGCTACTAAAGGTAATAAAATTGGCTAACTATGGTCTATTAGCGTCCATTTATTTAGTTGAAAAATCTAAATAAATAGCCTCTAAAAGATAGTAGTATTAATGGTGATAGTTTGTGGCAATTATGTGGGCTACTAAAGGTAATTGATATCGGCTATTCGTGGTCCTTTAGCGTCCATTGTTTTAGTTGATATATTGAAATAAATAGTTGCTAAAAGGTAGTAGTTTTAATAAAAAATTTACTATGGTGAGTAATGACTACAATATCCCTTTCTAAAAATGTAATAGCTTGCCCCCTTTTAAATCCATTTTTGTAACACTCCGAAAGTCAATGACCTTATCTAGAGTCTCACATGATGAAATAGTCCTTGTAACACTGTTTTAGACCTAAAATAATGTATATAAATCATTTAGGAAGTTTTAGAGTCAAAACGTCAAGGAACGTCCATGACGTCCGGAGACTAGTGAAATAGAGGTTAATGTGCCTTGGAATGTTTCATGGGGTTTTAAGAGTCGGATTTAAGAAAAATTGGTATAAAGTTGTTAAATATGTATTATAGTGTGTTTAGGGTCAAAACGTCCGGGTACGAATCGACAAGGACTACCCTAAGGGTATTTGACGAGGACCCTTCAATTTGACCAAAAAGTTGTTTTTGGTAGTGGGCAATCGACGGACCGTAGGTTGATCGACGCTCCGTCGATGGTTCCGTCGCCCAACACTTAGAAATTTCACAAAAATACCCAAAAACAGACTCTCTGAACTCATCGACGCCTTGCCAGTATGGTGGCATCGATACACCTACAGACCGTAGGTCGAGGTCTCGTAGGTGGAGTCTGTGTTTGACTGTCAAGTTCTTAATTCAGTCATTTAATTAGTTAGCTGGTTAATTAAGGGTTAGTTTTTTTTAATTAAGTTAGTTAAGGGACTATAAAAAGTCTAAACCCCATTAAACTAACCCAACACACTTCAATTCCCAAACTCAAAATCCTCTTCCTTCTCTCTACTTTCGCTCTCCCCAAAGAACACCATTGAAGACCAAGGTCAAAGGGCATTAGGGTTGCAAGAATTCAAATTTCTCTCCATCAATCTTCAAGGATTGTTAAGGTATGGAAGCTCTTAACCTTAGGGACTCCTTTACTCAAAGGGTTCTTCAAATTTGATTTCCAAAAGTTGAGAAAACATGGGTTTCACTCTTAATCCGAAATTGATCTTTCAAATTGTATTGTTCTTGATTTGTTTTTATTATTATGGATGAATTATGATTAATTATTGATGAATTAGGGTAGTTCTACATGTTAGACTTAGTTCTATGAAAGAGATCATGAATTGACCCTACTTCCCTAACCCTAGGTTTATGAATTGATGTCGAATTGGTTAGTGATGATGCAATTGACTAAGTTATTATGTTGTTTACTATTGTATGATGTTATTAAGTCTATTAATGGATGAATATTGTTTGTTAATGGTAACACCATGGAAGACGGCTTGTGAAGGTAAATTGGTAAGACTTAGGACCTTGAATACTTACTTCAATTGTGATGGCTTGTACTTGATGATGATGTTAAATTGAAGTATTAATTGTGATTAGATTATATAGGTGATGGTATGAAGAATGTAATTGAAATGTCTTGATTACATGTATTGTGAGATTATGATTAAGGTATGATGATATAAGGTTGATTTTGGATCACTTATGTGCCTTACTATGACATGATGATGATAATGTGCTAATCTCACATATATGAGGATTATATTGAAAGGAAGTTCTCATAAAATTGCAAATGAGCTAATTACTATGACATACAAGGAGTTAGTCTCCTATAACCTATACTAAGCTATGATGATTAATAAAGGTTTAAAGACATTTCAAAAAGGGACTTCAGCTTAGCACTGAGTGAACTAGTTATGAGAGGTTTCCTTTCCCAATGTGGGAAGGTAGGTTCACAATGGTTCTCATGAGATTTAGATTACAATGCAATTGTGCATAAGGAGGATCTCAAGTTTGTTTCCTAGTTCTTGAACTATGTTGCCTCCATAGGAATACTAGCTAGTGGATCCACCTACAATGCTATGTTCATGTTTTGGTACTACCTTGGAAAATAGATCACCTTCTTTCGGTGTAGGGTTTCATGACACCGAATTCCATATCTAGCTCATGTGGTCTATGTAGGTTAAGTCAATTGTTCCCGAAAGTAAAATAAAGTAATAAAGTGAACACTAACTATGGTGACTTAAGGGGTTTGACTTAGTCTAGCTAGGGGTATGGGAACCTATACATTGCACTAATTGGCCTTGAGAAAAGTTCTAGGAAGTTGTTCTTATGTTCTTATAAGGTAAATGATATGCATATGTTGACTTTACATGTTGATGATCCTATATGATGTTAGTTTCACTTATGAACATGTTATTGGTCTATATTGGTATTTATGATGGTGACTACTCATGATGTTATGTTATATGAAGTTAGACATTGCTTGTGATCCTTTGTTTGGTTTACTTGGTTGTGTGGGGTTATGGGACTTCACTTGATCATTGCACTTGTAATCTTGGTAATGGGTTATGAGTAAGGGTCTTGCATATGTCGTAGTGTTATGGACTCTTATACATGCTTTGTTGTTATGACATTATGTTGGAGATTCTTTGGCTATGTGCTCTTATATGCTACTACACATGTTGACTTGACTTTACTTGATGATGTTGGTCTTGTATTGTATATGGCTTTGTCTTAATGAATATGTGATCATTGGCTCATATGTGCTCTTGATTGTGCATAGAGGCTTTTCAAAATAACTTAGCATGGTTTCAAACAAATGTCCCTTTAAGCATGATTTCAATGTTTTATGTTCATATGTTTCCATACTTAGTACAAGTGGTATACTAACCCATAATTCTATGTTTTCTAAAAATATGTAGGTTCATGTCATTGAGTTCCTAGAAGGCCAATTGAAGAAGACTTGGACACTTTTCCCAAGTGTTGGTAGGTCCTCATGTTCGAGGGTGTTACCGTTTTCTATGCTCTAGCCTTGAAGTTGTATTGTCATAAATACATTGTTCATTCCTTTATCATTTGGATATTTATGTAAGACTATAATGGCATATTGATCTTGTATTGGCTATGTCCAACATTTGTACTCGTTTAGATGGTTCAATATGATACAAAGTATTAGACTAATTCCTATGTATCGATTATGTTGTCTAAACGAGAAGCCTATGTAAGCTTCCTATGCGAGGATTCTAAGTAAACTCCATTTGTAGTATGCGAGAGGTCTATGTAAACCTCACTTTATAGATATATGTATGAAGAGTTTTAATTCTTCCGCATTTTAACCTATGAAATGCTATGACGAATGCTAAAAGGCTAGTCTTAGTCCTCTCCGAGGACGACGATGCCAATTACGTCTAAGGGATGCTCCCCGGTCGTGACAATTTTATGATTAATAATTTACGTCGAATTGCCACTAAATGTCATAACGTTTAACGACAATTGTTTAGCCACTATTAATATCTACTAAAATATTGATTTTATATATATATATATATATATATATATATATATATATATATATATAAATCCAAAAACATATTTGCAAAATATACCCTTATAGTAACAACAATATTCGCTATGGTGAAAACATATATATTACTATTAATCCATAAAATAGATTATATCTCTTCAAATCTAGACAAAAAAAAGTATTGATCCAAAATATAATCTTCACAACTTTTAAAAATAGACTTAGAATAATGTCTTCAAATCAATTTTGTTATTCTTCTTTGAATAATGTCTTTGAAATCATCCACATATGAAATTTCCAAACTTCATATTGAATAACCTGAAATAAAAACGAAATGTGTCAATATATTATTTTTTTTAATATACAATCACTCACGACACATTTGTTTCCTAAAAAAAATAACAAGGTATGATATACAAATACTCGTTAGTCGTCAAGCCCCAAAAATATAGAGCTACCACTAGCCAAATACCCTAAACTAGAATATATTTGGCAGTTTTAAGGGAATGTAAGAAATAAAACTAAAGTAACTAGTCTATCTAATCATGTAAGTGGTCAAAGGAGAACATTTTCGCCCAAGTCAAACATCAGTCAAATAGATCTCGTGAATCTGGTTGAATAAGTGTCAGGCAATGCAACACTTGATTCCTAATGAGTCCATGACTTTGGACTCATTTAGGGCTTTGTTTTCCTAGATTTAGTGTCCTCCAATGCATATTTTGTGCCAATAACTTATATAAATCCTTGATTTTAAGGGATTTGGATTGAGGAACAAAGCATGGACACTAATGAGCAAAAAGGTTCAAGGCAACTGAAGAACAAAGTAAAACAGGCCTGAGGATCGCCTAAACCATTGGTCGAGTCATCGAATGACCATAGTCTTGACTAATGTTCCAGTGCGCCAAGCCCTGAAGGAGAAAATCAAGTCGGCGATAAAAAGGAGCAGTAGGCGAGTCGTCGAACAATTCCGCGATGCAGTGCCTTATTTCCCAAAGTTACAAAACTTGAAGATGCTGAAGGCCAAAGCAAAAAGGTAATGGAACTGATCAAATGGAGGATCATCGAGTGGATTGGCGATCCCGACTTATTGCGTCAAATGGTCCTTCGAAACACATTTTTAGCGACTATAAATACATTTTAAATATCTAGTTTTAGGGAGAGAGTTTTTGAATGGCAGATAATAAGAGTTTCATAGTAGAGTTATATTATTATTTAGTTTCAGATATAGACACGATATTTCCTTAGCTTTGAAGATCGGAATATTTCCATTTCTAAGAAGTTGGAAGTAAGTATTGAAGATTCATCATCTTAGACCTTTGTAAAGACATTATTAATCTTTCCTAGTTGATGGAAACACAATTTGGTAATGATTTCTATATTTTTATAATGTCTAGCTAAAACCCAAATCTTGGGGTATCATTATGTGATTATGAGTTGATTGAACTGCTGGGCATTGTTAATTGATAGTGTAAATGTTATTTAAAATTAATTTCATTCAGTAATTGTCTTAATCTAAAGGGTTGTAGTTGCAAATAAAACTCTATCTTCATGTTTCTAGCTTGCTCAAGAGAGAGGTTTTAAAACTAAGATTACTGATTTGATGGTTTGTGGGTATTGGATTTTCATGGGTTCAGCTCAAGAGAGTGAATCCTAAACCCTTTTCCACACATTCATCTCAAGAGAGTGAATGGACTAAAGCAAAAGTTGTTCTTAATTGCTGCTTATTGGTGTTCGAGAGAAACCAATTTGATTCGGGGTAAACTGCTCGAGAGAGAGTTTATCCCCACTAAAGTCTAGTTGAATCACTTATTTGTAGCTATTTATTATTAATTGCAATTAACCAATTTTTTACCTTATCCAATAATCCAATCACATCCCAAGAATCTCGTCTCTATGCTTGTTTATTCGTATTGTTTGTTGGCATAGTTGTTAATCACAACCAAAAACCCCTTTGATATATGACACCTGTGTCACCCTATAATTTTAACCATATTTTTATTTGTAAATATTTTTATCTATGATTGACTTGAACATATTCATACTTGGCTATTGATTCTGAAAACCACTCCCCGTGGGAACGATCTAAATCCTTGGTTGGATTATATTACTACTCATGATCATTGGCACTTAGAAATAGATGATGTGTCCTGATATGTGAAATTAAAATGGCGCCGCTTCCAGGGGAGTGGTGTTACTTGAGAATTTTTTGTTAAGTTTAATTTTACTCTCATTAGTTATAGTTGAACGAACTTAATTTTATTTTTGTTTTGCTTACTTATGTGTTGCAACAGGAAAGATGAGTAGGAATGGTAACTACGGGTACCAAATGGACCACCCTCTTTTGAAATGGTTGAATCTTAGGGACAACCTCCTAAGGTTAAAGCATGTAGGGGGTGAAACTATCCATGAGATGTGGCTGAGATTTAAGGCAATACTACAGTCGTGCCCAACTCATGGAATGCCCGATAAATTGCTATTAGATTGCTTCTATAGGGGTCTTGGTCCCAAAAATAGAAGTACTGCTGACCAACTCCTTCCAGGTGGTTTGATACGACAATCTTACGAAGCAGTAGCCCAACTCCTTGATGTCATGATTAATACCAACAAGGAAATAGAAAAAAACCAAGAATGGACCGCATTGTTGACTCAGCTGGATGTGATTTCCAAGAAAATCATTGAGTTGGAGGCATGGTCCAAGAAAGAGGAGAAGCAATTTCCCCATCGCGAGCGTTAAAGGATGAAAAAGCAGGAGAAGGATAATGAGGAGGTCCTCCCGCTCAATCTACACAAGATTGAAGAACAAGATAGGGTGTTGAATGAGATAAAAGAGAATATCGAAATGTTGAATTAGATGACAACCTCTCATTCCATAATTATTCACCTGCAGGACGCCTAGATAAACCAAGTGTTGTTATGTCTTTACTTATAGAATAAAGAGGGGTTTGCTAGTGACATTATGGCCAACCCAACCATGAGTCTTAAGTGTTGACTTGAGTTGTGTCACGATGTGAACGAAGGTGCTGCTTAGGAGGTAACCCAAGACCCTTTATTACTTTTTTTTATTTTTGATAAATAATGGTGTGTTGATTGTGCAGAACAAAGTGTGGAAAGTGCTTGAAAATTAAAGTTTGGCGAGCAAATAGTCTATTCAGCATGTCACTTAAGAGGTCAGAAACCCTTAATTAAACCTTCATTTGACCTAAGACAAGTTGAAATTGGGTTCTGCGAAACTCAGCAATCCAAAGAGCGATGTGGTGAATCGCCGACTAAGTTGGCGATCTCGATTTCGTCCGTCAATTGGACCACCATATTTCCTGGAAGTCCTATAACATTCGACGAGGTAAGTGTTCACTCAGTGTGTCGCTGAGTGGACCGGCGAGCACGACTAATGTCTCTGAATGGGCAAGAACTGGACGTTTTTTTAAAAAGCCAAATGTTTAAACTCCTAACTCTTTCACTTTCCTGCACTTTTAATATTCCTAAACTCACACCTATTTTATTTTCAATATTTTTGCATTCCCTAAGTATTTTAGTCATTGGATTTGTTCTCGGAGTTGGATTTCTTTACGGCCTAGCATTTCAATCTTTTTAACGGACATTTAATATTGGTTTTCTGAACTCCGAGTTTATTTCTAGAACTTTATAATCATTTGCAATCATATTATCATGATTGTCTTGTGCTATACATCTTCGATAGGATTAAAATGATTAAATGCTTGATTTGAATTGTTAATATTGCTCGTAATGCTTCTAATGTTGAATTCCCATAATTTTTGTGCCTTAAAATAAATTAAATTTTGTTGGGTTGTGCTTGGATATTGTTTAGTTTAGTTGGGTAAAGTCTGAGTAACCCGTAAGTGGGCAAAATTACGTAATTTGCCCAATGATTGAGTGGGTGAAATCATTCTTTAGGGTAAAAGAAAGTAAAATGGCCAAATTTTGCAAAACTGGGAGAAGTGTGAGTATCCCGGGATGATGGGTATTAAGGGTCTAGTCTTAATTTGAGTTGTGCATGCTTTGATTTTGTTTTTTGGGGTTTTGAGTTTGAGTTCGAGAAGTTGGGTTGAAAGTAGGCACGTTGGGTCATTTGGCGAGCTGGGTCGAGCTCGTCGAACCACTCGGAGATTCGCCGAATGTCCCCATCTCTCCCTTAGTTTCATGTTTTATTTGATGTTAGGTTCTGTAACTTTCAAAGAGAAGATTGAGGTCGCCAAAGAAACTCGGCGACTCATCAAAAGTATTCTTGATCACCCTTTGCCTGCACCCCTGTAGCTTAAATTGCACTATAACTTTTGGCAATTCGCCGAAAGGCCCTTCCCATCACCGACTTTCTAAAACTTTAGATTTGAGAACCTAATCTGGCTCGCCAAAGCGATTCGGCAACTTGCCGATTGGATCAGCGAGTCTGTTTGCAACTGTTTTGCTATGCTTTTGATTGAATGTTCTAAATTTTTCCCGATGATTTGCAGACTTGGCTAGACCAAATGTTGTAGGTAGAGACATGCCACCTCGAAAGAAAGCAAATGGGATTAAAATCAATGAGAATGCAACTGCATCCAGAAGCAAAGTAATAAAACTCTCCACATCTGCTAGGAAAGGAAAAGGCAAGGGCAAGAAGCCCATTTCTGACAAAAAGGCTACTCCCTTAGGCCCCTAATTCCTTCATGGGCTCGGGGATTCTATGCAGTTGTACAGGCCTTTTTATAGGATACACCATTGGCAGCTCCTAGTGGGTCTGATACTATTGTTTCTTCTAAGGAGACTCTGGGAACTGATGCCCAAGTCCAGAATGATGCACCATGCACGGATGCCCTGAACGATGGAGCAATTTTGTAGACAGGATCCTCTCTTTACCTCCCTCGCTGTCTTTATTTATTTTGACTTATGGATATTTTATTTTGTTTGCATTTTGAGGACAAATGCTTTTATTTGTGTTGGGGTGAGGTCAACCTTTTTTGACCTATTGTGAATATTGGTTTTGTTTATATATTTGGGTTTTGAGTTGAAATTGTGTTGTACACTGCTTTTTGTGGAATGTTGAACTTGTGGCTCCGTGTTTTAATTGTAAATGATTTTTGACCCTCCGGAAAAAAATTCTACCTCTTGTTTGTGTTGAATGTGGTTGTTCTCTCGCAAATTTGAGTATCGGTTTTAATTAATACCAATGACTTTGAATAGTGCTTATAATCGAATAAACATGAATGTGCGGCTACGATGAGGCCAAATGAGTTGCATAGACAATATATGAACTCTTTGCATCTCGTTGTGACTGATTCTCTTATGATGAACATTGCACACTTGCAAAAGTGTGGAGTCTTGTTTGACATTGGTGTCTATGCCTTGTGTGATGAGCTTTCCATGAACCATATTTGATGACACCTATAATTTGCTTTGTTGGTCTGGTTCACTATGTAAGAGATCTCTTGATATGATCTTAGGCAACTTTGAAAAGTGTGAAACAATTTGACATTGTACCTCTTTTTGTGGCATGCCTTGTGAGTGTGTGAACCCTTTTTAAACACCCTTTGAGCTTTAACATTTTCTTGGAAGAAACTTGATGACATTGAGACTTTTTTATTGATCCATTATCCATAATCCTCATGATTTGTGATTTGTTTGAATAACCAACTTAGGCCAGGGTGTGTGGTGAAAATAGAAGGTAAATCAAGGAGCGCAAGAAAGTCCCTTTTACCCATGTTTTGAGAAAACTGGAAGCCCTCCATACAAAAAAAAAAGAAAGAAAAATTTGTGAAATAAAGTTGTGAAAATACAAAAAGAAATGGGGTTTTCAACAGTCCATGGAAAGTGAATAATGGGATGACTTGTGAGCATGAATGAAAAAGATATAAAAGGAAATGAAGTTTTGTTAACACCACATTTCATGAGGACTATAGTCATTGAACCTAAATGACCAAACCTTTACACTCAACCCCATTACTGGACTTAAAAAGACTTTTTTTTTATCTTGAGTGAGTTGAAACAAAGGTTGATTGGAAAATAAGGGCAAACATATGGGTGAAGTCATGCATTGTGTTTATTTTTTAGAGTGTGAGTGTTGCATTTGATTTCGGAACTTTTAAATGTGAACTTTTAAATGTGAACCATTGTGTGTGAATATGGAATCATTCCTTGTATGAGGGTATTTGAATACCTTTGTTGAGCTTGACTTTCATTTGAAGTAAGTATAGAGAGCTTGAGATTCTTTGGTAATGATGAGTCACAACTTGAATCTTTGAGTGCACATTTGATCCTTGCATGAGTAAGTTGAGCCTAATTGTATGCATTCATGATTAAGTCTTGTGTAGCACTTTGAGACATCTTTTTTTATTTTTTGAACTTGAGTTTACTTGAGGACAAGCAAAAGTTTAAGTTGGGGTGTTGATTAGTCCACAATTTGAACTCATTTAGGGCTTTGTTTTAATAGATTTAGTGTCCTTAAATGCATATTTTTAGCAAATAACTGATATAAATCCTTGATTTTCAAGAATTTGGATTGAGGAACAAGACATGGACACTAATGAGCAAAAAGGTACAAGGAAGCTGAAAGAACGAAGTAATGAAGCCCTGAGGATCACCTAAACCATTGGGCGAGTCGCCGAATGACCAAAGTATTGCCTAATGTTCCAGTGTTCCAAGCCTTGAAGGAGAAAATCAAGTTGGCGCTAAAAAAGAGTAGTCAGCGATAAAATGGAGCAGTCAACAAGTCGTTTAATGATTCCACGATGCAGTGTCTTATCGCCCAAAGTTAAAAAACTTGAAGATAATGAAGGTCAAAGCAAAAAGGCGATGGAACTGACCAAAGGGCGGATCGCCGAGTGGATCGACGATCCCGACTTATTGCGGAGAATGGTCCTTCGCAGCACATTTTTGGCGACTATAAATATATTTTTAATATATATTTTTAAGGACAGAGTTTTTGGATGATAGATAGTGAGAGTTTCATAGTATAGTTTTATAATAATTCAGTTTTGGATATAGAGACGATATTTTCTTAGCTTTGAAGATTTGAAGATTTCCATTTATGATAAATTGGAAGTGTGTATTGAATATTATTAATCTTAGATCTTTGTAAAGACATTATTAATCTTACCTAGGTGATAGAAACACAATTTGGTAATGATTTCTATCTTTTTATGATGTCTAGCTAAAATCCCAATTCTTGGGTTGTGATTAGGTGATTATGGATTAATTTAATCACAGGATATTGTTTATTAATAGTGTAAATGTTGTTTAAAAGTGATTTCATTCAGTAATCGTGTCCTAATATAAAAGGTTTTAGTTGCAAATGAAACTCTACCTTTGTGTTTTTCGCTCGCTCAAGAGAGAGGTTTTAAAACCAAGATTACTGATTTGATGGTATGTGGGTATTGGGTTTTCATGGGTTAATCTCAAGAGAGTGAATCCTAAGCTCTTTTCCAGACATTCAACTCGAGAGAGTGCATGAACTAAAGCGAAGGTTATTCTTAATTGCTGCTTATTAGTGTTCGAAAGAAACCAATTTGATTCGGGGTAAACTACTCGAGAGAGAGTTTATGCCCACTAAAGTCTAGCTTATTCAATGATTTACATCTATTCACTATTATTGCAATTACCCGGTTGTTTACCTTATCCCATAATCCAATCACATCCCAAGAATCCCATCTATATACTTGTTTATTCATATTGTTTGCTGCCGTAATTGTTAATTACAACCAAATCCACCTTTGATATTAGACACTTGTGTCACTCTATAATTTAAACCATGTTTTTATTCATAAATATTTTTAACTATGATTGACTTGAACATATTCACACTTGGCTATTAATTATCAAAACCACTCCCTATGGAAACGATTTCAACCCTTGGTTGGGTTATATTAATACTCATAACCGTTGGCACTTAGTATTGGATTAAGTGTCTTGATACTGAAATCAATTCCTATAATTCTGAATCAACTAAACCAGCTGTGAGAACCTACTTATTACCAAGTCGGCCTTCTCTCCTTGTTAGCGGTCACTTATATTAATTTTGTTGTCCAAATGATCTTCCAGCTCCGAAACTCATTGATGGATCTTTCCAACTCACAATTGGTGTGAGCATCCGTGTTAAATACCTACACATCTAGGGGAATGACTGAAGGGGGTGAGTAAACAAGATAAAGATATTTAAGAGTCTCTACGAGCAAAAGCTCGGCATCATGTTGTCTTGCACACCAGTGTTGACATCTTTAAGTCCAACATATCCAAATTCTATTCTCGAGTTCTTTTCAAAAACCTTAATTATGTTCCTATCCCACTGTTGGTATGTCTTGTATCGAGTCAAACGCCAGAGATAAAACAGAGATTTGATTGTTTATGTCCTTTTATTGATACTTCGGGTCTCCTGTTCTTTGTGAAAGAGCAATAAATTCATGCTTCTCACAAGCAGATACTATGACCCCTAGTACACCCATGATTATGTGGATACCCATGTGACAAGTTGATAATGTTGCAAGGGATGAGAATGGGCGTATTTCTTGTAGGAAACAACCTTGCAGCAATGGCTTGAGCCTTTTCTAGGAATAGCTTATCACTAGAGAGGTGATACACACTAAGAAGTCCACCAACAACTCTTATGATTGTCTCAAAAACAGTAGCATCATAATTCTTGTTCAAATCCAGGGAGTTTGCAGATTGGAACTCAAGTGACAAGAAAAAGAACGAGTACTAAAGCTATAGCTCACACCCAAGAAGAAGAAAACACATAACATGAAGAATAATGGCTAGTACCAAAAAGAAAGCAAGTCAAAAACCAAGTAGCAGCAGATCAGAGTGTGATGGAGGAAATATTGCAACTTCAAGTCAACATAACAAAGGACTTCACAACGAAACTCAAGTCAAATCATGTATGAATAAGAACCCCTCCCATA
The DNA here is from genome assembly GCA_016801875.1 of Solanum sitiens. NCBI lineage: Eukaryota > Viridiplantae > Streptophyta > Magnoliopsida > Solanales > Solanaceae > Solanum > Solanum sitiens. The sequence continues at coordinate 31,298 of JABWTJ010000851.1, read as the reverse complement.
ATAATTTTGTTGATCTAATGTCACAAGATCATCCCATAGAACAACCAAAACAGGATGAGCAGTAAAAAAGAAGATAGCCAAGATTACGAGTGAACCAGTGTTTTGGACGGCGAGAGGCGACAAAAGGCAACAAGGTCCTGCCTCGCAACGCGGTGAGGCGAGCGACGAGGTTCTTGCCTTTTTGAATCGAGGCGTCAATTAATACCAAAAATTAAAAATATTTAATTGCATATATAAATATCCAAAATCTCAATAGCATTAACATATATTAGCAAATATTTCAATTCAAAAACTAAAAGTAGATACTAAAAGTCTATGTCACATCCCGAGACCACACCCTAGAAGATATGGCACTCTCGGAGTGCAACCGACGTACTTTACCGCTCGGAGGTCTTATACAAGCCCTTTCGTATCGTTCATCGCATATACATAGTGAAAAGTAGTGCGAAATTAAAACTTTTCACAAACATTTTCATAGTCTTTAAAATATCTTCATATAAAACTCATAGGAAATACTAAATCTTATTTCATCAAATCTTAGAAACAAGAATAATTGGGACATGGCCCATACAATACGAATATATAAATACTTAATCTATTACAATACTTCAATAAGAGAAATAAAAGACATTCATGTCCTCGAGTCAAATGAGGACATACTAAAACTTGCTTGAACGATATTCTAATCCAAGCTTAGCTCTCCAAAATCACCTTCACCAATGAATCACTTTAGAGATAGAAATATATATGGAATTAGTACAAACACATGTACTAAGTATGGCATAATGCATAAAAATAATGAAAACAGACATTTATTGGAAATATGCATATTTTGATTTAAATATCATAATATAATCATAAGAACAACATTTAACACCTTAGAAACACATAAGAAATCACATAGACAATTTATCACATTTTTTGGAGACACTTTACAGTGAACTCCTTCACTGTTACAGTGAACTCTCTCAACTTCACCTAAGACACCTTCTAGCATGTAATGCCCCCACTAACAGATATCCTAAGACTCACTTAAGTAATACAAAGAGAGACCGCCCATACACCCTCTCTAAGCATGCATAAATGATCCTCAAGACTACTTATAATGAGACACATACAAACTTACAATACATCAAACATATGAACACATATAATATGTCATTCTCCTTACCAAGGCTATCAATAGACTTACTTAAGTAATCCTAGAAGAGAACGCCCATACACCCTCTTCAAGGTTACCTAAATAATCCTTAAGACTTCCTAAGTTTAGATCATGCCTAAAGTATCAACCAACTTCCCTAACTAGAGTCATTCTCAAGACTTCCCTAGATAAGACATGAAGAGATCATCCCTTATGCCCCCTTCACACTTTCACTAAGGAATCCTTAAGTCACTCTATATTAGGTACTCATTCATTTAACTACTTTCTAACATAATTCATTATTTCATTAGTTCATTAAGAGACATTCATCACATAATGACATTCAAGTAATAGTCTTAAAGAAGACCTAGGGACTCTCACTAACATCTTCAAAGCCTAAAGGTGCAATGTCTAGGTAGCGTCCCATACCACCACCTAAACTTCATAGACTTCTCAAATACTAGTAGGTATCCCATAAGATGAGAATATGCAATAACCGACATAGACCATGGTAGCAAAGCATGGAATCTGGAGTTGTAACCTACTCCGATGGAGGGTGTTCTACTTGCCAATGGTAGAACTTGGACACATCCCATGTAGGCACATGGTTAAGGAATATGCAGGGCGTACTTTGTACTCTAGCCTCATCCTTTAACTAGAGCTACTTCCCTTACCATACTCACTCGGTTCTAGCCTTTGTTTTCATGGAGTAATTGACATTAAAGGTTCATACAAAGGGGTTCCATATCAAGTTCATAACCCAATGACATTTATCCTACCAAAGAGGTCCCCTAGGGCTGCCTTACAATGGCGACATGATAGCTCATAATGACTTTCCTAAGGATGATATGATGCCGTTCCAGCCAACAACCTTAAGTCCACCATTCATTACAAGAAGGATACCATTACGAATTTCTACTTCAAGGTTCATAACCTTACCACTAGGTTTAAGGTTTCACATAAAGGACCCTCTTAGAATCATTCAAGGTCTCATGTCATTCACACATACAAGACTAAGAGGCTTTAGCATCCTAAGTCAAGACATATCATATTCACATTCATACATGCATCAAGTAAGGGACACAAGTCTACCACACACAAGACACACTAAGACTTCACTTTAGCACATATAACATATCATACTAGAAGCACATAGGAATAACTATTATCATCTTTAAGTCACCCTATACACTACTATAACATCATCAATATAGTCATCATAAGACTCAATAACCAAATAGGAAGAATCATACATCAACTCTAAGACTACACACATAAACACATAATCATAGTATAACATGCTCACCTAATATCAATAGAAGAAACCATATACTTACACATTACTCAATATGTAGGTAGATATGATTAAACTTCACATAATCAACTACACAAATCATCATAATACTTCAAGTAGTGTCGACAAAGCCATGATCATCATAATACGTAAAGTAACACTGACAAGGCCACATTACTTGCGAGTAAAACACATAGCACCTCCACCATAAGTGGACCATACAAATCACAACATAATTGAAGTCTAATTAACATAGAATAAATAGAATTAGGGCAGCATACCACCAATCTATTCTCACCACTTCAATCCATAGCTACATCATCCAATTCAATATCATAAGGCCCTTACCCATGGTCATGAACATCAATTCAATACCATAAGGCCCTTACCCATTCCATGAACATAAATTCAATGCAAAAATCATAATACTTAATGAAACTAGGTCAATTAAATATACATTTATCAATCTAATACAACCTATACATCAATTGAATACAATTCTTACATCATTCAATAGCCCATAGAAAACTACACTAGAATTCATAAGCATTAAATCAATATCAAGTAACCCATAAAGTAGTCAAAAACTAGGGTTCATCAATTACATGAGTTCATAGGTTAATTGAGTTAACAAAAATTCAATCAATATTCAATACTTTAAAACCTTTAATGCAAGAACCCATGGATAGATCATGAAATTGGACAAGGTCATCTTTGAAAACGTTAGAAAACTCTTTGAATTTTGGGCTCCTTGATGAATAGAATTTCAAGGAACAAAATCATACCTCAATGATGTTAATCCACGAAATTGATGAAGAATCACCACTTAAACCTCCAATCCAAGCTCTTCCTTGAGTTTTGGCTTCAATGGAGTTCTAGAGAATTTTAAAGAGATTTTGGATTTTAATTTTGAAGAATGAATTCATCTAGGTATTTAGGACTTATAAACCCACTTAAAATACCTAAAATACCCCTAAGTAACCGCCCTTTCCCTTATTTGGACGTGGGGTGAATTTACCACTTCACCCCTAGAATTACAGTAAAGTTGTGCAGGAAAACAACTTCACAGACGGATGCCAAACGACGGGACGTTAGTCCACAAACGGACCGTCCTATCTTCCATCGATTGGATCAGATCCTGGAAAATGGGAGATTATCTCCCTAGGCTAAGTATCCATCGACCCTCCATCTACGGGCATCGACCAGGCCACTGGCCGTCGTTTGCCATCCGTAGGAGGGACTGCCTTGGGAAGTTTTGGCCACCAACATGGGTCCTTCCTCAAGGATCTTTGGATGGTCCTTGGAGATGTTTTACTGGATGTTTCCAATCTAAATATGCTCGTATACGAGTTTAGGACCTCCCACATAAATTTCATCCAAAACGAACACGTAAAACTCGACGAAATATGCTTAGACACACAAGGTCGTTTCAAGGCAAACCTTTCGAACGTCATGGACGTTCTTGGACGTTTGACCTCCAAAGTTCTCGAAACTTGACACACTGACTATATACAATATAATAACTCATTTAAGTACCTCATAAACTCATGAGTCACACATAAACACACATAGGCACATATGAGGCGCATAGGTGACTTAGTCGTCGAACGTCTTAGTCGTCCCTAGACGTTTGACTTCCGATTCACCTAATACTTTAGATATTTCCTCTTAACCACGTTATAAACCATTTTAGGACCTTAGACCATCATGAAAACCATGTTAGGCTCTAGTTCACTTAAGTCAGTTTCGGGATCTTACAGTCTAGAACTTTAAAGGCCCAATAATTCAAAAGACAATACTAGAACTCTAAAAGTCCATTCTTCTTTAAAACTATCCAACTCTTGAAGATCAAAATCCTCTACATCATTTATTTGCTCCTCATTTTCTTCCTCCTCGAAGTCTTCATCAATTAGTGTTCGAGTCCTACTTGAATTTGAACTTGTAGATGTTGTTTCTACTCCTTTGCCCTTGTCAAGTGCTCTTGATCTTGAAGAAAGTCCCCTAAGATGATACATACTATCATCAGCTCCAATTTCCATAGCAACACTACCCCAAGTAAGATTATCATCCTCATATACTAGTTCATCTCCTTGATCTTCGGGACGTCTAACTAACCATTCATTTGAATCATTTATGTTATCCAAGCGAATTGGATCAATGAGATCACGAGCATCATAACGAATTTTCAATGTTCTATTGTATTTAATGTACACTAGATCATTGAGACGCGATAGTGCAAGCCTATAATAAAATAAATTTACAGATTAATGAGTATAAATAAGTCAGATAATTTAAGTAAGAGCTAAATCAACACACCTACCTGGTGGCCTTGTGTCTCTAGATATTTTAGCCAGACCATAACCAAATAGTCCATCTGCCATTTTGTACCTAGAAAACTCAGCGATGTATCAGGGATCATCCTCTCAACACATGCATAATACTCGGTCCACAAACTTTGTAATATAGTTCCCTCTTCTTGAGATTTATAATGCAATCTGGGTTCAAAACATGGCTTGCGGCATGCAAAGGCAGATCAAGTTGGTCTCACCACCTTGCATCAATAATTTCAAACACTTTCTCATATTGCTTCTTAATTCCACGAATGCAATAGTTTCTTTGGCTCTATCCATTGCTTTATAAATACATCCAATTGGTGGTTTTTTCTCCCCATCCACCAAACGAATCACTTTTGTCAAAGGCTCACAAACTGTAAATGCTTGAACAACATCATCCCATAAGTGGGCAGAAATAATAAGATTGGCAACTTCTTTCCCCAAAGTTTCCTTTGCAAATTTACTTGAAGTCCATTCAGTTGAGAGGACTAAAGTTCTCAAGATTCAAAGTCAAGAAGGTCGTTGCAAATCTTGTCTTGTCCGGTTTCACAAAATTTCTTTCCTTGGTGAATTTTCTCATCAAGTTTAACAATAATGGCCTTTTACTAATGTAAGAATGGATTATGATGACTTTCCTAAAAACTGTTAAAGTAAGATTATAGTAATTAGTTGCTAATGAGTATTAAATATTGACTATAAAGAAAGTTAGAGGATAAGAGAGTAATATTACCGAAAGCATGTGGCTTAACCTTGAATATGTCACCGAACATCAAGTCGATGCAATGAGCGCCACATAGAGTTCAATAAATATGTAAGTACGCACACATCATCATATTTTTCACTTTAACATTCTCACTAGCATTATCGGTGACAATTTGTACAACATTTTTCGGTCCAATTCTTTCAATAGTACTTTCAAACAACTTGTACATTTTGGTGGAATCGGTATATTCCTTGCTAGCATTAATAGAACTAAGAAATACACTGCCGATTGGAGAATTGACCAAAATATTGATGATCATTTTACCATTTCATGTCATCAATTTGTCCATCATAATGGAACGTCCAAAGTTTGTACATTGTACTTTATGCTCGTCAACAATTTTTTCCACTTTCTCCACGTCTTTTTTTAGGTGAGTAACTCTAACTTCATAAATTTAGGAGGCTTCATTCCGGAGCCATGTTGTCTTATTGTCTCAATCATCGTTTCAAATGATTTGTAATTGACACAATTAAAAGGGAGTCCCGCATCATACATCCATATTGCGAAATCACCTACCGCACGCTCTCTTAGAATTTTTTTAGTTTCATCAATTCCTCCTCCTTTTTGTGTTGATTTCTGTGAAAAATAGAGATTCATAGGCCCTCTCATCACATTCCGCGCGGTGGATGATGCAGCTCCTCTAGAAGATATCTTAGGAGCTTTGGAGGGAGGCATCATTATCGCATATTCATCCATATCATCAAATTCTCACTTGAAATTTGGGATTATTAGCGATTTCATTTTGCATATAAGCCCTTACTTCTTCTCTAATCGCCGACGGACAAGCTGAAATTTTTTTTACATTCTTGAAACCACCCACTAAATCTTGCTTGCGTCGAGTTATTCCACCATTAAAAGTACTCCACAGAAGTTACAAATAACTGAATCTTTCATCACTCATTCAGTACTATAATACCATTCAATGTCCCTCTTTTTGCTAGCATCCGCCTTTGAATTCACTATTGTATAAGTTACAACAAATACTATATGAATTACTATGAATTACTATAGAAGAGTTATTTTTTTAAAAAAAAATAATAGACAACACAGTGAAAGCAGTAGCATTTTACAGTGAACAAAAAAAATAGAGGGAAAAAATAGAGCAGCGAAGAAACAGAGGGAAAAAAAAGAGTAGTGAAGGCAACAAGCAGTTTAGAACTTCAGATTTCAGAATTCAAGATTCACTTCACAAGAAATAGAACATAAAAAAAGAAGAAAATAAGAGAAGAAGAGGACCAAAGAGAAAAAATGAAGAAAGAAGAGAAGAAGAAAAAAAAGGGGTCATACCTTTTGCGCGAGTCGACAGAAGGAGAAGAAGAGATCGTGAGGTTGAGGAGAAGAAACGCGAGTCACGAATGACTAGAAATATGAAGAGATAAAAACCTTAGTTTTGACTAATATGATTAAGTCAAGACCTTTTTAAAAAAAATTTAAAAAAAGGTGCCTCCATTCAGGTCGCCTCACGGCACCTAATTGATCTCGCTACGCCTCACTGAGAAATGGTGTTACATGGTCGCCTCGCCTCGCCATAGCGCCTTTGGCGAATGGCGAGCGCCATTAAAAACACTAGAGTGAATAGTGAAGAAACATAAATGTACAAGTATTTCATTCAAAATTGAAACCAAACGAACTTCAACTAAACTCGAGTAAAACAAGATAGAGATTCATGTAGCTTTTAGAATAGGATTAGGTCACATTAAAGCCAAGAAACTCATTTAGAATAGCATTTCGCCATTTCACATACAACAACTCATATCATTCTTTGTTCCAAGACAAACAGAGAAAATCTTCCACAGAAGTTGGATAAAAGAGATATCTAACACTTGACCACTCATCATAAAAAAGCTGGAAATATAGAAACCTAGTTATTATGTCTAAGTGTCACATGTTCTAAGAGAAGGGAACTAGTTTGCTGATTCTTTTAACTAACAGAAGTTTTGATTGTGCGGGTGCTATTCAATATAATAACTCTCAGGAAATCCCATTTGAAGCAAAAAATGATCCTGATCAATTGATTAACAACAAATTCCAAACATCCAATTCTAGACGATAAGATAAATGGAACCAGAAAGATAGTCTATACTTGTAGAAGAACTACTACTACTACTACTACAAATTGCTAGTTCAATTGGCGGACACATCTATAAAAAAACAAAGACAATAAAAACTAGTAATGAAAACTCAATGAATAACGTCAAATGATAAAGATTAGTAGTACCATGAGGTACAGTAATTTCAGCATTAGTAGATATCCTTGATGATTGTGGTACTCCTTCTTGAAACCGCTATTATGGTTGGGAACCTTTAAGTATTAAGACATTAGTTAATAGTCCTTTTATATGATTAAAATTACATTAAACACTTCTAAGACTTTTAACATTTAGTTACATGTTCATTTAAGGTGCCATTGATATGTTGAGGAAAAGATTCATTAGGAGCACACTTTTGCATGAGTTGTCTCATTTGGATTAATTTTGATTGCAGCTTCTCATGATTTTAATTCATCAGATCCATTTCTTCATTTTGTTTTTGTTTTAACTTAGTTATTTCTTGTTCTAACCTTTTTACAACCTCATTAGATGAATCTTCTACAACAATATTTTCTATGGAAATTTACTACCCCATAGAACTGAAGGAGTTCGACCAAGTCCTATACCACGAACATACCCACTTTTTTCATTTTCCAATACTTGAGAATACACATCACCTTCCCAAGCAGCATTATGAGGAGGTTGGTTGGTAGATCTTTCATTATTGTTCATCCTTTCATTTATCATGTCCTGGTCAAAGAATACACAATAAATACAATTTGAAGTTGACTTATTCACTAGTAATGTTTATTTTTAATTGTTTTCCCATAGAAGGAAAAAGACATTCGTCTTATCATTCTCAATTTGATCATCACATTTTTTACAACAATAATACCTTGAATCTCCACCCTCCAAATATCAGGAACAAAATGTCAGACACTCATTCGATAAGTATGATTCTGCTACTGAACTTTCTAGAAATGCACGATCACAAACATATGATTTTAAAGTACCCAAGTACCTATAAAATTAGGTAATATTATTATTTTGATATTATAAGATTTACGAAATAAAAAAAAAGTGAAGATTCAATGATATTATTTGTACCTCTCAATTGGATACATCCAATGATAATGTATTGGTCCCGCAAGTTTAGCCTCTATTGACAAGTAAGTAACCAAGTGTACCCTAATAGTAAAGAATCTAGGGGGAAAGATCTTCTCCGTAGTTTACAATATTTCTGGAACTCTTTCTTCAAGTAACTTTAACTCATTTAGTTTAAACACTTTGCTACATAAGACATGAAAGAATGTGCAGAGCTCAATTAAAACAGAATTGATTCTTTTATCCATTGATCTTCGTAAGGCAATAGGAAGAAACTCATGCATTATAACATGACAATCATGAGTTTTTGGTCCAGATAGCTTTCATTTGCAAATCCAACATGCGATATTAGATGAATATCCATGTGGAAACTTGACGTTTTCCAAAACTTCATAAAACAACTCATTCTCCTTCAAAGACATTGTGATAAGTAGGAGGAATATATGTCCTCCGACTAGCTCGATATTGTGGCCATAAGCTTGGTCTTATTTTCATAACCTTCAAATGCAATCGAGCAAGTAAGTTGTCTTTATATTTTTTTATCAATGCACAATAGTGTATAAATTATGTTTTCATACACATTTTTTTCTATATACATCACATCAAGATTATGATGCACCAAGATATACTCCCAAAAAAGAAGATAAAAAAATGCTTCTCTTTTTCCATTTGTTATTCATCAATCCACTTACGCCTTCACTCGACTTGCCAAGAGTAAACTTTATATCTTCCAATTGATTCAATACTTGTGAACCAGATATTGTACAGGGTGAATGTCTTGTTTCTTTAGTTCCATCAAATGATTTATCATCATTTCGACATTTGTGGTCCGACCTCAAGAAACGTCGATGGCCCATGATGCAAAACTTCTTACCAAAGTTGAGTCTTCTATAATGAGTATTTATACTACAAGTAGAACATGCAAACCGACCAGAAGTGCTCCATCCAGAAAGATTGCCGTATGATTGAAAATCATTTATAGTCCACATAAGAGTTGCTCGCATCTGAAACATCTCCTTAGTAGAGGTATCATATTCTTCTATCCCAATATCCCATAATTCATCTGACTCTTCTATTGAAGGATGCAAAAGACATCAATATAATTTTTGGGAGATTTTGGTCCAGGTATTAACAAAGACATAATGAAGAACTCTTGCTTCATGCACATCCATGGAGAAACATTATATGACATTAAAATCACTGGTCGTGTACTACGAATTGTTCGCATTTGTGCAAAATTGATTAAATCCATCTGAAGTTAATCTTACCCGTACATTGCAAGAATCTTTAACAATTTCTTGATATTTACTATCAAAACTTTTTAAAGCTTCAGAATCTGCAGGATGTCGTAGTACTCCATTTTTGTTGCGCTGTTCATGATGTCATCTCATTGCTTTAGAAACTTGTTGAAGACATAAATTATCTTTGCAACCTTGGTTTTAAAGGAAAATACCTTAGGACCTTGGCTGAAATATTCTTAGCATTATTTTTCCATCTAGAAGCCCAACAAATTTTGCATTCATTAACATCCTTATGGCCAAACTTCCCTAAAAAGCATACCATCATTAGGGCAAGCATGAATCTTTTTGTAATTTAAGCCCAAACCTTCAATTATATTTTTAATCTCATAGAAATAAGAAGGCGATTCATATCCTTCAGGTAGTGTGTCCTTCAATAGTCCAAGAAATGAACTAATAGATTCATTTGGCCATTTGAACATGCATTTTTTACGATAGATATGCAACAAAAAGGATAATTTTCTAAACTTTTTGCAACCAGGATATAATTCTTCATTTTCCTCCTTCATGAGTCTTTCAAACTTATCCCTAGATGAGGTTGCTTTTTAGAGGGATTATCACCATTTTCTTATAAGTTTGGATCCATATCACCAATTTCATTGATGTCACTATCTATGAAGTCTGTACAACCTCCAAAGCCCTCATGTATCATTCCTCTCATATAATCACCTCTTACAGTTTCCTGCTTCTGCTTATTTACTTCAATATTGTCTGATCCCTCTAGAGACTCTCTATGAAAAAACCAGTTATAATATGATGGCATAGTATCATTAACAACAAGATGATCATAAGTTGTTGCTCTATTTATTGTTAGTTAAGCATAAATTAGATACAAGGACATCAAATTTTCTCTCCTATTTGTTTTTTAGAAAATGCATGGTTTAAAACATCTTCTACTCCACCCAAGTATTCCTTACTAAGTCTATCAAAAGGCATCCATATTTTATTTCAAGAATTGTCCATGACGTTCAAGATATGATTTAATTTTATTAATTATTAAGGGAGCTGAAAATACATTAGTAAGAAAGGGAGAAAATTAATCAATAATGTATTTCAGATAAAACATCCACTTAATTAGTATGTAACTTCTTTTTTCATATATATGATTTTAACAGTTGAAATGTATATTAAATTTAAATTAATAGTGATCCTCATGTTCTATGTTCATTTTTAATATGGTAAAAAATCATTTTTATTAATCGCTACTGTGTATCCGGGAACTGAGTGTACTAAATGTCTTTCGGATATAAAAGTCTAATGTAGTGAATCTAACTTGGAATTAGCTAATCTACTATGGAACATAATCAAAGTTCCTAAATGTATATCATTAAATAGCTTGTTGTGTGGGGTAGATCACTTATTAAAGATAGATTTCAAGTTTTTGGTTTTGGGACAGAAGATACTAACTTCATTTTATGTAGTTTAGCAACCCAAAAAATAAGGATAAGCCTAGCAGAGCAAATCATGACTGTAAAGGATAAGGACTCTTGAGCAACAGCTTAGGCAACTAAGTGTAGCAACTCGGGATATTAAGGAGTTGTCCAATAAAACGGTTTAGGCTACAAAAGATAAGGCTTCAGAAATAATGGAGTTGGTTTACGAGAACAGTCAAGTTGGTAAAGAGAAACATGTGAAGCATAGTTTTGGCATGGATGATACTGATGAAGATCCTAATGTCAAAGAAAATGTTAGATCATTTGAAACAACCCTAAAAAATGAACTAGGAATAACTAGAGCCTCACATGTGTTTTAAGAGTTAATAAGTTGTTATAAGGTGAGAAACAACTTGTAATAGTTGGTTGGAAGAGGTTTGAGGTCAAACGTCAAAGGACGACCAAGACGTCCGGAAACTAGTCTTTTGTGTGCTAGTGTGTCCTTCTATGTTTGTCTTCTTTATATGTTTTGTTTGGAATCTAAAAACAGTGGGGATGACCCTAACACCTATAGGAACATGTTTAGGGTCAAAACATCCGGTTATGACTCCCCAAGGCCCAACCTAGGGGTCCTTGAGGAGGACCCAACCATTGGCCAGCAAGTTGCCCAAGGCAGCAAGAAGTTGTAAATATGAGAAACATGTCCGCATCGCGGACTAAGTTCGCCATGGGCCAAATGTTTGGTCCGCGTCGCGGACGTGTCACGGACTCTAATGTCCAAAAATTCAATTCCATAAATCTTGTGGGAACAGCTCCGCTACGCGGACTAGTTCCCCAACGAAAATTTCGTAAATGAAAGTTAAGTTTGACTTATTTAAAAAGGTCCAATTAATGTGGGGGTATTTTGGGTACTTTGGGGGTTGGTTATAAACGGTTTTTAAGTCATATTTACCCCATTCCCATATAAAAACCCAATTACCCAATGAGAAATCAAAAATCTAAAACCCTCTTCTTTCCAAAATTCTCTCAAATCTCCATTGGAGGTCAAACTCAAGCTCAAGCTAGAAGATGGATTTTCAACTGATTTCTTCTCAAATTTCATGAGTCTTCAATAAATAAGGTATGGTAACTCTTGATTATTTAATAACCTTTCATTCAAGGAGTTCAATGAAAGATTTTCAAATGTGATTCAAAGACTAAAATTCTCAATTTTCAATCTAAGCATGGGTTCCTTTTCAAATGATTTTCTAAGTCATTCTAATGAAGAAATAATGTAATAATGTTTTTAGGATGATTTCCTATGGAATTCCTTAAAGAACTCATGATCTCCCTAATATCTAAAATTTAGGCTATAAAGTATGTCTTGTGATCTTGATTAGATGTTAATTGAATTTTGATGTATTGTTGAATGATATTGTTATCTATATCAATTGATTATGAATTGTTGAGGATTTATCTATGATTATCATGGCTTGGAGAATCGGTAAGTTGGCCTAACTTCTTGTCTATAGTATTTAGAACTGATGTTGTATGGTTTGGTCCATTTATGGTGGGGGTGTTTACTTATTGTATATCTACATATGTTGTGATCATGGCCTCAAGGGCAATAGATGCAAAGTGAATTAATATTTTGATGTTTATGAGTATAAAGGTTATGTGTGTAGTCTTCCATATTAGTATCATGATTAAGGTGTATTGATAATGTGAAGTACAATGTGAATGATGATGTTAGGGTAAGGTATGGTCTACATGCTTGATTGTGATAAGTAATATTGTTGAATGACCCCTACCTTTTTAACCCTATATTAATGTGTGATTATTTACATGTTAGGAGTTGCCTATTCAATGTTGAATATGTTTTTGTTTCCTATGATGGAATGTGAGTGTGTGGTCTATAGTCCCTAAATGTTCTATCTGCGAGTTGTTCATGGCTTGAGGGATAATGTATATGTGTGGTGATCCTTTGAAGGGTGGTTTCCTAATTAACAACGTTGTTGCTATTATATGATCATGATGAACAATATGTAAGCACACACATCTCATGCATAACTATGAGAATGATCGGTTCATGGAGTCAATTGAAAGGATTATTCTCATATGCACATTTGTCTCTTATTATGCATGAAAATTTTATGACTAATGAAGTATTAACATGTGTTGTCTAAAGGTACTTACCTGAAAGGCTTTCTCATATGTTTGCACACATGAATGTATGAATAAAGCATGTTAATTATAATCTAGTGAATAAGAGTCTCTTGAAAGGTTCCTTAATTATACTCTAAACTAGACTCTACTATGGATGAGTTAATCTCTTAGGGCCTATATTATGAACAAATGTTTAATAAATACTTAAAGACTCTTAAAAAAGGGAATTTAGCTTAGAAACGAGTGAACTTGACAATGAGAGGGGTCTCTTAACGAGAAAGTTTCCTCCAATGTTCTCATGAGGTGGAAACTACAATGCTAATTAGCATAAAGAGGGTTTCTAGAAAAAGCCTCCTAGTTCCTTAACTATGTGCTCCCATAGGTACCTAGCGAGTGAATCCACCTAGATTCTATGATGATGTTGATGTCCTACCTTGGCAAGTAGGATGCCCTCTTTTCGGTGAGAGGGGTTTACATAGAATTCCATGTTTAGCTCACATGGTCTTATGTCGGTTATGGAGAAGTTTCCCAAACGTAAAATGAACAATGGAAGCAAGAAGATGAACACTAACTAGGACTACGTAACAGATATTGCTTAATGTAGGTAAGGGAATGGGACTTTACCTATAAATTATAGAGTGAGTTCTATATACATATATACATATATATATATATATATATATATATATATATATATATATATATATATATATATATATATATATATATATATATATATTATGCATGACATTATGGTGTTAACATACTTGTTATAATGATATGCATGGTATTGGTCTTATTGGGTCTACATTATGATGGTCTTACTTAATATGCATGTTTGTTGGATATATTTTCATGATGATGTATGAAGTAAAGGGGCAATGCTTGTGATCTCCTTGTTGGTTTACTTGGTATTAGTGAGGTTATGGTGCTTCACTTATACATTACACTGGTAGACTTATATTGGGGTTATGAGTAAGGTCCTATGATGTATTGATGAAATAAACTCTAAATATGAAATGTTAACAATTATGTCATTATGGTGATATTGGTAGTATTGACTTGCATTTTGTCTTGACATGTGCATAAATACAAAATGGGTTATGACTATGAGGTGATAAATGAATGAGTTCTTATATGAGGTCTATGAAGTATGTTTGTCTTATGTCTATGGTTAAATGCATATGTTGTGACTTATTGAATGTGGTTTGCCTATATCTAGTGTGACCTCATAGGAACACTTGGTGTGAATACTATTATGGGATGCTACTTGCACATTGCACTAGTGTGACTTGGAGTTGTCTTAGGTGATGGTTCATATGGGAAGGTTGTGTTTCATGATATGTTATGTCCTTATGAATGTATATGCTTGAATTGATGAAGGTTGTATGAATGTTCACCTTGGTGACCTTAAGGTGATGCTTTGGTATGAATGGTGGAATAAGACACTATTCATGCATTGCACTAAGTATTACTTAAAGGTTAGGTAAAAAGGAAAGTTAATGTATTAGATATATTTAATGTGTATTAAATGTCATAAATGGCTTTATTGGTTGCTGTGAATAGTATCCTTATAAAATATATATTGTGCTTATTGTATCAAATGCTATGAAGTTTCTCTATAAGACATGATGCATGGTTTCTAACTAAAGTTTCTCTTTAAAAGCATGTTTTGCATGATTATCATATTTAGTGCATTCCTGTACTAATACCATTCTTCTCATCTTTTGACATAAAGTGTATGTGGTGATAGCTAAAGGATCTTTTCTTGAATCAAGAGCTTGGATTACTATTCTCAAGTTCGGATGTGTCCTTACAGATTCAAGGATCATTATGTCAAGAGTTTTCTTAAGGTTTCATATACTATATTGTAGTTGCTTTTGTATTATAAGGATTGTGTCCCTACTGTGTTGTACTCGTGTTGTAAGATGGCTACATTGAGGCTTAGTACTTCCATTGTATTTTAAAAAGGTTTTAAATAAATGACATTTAGTGTTGTGTCATGTTATGAAAAAGATTTAAATTTTCTGCTAATTTAATGACGATGCGATGAATGAATGCTAAGGGATTGTATAAGACCTCCGAGAAGTCAAGTACGCCGTGTTACTTCTAGGGGTAGTCTCCAGTCGTGACAAACTTGGTATCAGAGCATGAGGTTATAAAAATGGTATTAGGTTTCAAAGTCTCATAATGCCACGTCTACTAGAGTCTTGTTCATCGGTATGAGTCGCGACACATCTATGAGCGAAAGGCTATAGGATGATAGAAGTTTTACTTTCTTCATTACTCTTGTGTCATTCCATAGAGCTTAAGTCTATATGATCTCTCTCTTATTTC
Organism: Solanum sitiens; assembly: GCA_016801875.1. Taxonomy (NCBI): domain Eukaryota; kingdom Viridiplantae; phylum Streptophyta; class Magnoliopsida; order Solanales; family Solanaceae; genus Solanum; species Solanum sitiens. Next base: position 15,480 of record JABWTJ010000851.1, on the reverse strand, counting down.
CCTTGTCAGTGGTCTTTTAGATGTGATTGCTTGGAAGGGTGATGTCTCAAGGCTTGAGGGAGAAAAAGGTGAGTTTTGATGCTTATTATTGTTTTGTGACTAGATGAGTATTCGTGAAGGTGGAATTGGAAGATATTGTTGTGATGCCAATTAGGGCTATATGTGACATATGATATTTGAGGTATTATATTGAGAAGTTGTGTTGTGACGTAGTTTTAGCATAATAAGAGTTGATATGGCTTAATGAAGTCCTTTTGGGGATGAAGAGTTGCTTTATGGTTATGTGCAATGATAGAAGAAAGTTATGGTGTAAACTTGAGGAGTTTTGGAGGAATGTGATATATGTAAAGTAAGAGTGAAAGTTGCCCTTTTTATATGAGTAATGCTTCATGATTGTCCTTGTATTGATTGGAGTCTTTGTATAGGCTTACTCCTAAGAAGGGAAGATAGTGTGTTTAGCTTGTAAGGTAATTGTGAAGTATGCTAGTTAATGGAGGAATATCTATGACTAATTGATTTGTTCCCATATTAAACTATCCTAAGAGTGGAAAAAAGGGAAGAAGGGGTTCTATTCCATAAGTTGGGATTATGTTTTACTCTAAGGTTGACTTGGAGGGTTGTATGTAGCCCTTAGTTCATAGGGAGAAGAAGAGAATTTATGTTGGCCAACTTTAAAGAGGTTAGTTGTCTTTTAAGATTAATCTTAATTATGGTAATTTGAAAAAAGTGCTTAGATGATACCTAGGCATGGTTGGTTGGAAGGTTCCACCAAAATTAATGATATGGGTTGAAATGGTCTAAGTGTTGACTTGAGAAATGAGATAATGTGAATTTTTTAGTTTAGTTATGACCATAGGTGGTTGATAAGTATAACCCAACTTGAATTATTTTTAGTTTCCTTTAAGGGATGGACTTGGAGGAATAGTGGTGCTCGAGTGGCACCTATTGATGTTGAATTGGTAAACTTCTTTTTATGAGGATAGGAGTGAAACCTTCAATGGTGTAAAATCATTTTATGAGAGGAATATGGAGGTTTAGTCATTACTTGCCTCGACCTTAGAATTTTAAGGGCATGATGTGATGAATAATTGATTATGCTCACCCCAAGTGGGGGATAATGTGCCTAAATGGTAAGGTGTTGAGTGCCCTTAATGTTTCTTCATTAAGTTACCTTGAACATCTCCATTTTGAGAATAACTTTGAGTGATGGATATGAAGTGAAGTGATTTAGATACTCATTTTGGATTTTTTGAAATCCTCACCCAATGGAGTGTGATTGAAAATTTGGTGAGAAACTCTTCCTCCTTTAGAGTGGAATGAGGTTATGTTAAGAAGGGTGTGCATAAACTTAATCCCAAGAGGGGGATGTGGTACTTGATTAGTAAGGTTAGTAAGTTAATGGGTTTACCCTAAGTGGGGAATGATGAGTTGAGTAGTAAGGTTGTTGATATCCCTATCTTTTCCTTCTATTCTTACTCAAGCTTGAAACCAAAGAGTTCCTAGTAGCTTGTTCATGTTTTGGAGTCTTGCATATGAGTATAAGTTGCATATTCTTCATATGTCATGCATGTCTTAGATGAAACTATGTTATGCATGATTTGAAAGATTCTTATTGCATGAAAAGGGATTTTTGATAAATTGCACGTTTCTCATGTTGTTGTACATCTTAATATTGTAAATGTGCATTTGACTTTATGAGATGGTTTAATGAACATGCTTGCTTTCACTTTTAATGTGAGGGTATTTTGACCCCACCTTGATGTTGAGCTTTCATTAAATAAGAAAACATGAGTTTCCTCCATTAGTATGTGATTTTGTGATTTAGGAAGTGTTAAGATAGGCTCACTCTTGAGAAGTGATGGTTCATCTATTCAATATTTTAATGTTTGCCTATGAATTGTAATAATTTCCCTAAATGACGCATGTTCATGAAAACTAGTGTTATGTAAGAAATTGAAATTTTGTGAAATGACTTTCTATTGTTGTGATGTGTTTGGTATGATCTACCATTTTGACTTTATAAGGAAAGGAGTATGAGCATGCTTTGGTAAGAAGTTGAGAATTTCGCCTAAAAATGAATCGACCTTTGTGAAATGCTTGTATATGAACTTCAAGATGTCATGCTAGTATGTTGAGGAGAAGAAAATTCCTCCTTGAACACAACTAGACATGGTAATGTTATGTATGTCCTTGATAGTATTTTGTCTAAGTGATAAAGATTTTGTTAATCTACATTACTCATGATCTATGTGCATTTAGTATGAGTTACTTATTGGCCTCATGAGTTATAATGTTGGACATGCCTATGTGCGATTCAAATTTTATTGCATATTGAGCTTTTGATGATATGAATAGAAAAGGTCATGTCATGATTAGGAGAAGGAAGTTCATCCTAAGAACATGAGGAACGTTTATGTGTTTGATGCATTCGGAGTGAGTGGATGAAGTTTCTACTTGCTTTTGTTGCCTTAAGTGAATAATGATATGAAGTTGGTGTTCTTTGTGAATTTGGTGCATTGACTATTATGTTGTATTAATGCTGAAAATTGTGAGTTGCTAGTAGGGTCATTGAATCCTTGGAAGTGTCTTAAGTGTCATTCGAGGACGAATGTTTCAAAGTGGGGGATATTGTAACAACCCTAAAAAATGAACTAGGAATAACTAGAGCCTCAAGTGTGTTTTAAGATTTAACAACTTGTTTATAAGGTGAGAAACAACTTGTAATAGTTGGTTGGAAGAGGTTTAAGGTCAAACGTCAAAGGACGACCAAGACGTCCAGAAACTAGTCTTTTGTGTGCTAGTGCGTCCTTCTATGTTTGCCTTGTTTTTATGTGTTATTTCGAGTCTTAAAACAGTGGGGATGACCCAAACACCTAGAGGGACATGTTTAGGGTCCAAACGTCCGGTTACAACTCCCCAAGGACCAACCTAGGAGTCCTTGAGGAAGGACACAACCATTGGCCAACAAGCTGCCCAAGGTAGCAAGAAGTTGTGCATATGAGAAACATGTCTGCGTCGTGGACTAGGTTAACCATCGGACAAATGTTTTGTCCGCGTCGCGGACGTGTCACAGACTCTACTATCCAAAAATTCAATTCCAGAAATCTTGTGGGAACAGCTCCGCAATGCGGACTTGTTCCCAGATGAAAATTCCGAAAATAAAAGTTAAGTTTGACTTATTTAAAAAGGTCCAATTAATATGGGGGTATTCTGGGTACTTTGGGGGTTGGTTATAAATAGTTTTTAAGTCATGTTTACCCCGTTCCCATATTAAAACCCAATTACCCAATGAGAAATCAAAAATCTAAAACCCTCTTCTCTTCCAAAATTTTCTCAAATCTCCATTGGAGGCCAAGCTCAAGCTCAAGCTAAAAGATGGATTTTCAACTGAATTCTTCTCAAATTTCATGGGTTTTCAATTAATAAGGTATGGTAAATCTTGACTATTTTATAACCCTTCATTCAAGAAGTTAAATCAAAGATTTTCAAAAGTGATTCAAACACCAAAATTCCCAATTTTCAATCTAAGCATGGGTTCTTTGTCAAACAATTTTCCAAGTCATTCTAATGATGAATTAATGTTTGATTAATGTTTTTATGATGATTTCTTATGTAATTCCATAAAGAACCCATGATCTCCCTAATCTCTCAATTTAGCATATAAAGTGGGTCTTGTGATCATATTAGATTTTAATTGAATTGTGATTAGATTGTGATGTATTGTTGAATGCTATTACTATCTATATCAATTGATTATGAATTGTTGAGGATTAATTTATGATGATCATGGCTTGGAGAATTGGTATGTTGGCCTAACTTCTTGTTTATAGTATTTGGAATTGATGTTGTATGGTTTGGTCCACTTATGGGGGAGGTGTTTACTTCTTCCCTATTTATACATGTTGTGATAATGGCCTTGAGGGCAATATATGCAAACAGAATTGATACTATGATGTTCATGAGTATGAAGGTTATGTTTGTAGTCTTCCACATTAGTATCATGATTAACGTGTATTGATAATGTGAAGTACAATGTGAATGATGATGTTAGGGTAAGGCATGGCCTACATGCTTGATTGTGATAAGTACTATTATTGAATGACCCCTACCTATGTAACCCTATATGAATGTATGATCCTTTACATGTTAGGAGCTGTCAATTCAATGTTGAATATGTTCTTGTCTCCTATGATGTAATGTGAGTGCGTGGTCCATAGTCCTTAAATGTTCTATGTATGAGTTGTTCATGGCTTGAGGGATAATGTATATGTGTGGTTATCCTTTGAAGGGTGGTTTCCTAATTAATAATGTTTTTACTATTATGTGATCATGATGAACAATATGTACACACACACATCTTATCCATAACTATGAGAATGATATGTTCATGGAGTCAATTCAAAGTATAATTCTCATATGCACCTTTGTCTTTTAATATGTATTAAAATTATATTACAAATGAAGTGTTGACATGTGTTGCCTAAAGGTATTTATGTGAAAGGCTTTCTCATATATGTACACACACATGAATGTATGAATGAAACATGTTAATGATAATCTAGTGAATAAGAGTCTCTTGAAAGGTTTCCTCAATTGTACTCTAATCTAGATTGTACTGTGGATGTTATGATTATGTGAAATGAAATTTTCACATGATGTTGGGTTTTGATGAAAGAACATTCTCATCATATAACCTATGAGCTATGTACATGTTTTATAAAGAGTTAATATCTTAAGACCTATCTTATGAACAAATATTTAATAAAGACTTAAAGGCTCGTCAAAAAGGGAATTTAGCTTAGCACCAAGTGAACTTGACAATGAGAGGGGTCCCTTCACAAGGAAGCTTACCCCTTATGTTCTCATGAGGTGGAAACTACAATGCTAGTTATCATAAAGAGGGTTTCTAATAAAATCCTCCTAGTTCCTTAACTATGTGCCCCCATAGGAACCTAGAGAGTGGATCCACCTAGATGCTATGATGATGTTGATGTCCTACCTTGGCAAGTAGGATGCCCTTCTTTCGGTGAGAGGGGTTTACACCGGATTCCGTGTTTAGATCACATGGTCTAATGTCGGATTTCCTGAATGTAAAATGAACAATGGAAGTAAGAAGTTGAACACTAACTAGGACTACCTAAGAGATGTTGCTTAGTGTAGGTAAGGGAATGGTGTTAACATACTTTTTATAATGATATGCATGGTATTGTTCTTATTGGGTCTACATCATGATGGTCTTTCTTAGTATCCATGTTGTTGGATATATTTGTCATGATGATGTATGAAGTAAATGGGCAATGCTTTGTGATCTCCTTGTTGGTTTACTTGGTACGAGTGAGGTTATGGAGCTTCACTTATACATTGCATTAGTAGACTTATATTGGGGTTATGAGTAAGGTCCTATGATGTATTGATGAAATGAACTCTAAATATAAAATGTTAACTATTGTGTCATTATGGTGATATTGGTAGTATTGACTTGGATTTTGTCTTCAGATGTGCGTAATGACTAAATGGGTTATTACGATGAGGTGATAAATGAATGAGTTCTTATATGAGGTCCATGAAGTATGTGGGTCTTATGTCTATGGTTAAATGCATATGTTGTCATTTATTGAATGTGGTGTTCCTAACTCTAGGGTAACCTCATAGGAACACTTGGTGTGAATAGTATTATGGCTGCTACTTGCACATTGCACTAGTGTGACTTAGGGTTTTCTTAGGTTATGGTTCTTATAGGAAGGTTGTGTTTCATGATATGTTATTGTAACATTTCAAAATCCCAAAGTCATGTGGTAAGACTTAAACAGGCTCCTTAAGGTCTAAATCATTGTTCCTAGCCAAATTAGGCATTTATAGAATCGTTGAAGTGTTTTAGAACCAAAACGTTCAAGAACGTCCATGACGTCCGGAAAATTGGTTCATGAAAGGGCTAGAATGTTCTTTTAGTTTGACCAAGTTAAAGAGTTGGAATTTAGTAAAAGTTTGTAACAATAGGTGTAACACATAGTGCAGGATGGTTTCATGATGAAAAAGTCAGGGTACGACTCCCTGAGGACCAACCAAGGGCCCTCGAGGAGGACCCTCGTGGCAGGATGCCTCGATGGATTGCATGACGGTACATCATGGGCATGACGGTGCATCGAGGCCACCGTCGTGCCACCCTTAGTCTCCTGGTCAGGAACACTCGCCTGCACAGTCTCTGACCGAGATGACGGAAGTGCAGGACGGAGGGAGGGCAGTCCGTCACGCCCACGAAGGCCTGTCGACGGGGTGTCGTCGTGGAGGGTCTGTCATTTTTTTGAAACGTAGCCTTTAGTTCATTTATTTTATTAAGTGTCTTAGGGGTAATTAGGGGTTAAGGGAAGACTAATTAAGTTGACATAAGTCCCCCTATAAATACACCAACCCTCATTAGCCTGAACACAATTCTCTAAACAAACTCTCTTCCTTCTCTCTACTTTCTCTCTCTATTGGAAGACTGCATTGGAGGATAGCTTGGGAGGATCATTGGGGGGATGGTTTAGCATGAAATCACCATCAAAACGTCATCAAACCTTAAGGTATGGGATCTATTCACCTTTGAGATTTTTTCCTCAAAGGGTTCCTTCAAAGATTTTTCCAAAAGTTGAGTTTCATATGGGTTTCATTCAATTGCGAGTTTGATTATGATGCATTGATGTAGTTTGGTTTAGATTGTGGGTGATGACCCCTAACCCTTAACCCTAGGTATGAGATTGATATGAACTTGGGTTGGATTGATGTAATTGATCTAATTATTGTTTAAATTATCTTTAATGGTTGCTATTGCATTGATCATTAATATATTGTAATGAATGGAAGTTCTTCATGCCTATTTCTGGAGTATTGAATCTAGGGTAAGAAGATAAACTTGGATATCATGTTACCAAGCTTTGATTTAGTATTGCATTATGGTATAGTGCTTTCTCTTAAATTAATTCTTATGTTGACTATTGAATTACATTGGTATGATGACCCAAATTGGGTTGATCTATGGGTTGATGGTAAGGCCCTTATTGGTGAACTATGGATATGTATTGGTAACTCTTGATTATCCTAATCCTTACTTCAAATTGTGATTAATTGTCATCAAGTGATAATGTTGTGTTGAAGTATACCTTGCTTAAGGTGATAGGGTGATATGATGATTGAATTGAAATATGTAGGTTGGTTGTGAGGTTGCCTAGGAGTACATGATATAGGGAAGTTGTTATGTAAAGATGTGCCCTATTGGGATGAGATGTGCAAGGGCTAACTTCACCTATTTGAGTTGTTAATGAAAGGACCATTTTTCATACAATTCTTATTGAGCTATGATAAATAAATGTATATGAGGGCTAGGCCCTATGATATATATATGTATATATGCTTATGAGTATGATAAGAGTAAAGGCTTTTCAATAAAGGGACCTAGCTTAGCACCGAGTGATCTTGTATGTGAGGGAGTGACACTTTCTTATATAAGGAAAGGTAGGGTTCACTACGGTCCTCACGGGGTGGATAGCCTCATGACCCAAGTAGGGTGTAGAGTTAATATGTCCATGGTTCTTTTCCCCAAGCTCCATCAACTATGTTGCCGCCATAGGATACTAGCTAGTGGATCCACCTAGATAGCTATGTTTATATTAGGTTCTACTTTGGCCGGTAGACCACCTTTCATCGGTGTAAGGTTTTATGACACCGGATTCCACATTAGCTCATGTGGTCTATGTCGGTTAAGGCAAGAGTTCCCTAAACTAAAATGAATGAATAAGATATAGACTAATCGAAATAACTTGAGGGGTTTGGCTATAGCTTAGGTAGGGGTATGGGACTCTACCTACACCTTGCACTAGTTTGCCTTGATAAGAGCTTTGAGAGGTCAATATTATGCATGTAAGGTTGTGATATAATGTAAATGATTTTGTACGTTGAATAACATGCTTATGAGTACAAGGTTGTTACTTTTGGTTGAAGAAGAATGTTTCATGAAATGGGAGAGTAGGTTAGGTAAGGTTAATTGCTAATTGTGGTCTTGGTAGGTTACTTGATTAAGTAAGAGACATGGGAATTTACTTGATCATTGCACTTGTGACTTTATGAAGATTATAGTTAGTATACTTTGCTTTGATATGCTTCACTCGTATACATGTTTTATAATGATTTTTCTTAAATGTCCTTTTCTAAGTATATTTGATTGGTAATTGTATATATGGTTCCATACTTAGTACATGTGGAGTACTAACCCCATTCCTTTCCCTTTTCCCAAACATAACATTTTAGGTTCTGGTCATTGAATTTGCTTTGAGGAGATTGGAAGGAAGACTTGGATATCTTATTATCCAAGTGGTAGGTCCTCACTCTCCCGAGGGCGTTGCCGACATCTTAGTCCTATGTTACTTAGTTACTATAATTCTGTATTGACTCTATTACTCATTTGAGACGATGTTGTATATAGCCTATATGTGGCTTCTTGTATTGATGTAGGGCTATGCCCAAGATTTATTGTCTTTGATAGATGGTTTATGAGATGAGACGGCTTTTATGACTATTATGTCTTTTACTATATAAATGGGTGAAATAAAAGTAGAAGACTATGTAATCTTCGTATATGAACAAGTCTATGTATACTTGATATAAATACGATTATGTGTATGTAGAGGTCTATTTAAACCTCCGAGTAGTTATAAATAAAAAAGTTTTAAATTCCTTCACATTTTGAATCGATGAATTCTATGACGAGGCTAAGGGGCTTGTCTTAGTCCTCAAAGAGGACAATGATGACGGTTACGTCTAGGGGGTAAAGCCGGATGTGACAAACTTGGTATTAGAGCATGAGGTTGAATATCCTTAATGTTAACGTCTCTCTCAACCACGTTATATAGGTTTGTATTCATAATTGTGAAGCGCGCCACACTTATGAAAAGGAACTTATTTGATGCTTAGGAATCACTCTCATTTTTGGAAATCCATATGGTGCCTCTAGAATGTACTTCATACATGCTTTCACCTAAACCTTGTGTTTTGGTTATAGGAGATGAATACTAGAAGGAATGCAGCCAGTAGACTTGAGGAGGGGATTACTACTGCGGGAATCCCTCCCCGTGATGATCCAGTTCCTCCTCTTGAAGAGATTGTTGCTGATGATCAGGCTCCAGTTGACCCTCCACCTATGGCAGAGGCTCAGATGAGAGCTATTCTTGCTCAAATGGCTCAAGCCATGACTACTCAAGCTCAAGCCGCAACGATGCAAGTCCAAGCTATGACTGCCCAAGCCAATAGGGATATTGCACCTAGGGTCCATGAGCAAACTATGGCTTCCCGACTTAGGGACTTTACCCGAATGAATCCTCCTATCTTCTATGGGTCTAAGGTTGATGAAGACCCTCAAGAATTCATTGATGAGGTTTATAGATTTTGTGTGCTATGGGGTTGTCTTCTAGTGAGAATGCTGAGTTGGCCTCATACCAACTCAAGGATGTGGCTCAGACATGGCATGTGCAATGGAAAATTAATAGGCCACTTCAAGGTGGGTCAGTGACTTGGGAGTTGTTCAAAAGGGCTTTCCTTGATCGGTTCTTCCCTAGAGAGATCAGAGAAACTAAGATGGTGGAGTTCATCAATCTCTGCCAAGGAGTAATGAGTGACCATGAGTACTCTTTGAAGTTCATTCAATTGGCCAAATATGCTCCTTGTGTAACAACCCTAAAAATGAATAGGATCAAGACTTAGTTTTTTCAAGAATGCTTGTGATTAGACCAAGGTCCACACGTATTGATACATGTAGAACCAGACCTCAGAACCCTTACTACGACCAAGCCAAGTAACTTGGGGAGTTAATTGAGCTTGTAAAGGTTGGAACCAACCATGTGAGGCTCGCGAAAATGAAGATTTAATTGAAAGAGTTTTTACCGGACTAAAAAGAAGAAATCTTAAGTTTTGAGGGTCCAAGGGTAAAATGGTCTTTTCCAAGCCAAGGGTAATATTGTAATTACCCTGAGGAACAAATTAATTTGTTTAAGGTATTTCGGCTGGGGCAACCCGAATTGACCCATTTCTCGCAAATGGGGTCACTCGGGTTCGAGCCCCACTAGAAGCATGATTTAACTTGCTTTTATTTTAATGTGTTAACTTAGTTTTTAATAAATAATTAATATTAGATGATTTAGGAAAAAGAAATCAGATTTTTATTAATTTTGATTAATTATTAAGTTGACTAATTCATACCCACAAAGTCCTACTTCTACTAGACTTCTATCTCCCATTTTCCCCACTCTCTCTTGCACGATTTCTCTCTCTCTTTCACTATCTTTTTCTTGGCTGAAAACGTGAGAAAACAATCAGCAAAAGAAAAATAAAGTAAAGGCAAAAGTTCATCAAGAACTTGAAAGATAGAAACACAAAAGAGAAAGCAATCCGGTAACGTTAAGCAAAACGTACTACACTAGTCGGGTAAGCTGTGACTTTGGGTGTGTGGACTGATTTGTGGAGGAGTTCTTGGGCAGCATTCTGAACATTTAACAAGAAAACAAAGGTATGGGTTTTCTTACTCTTGGTCTCTTTCCCAAGAGACCCTTAAGACTCAGATAATTCTATTTCGAAACTAGGATTGTTCCCCATTTCATGCTCCCTGTCATTAGATCCCAACGAATGTAGGTTGGTATGAATGCTGGTAGACTTAGCATTATGTGACGTTTGTGTTGAATGTTAATGTATTGGATGTACGTTAATTCATGAAAAGACAAACATGTGTGTGTTCGAATTAAGAAAAAAAATGTGTATGGCATGTTGAGTCTCGGCCTAGAGGCTTGATTTTGTTAATGTTTTGTTTGTTGTTTTATGTACACTAATTGAAGTAAAATGTGATGTTCATGTGACATGAAGGGTGGCTGAATTGAGGAGTAAACATCTTGGTTAAGAATTCGTGAAAAAAATGTATTAAAGAATGCACCAAATGAACTATGTATTGCTTTATAAATTCACGAACAAATGGAGATAAAAATGAGTAAAGAAGATGCCTTAAATTTCCAGTATTATGTTGATACATCTCTGCCAAATTAAGTTGTTTAGAATGTTAAGAAAAATAAAGAAAAATAGGTGAGGTCATTGAGGGTCGAACCCGAGACCTCACCCCTTTAAAATCCCCCAAAATTAAAGAAGAAAAATTTGTATGGTGAGGGGGATTCGAACCTGTCTTGGCTGGGAAATAAGTGTGAAGAAAAGAAAATAAGAAATGAGAGGGGTGGGATTCGAACCCACACCCTCTCGGTTAGAAACCAAGGAAAAGGAAAAATAAAGAAAAATTATTAGAGGCGTGGGAATCGAACCCACGACCTCTATGCGGATGGGGGAAGATAAAAATAAATGAAATGAGGCTGGGGGGATTCGACCCCACAACCTCACAGTCAACTCAAATAGTCAACTTTCAAAAAGGAGAATAAAATAAAGAGGTTGTGGGGGTTCGATCCCACAACCTCTCGGCCTTAAGCGAATGGAAGGGAAGGGAAATTAAACGATAATTTAGTGTGGCTGAGGGGACTCGACCTCGGGTCCCAAAGCCTCACATGAACCGAAATGAATTAAAGAAAAACGAAAATGGGGTTGTGGGGGCTTGAACCCACAACCCCTCGGCCAATACAAGAGAGATTTTAAGTAGAAAAGCAAACCTCCAATGTAAACATTGTGATTTGACTTAGAGTTAAAATGTTATGACTATTAGAATAAAATCAATTAATAAGGTAAATGACATTCAATTGATTCAAGACCTGGGATTCCTTGCCCGAAATTCCGTTTGATACATAAGTCATACGTGAACAAATCATCCAAGAATAATGCCACCTACTTAGATCAAATTCAAGATCTTGGCATAACTACAAGATACATAAGTCTTGTACTACATAATCTTAGGAATGTAAGAATTACTTAACGAACTACGAATGAAGCCTCATGGCTTGTGTGTATAGACTCATAAGTCTAACATACGTTCAAAAGTAAGTGAACCTAAGATGTATGAAATGAAATGATGAACCCTAGAAGGGTTAAGTATGAGTGTAAATACACTAAATGGCCAAGTGCATTGGCATATGATGAGATGAACAATGAAATGATGAAATGAACATTCACATAATAAGAGGTGAGTAACTATGAAAAGCAAAGGTGCTAATGATAATGAATGTTGTGACAACATGATATGAGGCTAATGTAAATGATGAGAGTAATCTCAAATGAGCCTAAGTAAATGTTACCAACACGTACTCACCTATGAGGGTGTAAGATAATGAAGAGACAAGTCTCTATGAACACTCTAATGAGAGTATTGAGCTTAACACACTCAATACGAATGATGAGATGAGAAATCATCTAATGAGCTATGATGTCCTCATACTAGAAGCCAGCTTCCATGACGTATGAGATGAATGTAATGGAACTTTATACTGAGCACCGATAGACTAGCTATGAGCGGTGATGCCTTCTTTCGGGAAGGGCGGAGGTTCACGTAACTCTCATGAGATGAGACTGTCCGGCTTGCCGGGTATGGGTCTCCTTATATCTCCTAGTCTTCGAACCTATACTGTCAATATAGGGATCTGGCGGGGTTAAATTCCCATGTACGCTAGCATGTTATTGGATCACTTTGGCCAGTGATTCCACCTCTTTTCGGTGTGGGGGAGACACTGGATTTCATGATGCTCACATGATCTATGTCGGTTAAAGTTAAAGTTCCCAATGAATGAATGAGGCCAGCCTCAAATGATGAACATAATGAAATGAATGAATACCAAAGGTGTTAGGATAGGATAATCAAAAGGTGAGTTAGATTCAAGTAATGACATTAGGTCATTCTTGGTCATTGCACAACGAACCTAATGAAAGTCTTAAACTACATCCTAGGTATAACTGGTGGTTACACTGGACTATGAACGAAATGAAATGAAGTACGTATGAATGAATGAAGCAGACTCTGTGTTTGCTAAGGAAGACTCCCTAGTTGAGGTCCCATATGTTGAGCCCTCATTTCTGGGATGTCTTAATGTCAAGTCCATGATTCCAAGGTCTCATGGCATATGAATGAATGATATGAACGAAGTTATGTGCTACATGTAAAAGGTACTGTATGTTGTATGATATGTGTTATGTGTAAATGTTATGTGCTGTGAGTATATGTGATAAGTATGATGATGTATGTTACTTTCATGGCATGACTTTCCTAATCCATATTTGGAAAGCTCACTGACTTGACTTCCAAAAATCATGTTGTTAGGAAAGAGCTATTCTTTCTCATGCATGTCCTTGGTGTGTGCTTGCATATACCCATACTTAGTACAAGTGTGTACTAACCCTATACGAACTCTACTATTTTAGGTGCAGGCACAGGTGGACGGTAGAGCTACAGGATCATCGCTACAGTTAACCGGACGTCCAGCATTCATCTGGTTTTTGGTAGGTCCTCATGCTTTCGAGGATGCTACTGTTTATGTTCTAGCTTAGTTTAGGAGTTGAGCTAGTGGAGCATGTTCCACTAGTGTTTCTTTCTTATTTTATTCGGACTATGTATGGGTGCCATTTTGGCAATTATACAATTATGTTATTGAACTATTTCTTTCATTTGATTATCTCTTAATGACTAGATGGTTGATGTTGAACGAATTACGAATGTATTAGAAATGTTTAGTAAGTAATGTTTAGAAACAAAAAGTTTCAAATTTTCCGCTAAAATTAACCTATGTAAAGTAAGAATGACGTAAGTAGGCTTGTCTGCGACCTCTGAGAGGTCAACGACGCCGGTCTCGTATGGGGTCTAGATTCCAGTCGTGAAAAAGTTGGTATCAGAGCACTAGGTTAAATTACGAAAATAATAAGTTCACATCAACCACATTGAGTAGCTTCTAAGTCATGGTTGTGAAGTGCACCATTATCCTGGATTAGAGACTGCATGATGCGTAGGAATGTTTCCCTTCTTCTGATCTTATCGTGATTTTCTGAATGTCTGAATTCTTGGTGTTACGTGCGTGTCTAACATCAATCCTTTTTGTTTTTCCAGAGAATGAACACTAGGAGAGGATTTGGTCAGAGGAGAGGAGGAGCAGCTGCTAGGGGTAATCAGGATCTACCCCAGGCTCCAGCTGAAGGAGTGTCCATACCAGTTAACCCAGCTGGGTTGACTGATGCTGAGGTGCGGGCATCTTTGGCCCAAATGGCACAAGCCATTACTATGCAGGCCCAGGCTATGACTGCCCAGGTCAACAGACAGGATGTTCAGAGGGAGAACCCACCGGTCCGTAGCATGGCTGACAGACTGAGGGATTTCACGAGGATGAATCCTCCCATTTTCACAGGGGCTAAGACATCGGAGGATCCTCAAGAGTTTGTAGATGAGGTGCATAAGATTCTGGTAGCTATGGGGGCCACTGATGTTGAGAAGGCTGAGCTGGCTTCCTATCAGCTCAAGGATGTTGCACAGACTTGGTTCAAGATGTGGCAAGATAATCGTGTCTTAGTTGGAGTACCAGTCACATGGGAGCTGTTCAAAACACCATTTCTAGAGAGATTCTTTCCCAGGGAGATGAGGGAGGCCAAGGTTGAGAAATTCATCAACCTCAAACAAGGCTCCATGATAGTCAGGGAGTATTCCCTGAAGTTTGTTAAGCTGTCAAGGTATGTTGTTTTTCCCTAAGTATTTAATAGCAAGAATAAGAATAATACTGAACCTTGTTGAAATCTCCCAGGTATGCTACTTCCCTGGTTTCTAACAGCAGGGATGAGATGAGCAGGTTCCTCACAGGAATCAATGGAGACCTGGAGGAGGAGTGTCGATCTGCTATGCTCCATGATAATATGGATCTTTCCAGGTTGATGGTGCATGTCCAGCAGGTAGAGGATAGCCGCAAAAAAAGAGGTGTTCGTGATGCTAGGAGGCCCAGGCCTCAAGACCAAGCAGGACCCAGTCATGGAGGCCACAGGAATAACTTTGGCGTCCGTGAGCAGCCAAGGTTCAAAAAGGGGCAACAGAATTCTGGGAATTCTAATCCTCAGAGGGGTACTACACCTAAAGGAGGCAGACCTGAGCCCAAGAAGGGAAATGGAGGTGAGATGCAGCGTACTAAGAAGAATTGTGCTAAGTGTGGCCGAGCTCACAGTGGAGAGTGCAAACAGGGCACTAATGCCTGCTTCGGTTGTGGTAAGAGTGGACACATGGTCAGAGACTGCCCACAGAACAGAGGTCAGGCTGGAGGTAATATTCAGCCTAGGCCTAACCCACAGGGTGCAGCAGCAGCCGAGCCTCCTAAGAGGAACAGGTTCTATGCCCTGAAGGGCAGAAAAGAGCATGAGAAGTCCGCTGATGTGGTCACAGGTATGCTGCAAGTATTCTCAACTTCTGTTTATGCTTTACTTGATCCAGGGTCTACACTTTCCTTTTTAACTCCTCTGCTTGCTCTTACTTTTGAGATATTGCCTGAAGTTTTGCATGATCCTATAGTG
>JABWTJ010000850.1:40036-253355 GCA_016801875.1 Solanum sitiens | reverse complement strand
CTTAATCATTACTTATGTTGTAGATTAGCACCCAATAAGGAAGGCTGAATCGTGATAGTGGTATTGGTCATAAATATAAGGTATGTAAGGCTATTCGATTCTATATCCTTTTGGCATGAAATCTGCCACCTGCAATTAATATCAATGAAGTGATTCTCATAAGTTCTATTTCTAGAAAAGGAAGCATGGTGGCAGCGTACTATATCCAAATAGCTAACAATATTTCTTTCCCCATTCTAAGTACATGGAACTACTTCATTATATGTTCACTACTCTATACTTGTGTAAATTTCCCTTGTGCTGTTATAGAAATGGTATTTGCAAAAGAAAGTTTGATGAATCCTTCTCCTAAGCCAATTGAAGTCAATGTGCCCTTAAGGTCGTAAAGTAAGGGGTGTGATGTTTCATATGCTTCCTTATGTCATTGTTACTGCCTCTAAAGTATTGTTTTCATGTATTCCACTTAACTGTTTCGTAATTCATGTCTCCAAGATGATTATGACCACCAAATCTACATCTCAAAGTGTTACGATTATCCAAAATAACATCTCAAAAGAGTTATGAACTGATTAACAATAATCTCAAAGATTAAAGAATCTAAGTGAAGAAATCTATTTAATTAAGGGTGGCAGCTCAGGGGCGAAAGCCTAGCATGGGCCGATCCCTATTGGTATAGAAGGGTGGCAGCTCAGGGGCGAAAGCCTAGCATGGGCCGATCCCAAGTTGTGTAATTATGAGGACCGCATCCCAGGGGTTAATACGCCTAGCATGGGTCATCCTCTTCTACCACTGATCAGCTGGTCACTTGTATCACATGCCCAACAAAGATTATAACATACAAAGAAGGTAAAGAAAAGAATCTAGCTTACTTGATTCCACAAGAGTAAGAAAAGGTGGTCTTCTCTCCTAATCTATGCACTCATATGTTGCTACTTGATTTTATTTGTGCCTTGTATTACATATACTTTTTGCCTTACATATTCAGTACATTTTTCGTACTGACGTCCCGTATTGGGGACGCTGCATTTCATGCTGCAGGCTCAGGTACTCCAGCTAGTAGACCTCCTCAGTAGGAGCACTCGAAATTCTGCTACTTTTGGTGAGCTCCAAGTTGATTCGGAGCTTTATTAAGTCCTTGGTAAATTCGTTTGGTATTGTATCGTAGTTAAGGGTAAGGCGGGGTCTGTCCCGACCTACTCTAGTCTTCTATCTTTTAGAGGCTTTGTAGACGTATGTACATGGTTCAGTTGTGTCTTAAGGAGTTGTGGCCTAAACGGCCAAGTCTTGTATATAACTTTTGGATCTACTTACGTTGGTTTGTATCGCTGCATCCAAAGTTAACTTGTTTCAATTGTTATAGTATATGCTCAGTAAGAACAGGTTGTAGGTTGGTTCTCTCGGGCCTTTAGGGCATCGGGTGCCTGTCCATCTTAATGGTTTTTGAGGCGTGACAGAAATTTTCGCAAGAAAACCCATGTTCGAACCCCTTGGAAAATACTTACATTTTTCCTTGACTTTATTTTTAGTCTTCATGATATTGGGACCCTAGATCGAGCCCCAACATCAACATTCTCTCTTTATTATTCTCCTTGGTTTCTCCTCTTAATTGGCCAAAGGGTTGTGGGATCGAACACCCACAACCCCTTTTATTTTTCATTTAAAATTGTGTAGTCCAATTCGCCTTGACCAAGAGGTTGTGGGAGCAAACCCCAACAGCCTTTTCTTATTTTATTCTTTGTTTCGCTGGGAATTGGGAGGTTGTGAGTTCGAACCCCCACAACCTCCTTATTTTATTTTTATTTGAAATTTGATTTAGTTATGCATAGGCATTGAGGTTGTGGGATTGACGCCCCACAGCCTCACTTTATTTTCTCTTTATTTCGCCCCTTCTCCCTTCAAGCCTTGAGGTCGTGGGTTCGATTCCCACGCCTCACATTTCCTTTCTTTTAATTTTCTTTCAATTCCTTTGCTGCCTGGAGGTCGTGGGTTCGATTCCCACGCCTCCCATGTTATTTATTTAAATTTTTGCATTCTCCTTTCTAGCCTGTACACCCCATTTCGAATCCCCCCAACCCCTTTTCTTTTTTCTTGCAAAATTAAGTACCATACGGGTGAGGTCACAGGTCCGAATCCTGGTGGCCTCATCCCTTTAAATCAATTAAATATTCCAGATTTCTTCTCTATATTTTAGCATAAACTAGAGTTATATTTTTAGCTGGAAACTTAATCATTTTCTTAACTTATTTTCATCAATATATCCACTTGAAAACTTAGGAAAATTCATGGATCGTTTAACACTTTTTAAGGTTTAATATCAATGGTTTAATGTTTAATGTTTGAGTTTTGGTATTTTGGGCTTGGGGTTTATGATTTATGGTAGGGTTAGGGTTAGGGTTAGGGTATAGGTTATTTTTAGGTTTTAGGATTTGGGGTTAAGTATTTGAGTTGTAATATCTATGGTTTAGTGTTAATGTTAGGGTTTTGGTATTTTGTGCTTTGGATTAAGGGTTTAGGGTTTAGGGTTAGGGTTAAGGATAGGGTTAGGGTTAGGGTTCGTGTTAGGGATAGGGTTAGGGTTAGGGTTTAGTTTTTTTTTTAGGTTTTTGGTTTTGGGGTTTAGGATCTTTGGTTTAAAATCTATGGTTTAGTGTTTAGTGTTTGGGTTTAGGTTTTTTGGGCTTGATGTTTTGGGTTAATGATTTAGGTTTAGGGTTAGGGTTTAGGTGAGGGTTAGTTTTTTTTTTAGGTTTTAGGGTTTGTGGTTTAGGATTGAGGTTTAAAATCTATGGTTTATTGATTAATATTGGGTTTTGGTATTTTGGGCTTTGGGTTTAGGGATTATGGTAGGGTTAGTGTTGTGGTTCATGTTAGGGTTAGGGTTAGGTTTTAGGTTGTTTTTTATGTTTTAGCGTTTGGGGTTATTTGAGTGTTAATATCTATGGTTTAGTGTTTAATGTTAGGGTTTTGGTATTTTGGACTATGGGTTTTTGGTTAAGGTTAAGGATAGGGCTAGGGTTACTGTTAGGGATAGGGTTAGGGTTTAGTTTTTTTTTACGTTTTAGGTTTTGTAGTTTAGGTTTTAGGTTTTACGAATTGTGGTTTAGGATTTGAGGTTTAAAATCTTCAGTTTAGTGTTTGATGTTTGGGTTTTCGTATTTTGGATTTAGGATTTTTTTTTGTCTTAGGGTTTAGGGTTTTGGGTATAGGGTTAGAGTTAGTTTTAGGATTAGGATTAGGGTGTAGTTTTTTTTTTTAGGTTTTATGGTTCAGAGTTTAGCATTTGAGGTTTAAAATCTATGGTTTAGTATTTAATTTTTTGGTTTTTGTATTTTTCGCATAGTGTTTCGGGTTTCGGGTTTAGGGTTAAGGTTTGGGTTAGGGTTAGGGTTAGGGTTTGGTTTAAGGTTTGGGTAAGGGTTAGGGTTAGGGTTTTGGGTTTAGAATTTAGGATTTGAGATTTAATATCAATGGTTTAGTGTTTAATATTTGGATTTTTGTATTTTGGTCTTGGGGTTTAGGATTTATGGTAGGGTTAGTGTTAGGGTTAGGGTTTAGGTTGTTTTGTAGGTTTTTGGGTTTAGGGTTAAGGATTTGAGTTGTAATATCGATGGTTTAGTGTTCAATGTTAGGGTTTTGGTATTTTAGGCTTTGGGTTTAGGGTTTAGGATTTAGGGTTAGGGTTATGGATAGGGTTAGGGTTAGGGTTTAGTGTTTTTTTTAGGTTTTAGGTTTTGGGGTTTAGGATATTCAGTTTAAAATCTATGTTTTAGTGTTTGATATTTTGGGCTTTTTTTTTCTTTTAAATAAATACCCTTAGAGGGGTAGGGGCTTAGCAACACCCCCAGGCCTTACCATTTCACCAAAAAACATTACACTAAGGGGGGCTTCACCTTACCTCAGAACCTAAAATGGCTTGGAGTCACTTCCAAAGAAAGTACACTCCTCCCCTTACCCATTGATGATTCCAAAAAAAAATTAAGTACCTAGAAGAGAGGACTCCTCTCCATACATAGAATCTAGGAAGCTTAAATTAGGGAGACTCTCCCTTTACAATCTCAAAAAATTTAACACCTAACCTAAACTATTCAAAAGAGCTATAATCATGAATTATAGCTTAGTTGAAAACCTAGTAAGATGTTTAAGAAGGTTCTTTAATCTTCTTAGTCTTTCTCCTTCTGAAGCTTTGCATCTCTAGTAGGTCTAACTGATAGTAAGCGTTTTCCTATTTAGGTATTTCTTGCCTGCTGAAATAAATTTCAGGACAAGTGATTTTGTGACTGTGCTTGGCCACTGCATCAGCCACCCAATTTGCTTCTGTGAAGATATGTGTACATTTGCAGTCTTGAGTTTGGGAGATGAGACCTCTCAATATATCCAGCTGATTGCATATTCTCCATTGAGGTGTAGCTTTCTGTAGGATCCACTTGACAATTAGCTTAGAATCCATCTCCAAAATAATTTTCCTGTAGCCTAATTCCAATGCCCAAGTCATTCCAAATATGGCAGCTCCTAGCTCTGCTTGATTGTTTGTACCATTTCCAAGGGGTGTTGAATAGGCTATTATCATCCTGCCTTCCTGATCTCTCAGTATACCATTTGCCCCTATCATTCCAGGATTCTCAAGTGCACTCCCATCTGTGTTGAGTTTGATCCATAGTTCTGGTGGTTTTGTCCAAGTTGTCTTTTGTACTTCTGTAATCTGTATGCACCTTTCAGCAAGTTGGATGATTCCACACCATGTAGGAGGCCAGTTAACATGAGGATAGATAGAAATTATTAGTTTATAGTTATTATTATAGATGTCATACCTGACTCTGGTGCTGTTAGTGGTTTTTGCCCCATATTTACAAGCACGTCTGTTTTTCCATAAGTTCCAACAGATGAGGATAGGGGTGGCCTGAAGTATGAGCTTATGAACATCATTTTTGTGCTTCATTGTCCACCATTGAGTTATAAGTTGTCTCAGGGAGCTGTGATCTGTTTTCACCACTGCTGTTGTAGCAAAACGTTTCCAAACTTCTACAGCTAGATCACCATTATTGAAGATGTGATTGATTGTGTATGATCCTGCCCTATTCGTGCAACAAAAACAATTAGTAGGCTCTATTCCAAACTTGATTAATTTCTCATTAGTAGGCAGCTTCCCATTTAAAGACCTCCAAAGGAGAAAGGAGGCTTTAAATGGTAAATGTTTGTGCCATATGAGAGTATTGAACTGAGATTTAGGTCTTTTCTCCCTGATTTCATTCCATGCTGAAGAGAAAGTGAACTCTGCCATTTTAGTTGGCTTTCCAATATGCTTGATCTGGGATTTGTTGTTGGGGAATTGTTATTGCTAGGATCTTAGCTAGCTGATTAGAGGGAGCATGTTGAATCAATAATTGGTAGTTCCACTGGCCATTAACCCAAAAATCAGCTACCCTCCTATTGTCAAACCTGTGGCTGTTGGTGGAAAATTCAGCAAGATGACCCTCTCCAAGCCAATTATCCCACCAAAAGGAGCAATTTCCAGAATTCAGCTTCCATGGAATATGTTGTTCCATGTTATCTCTATTGTTTATCATGTGTTTCCAACTCAATGAATTCCCAAAGTCCCATTTTTTACAGATGGGGTTTGACCTTTGGCAGTATTTGGCCTTGATGAATTCTCCCCACAATGTGTGCTTAGTCCTAAAGGTCCACCATTGTTTATATTGGAAGGCTAAGCACACATCTTTCAAGTTCCTCATCCCTACCCCACCTTCATCTGTAGGATAGCTGAGATTCTTCCAGGAGGCCCAATGGTATTTCTTCTTATCACTTTTCCATCCCCAGTAGAAATATGCCATTAATATCTGTATTTGCTTGATCACTGTGGAGGGAGGAGTAATAGCTGAGAGTAAGTGAATTGGAAGGGCTTGAAGGACATGCTTGATCAACACTATTCTACCTCTATAGTTTAATTTCTTGGTGTTCCACCCTGTAATCCTCCAAATCACTTTATTCACAAGTTCAAAAAATAAGAAATCCTAGGCCTACAGTTACGACTAGAATCTAGACCCCAGACGAGACCGGCGTCGTTGACCTCTCAGAGGTCGCAAACAAGCCTACATACGTCATTCTTACTTCATCTACGTTAATTTTAGCAAAAAAATTGAACCTTTTGTTTTCTTATTTCATGCTAAACATTTTAAACTTAACATCATTGGCGTTCACAAATCAACCATCTAATATAGAGATAATCAAATTAAAGAAACAGTGCAACACTGTAAACAATGTATAATTGCCAAAATGGCACCAATACAATGTCTGAAATAAAAACGGAAAGAAACACTAGTGGAACATGCTCCACTAGCTAAAGCCTACATCTAGGCTAGAATATAAATGGTCAAGCATTCTCGAAAGCATGAGGGCCTACCAAGTCCGGATGAATGCTCGACGTCCGAATAGCTTCAGCGTCAACCTGTAGCTCTAGCATCCACCTGTGCCTGCACCTAAAATTATACAATTGTATAGGGTTAGTACACACTTGTAATAAGTATGGGTATATGCAAGCACACACCAAGGACATGTATGAGTAAGAATAGCTCTTCCCTAACAACATGATTATGGAAAGTAAAGTCAGTGTACTTGCCAAATTGGTATTAGGAAGGTTAGTGAACTTTCCAAATTTGGATTAGGAAAGTCAGTGATATTTCCAAATTTGGATTAGGAAAGTCAGTGAGCTTTCCAAATTTGGATTAGGAAAGTCATGCCATGAGAGTAACATGCATCATCATACTTATCATATTGCACACAGCACATAACATCTTACACATAGCACATATCATATAGCATATAGCACATAACATCTTTTATAACATTCATTCATATGCCATGAGACCTTGGAATCATGGACTTGACATTAAGACTTCCCAAAATGAGGGCTCAACATATGGGACCTCAACTAGGGAGCCTTCATTAGATAATACAGAGTCTGCTTCATTCATTCATACGTACTTCATTTCATTCGTTCATAGGCCAGTGTGAACACCAACTATACATAGGATGTAGTTTAAGACTTTCATCGGGTTTGCTGTGCAATGACCACGAATAACCTAGTGTCATTACCTGAGTCTAGCTCACCTCTTGATTATCCTATCCTAACACCTTTGGTATCATTCATTTGATTATGTGCATCATTTGAGGCTGGCCTCATTCATTCATTGGGAATTTTAACTTTAACCGACATAGATCATGTGAGAATCATGAAATCCAGTGTCTCCCCCACACCGAAAAGAGGTGGAATCACCGGCCAAGGTGACCCAAAACATGCTAGCGTGCATGGGAATTTAACCCCGCCAGATCCCTATATTGGCAGTATAGGTTCGAAGACCAGGAGATATAAGGATACCCATACCTGGCAAGCCAGACAGTCTCATCTCATGAGAGTTTCGTGAATCTCCGCCCTTCCCGAAAGAAGGCATCACCGCTCATAGCTAGCCTATCGGTGCTCAGTATAAAGTTCCATTACATTCAACTCATACGTCATGGAAGCTGGCTTCTAGTATGAGGACATCATAGCTCAATAGATGATTTCTCATCTCATCATTAGTATTAAGTTTTAATCTCAATACTTTCATTAGAGTGTTCATAGAGACTGGTCTCTTCATTAACTTTACACTCTCATAGGTGAGTACGTTTTGGTAACAATTACTTAGGCTCATTTGAGATTGTTCTCATCTTTTACATTGGCCTCATATCATGTTGTCACCACATTCATTAACATTAGCACAATTTCTCTTCATAATTACTCACCCTTTTTACATGAATGTTCATTTCATCATATGCCAATGCACTTGGCCATTTGTGTGTTTCACACTCTTACTTAACCCTTCTAGGGTTTCATCATTTTATCATAAAATAATCATTTCATCGTATGCCAATGCACTTGGCCATTTAGTGTATTTTACACTCGTACTTAACCCTCCTAGGGTTACTTCATTTCATTACATACATCTTAATTTATTTTTAAACGTATGCTAGACTTATGGGTCTATACATACAAGCCATGAGGCTTCATTCTTAGTTCGTTAAGTGACTCATATCTTCCTAAGATTATGTAGTACAAGACTTATGTATCTTGTATGTATGCCAGGATCTCGATTTCGATCTAAGTAGGTGGCATTATTCTTGAACATTTAATTCACGTATGACTTATGTGTCAATACGAAATTTTGGCAAGAAAACCCAAGTTCGAACCCCTTGGACAATACTTACATTTTTCCTTGACTTTATTTTTAGTCTTCATGATATTGGGACCCTAGATCGAGCCCCAACATCAACATTCTCTCTTTATTATTCTCCTTGGATTCTCCTCTTAATTGGCCAAAGGGTTGTGGGATCGAACACCCACAACCCCTTTTATTTTTCATTTAAAATTGTGTAGTCCAATTCGCCTTGACCAAGAGGTTGTGGGAGCAAACCCCAACAGCCTTTTCTTATTTTATTCTTTGTTTCACTGGGAATTGGGAGGTTGTGAGTTCGAACCCCCACAACCTCCTTATTTTATTTTTATTTGAAATTTGATTTAGTTATGCATAGGCAGTGAGGTTGTGGGATTGACGCCCCACAGCCTCACTTTATTTTCTCTTTATTTCGCCCCTTCTCCCTTCAAGCCTTGAGGTCGTGGGTTTGATTCCCACGCCTCACATTTCCTTTCTTTTAATTTTCTTTTAATTCCTTTGCTGCTTGGAGGTCGTGGGTTCGATTCCCACGCCTCCCATGTTATTTATTTAAATTTTTGCATTCTCCTTTCTCGCCTGTACACCCCATTTCGAATCCCCCCAACCCCTTTTATTTTTTCGTGCAAAATTAAGTACCATACGGGTGAGGTCACAGGTTCGAATCCTGGTGGCCTCATCCCTTTAAATCAATTAAATTTTCCAGATTTCTTCTCTATATTTTAGCATAAACTAGAGTTATATTTTTAGCTGGAAACTTAATCATTTTCTTAACTTATTTTCATCAATATATCCACTTGAAAACTTAGGAAAATTCATGGATCGTTTAACACTTTTTAAGGTTTAATATCAATGGTTTAATGTTTAATGTTTGAGTTTTGGTATTTTGGGCTTGGGGTTTATGATTTATGGTAGGGTTAGGGTTAGGGTTAGGGTATAGGTTATTTTTAGGTTTTAGGATTTGGGGTTAAGTATTTGAGTTGTAATATCTATGGTTTAGTGTTAATGTTAGGGTTTTGGTATTTTGTGCTTTGGATTAAGGGTTTAGGGTTTAGGGTTAGGGTTAAGGATAGGGTTAGGGTTAGGGTTCGTGTTAGGGATAGGGTTAGGGTTAGGGTTTAGTTTTTTTTTTAGGTTTTTGATTTTGGGGTTTAGGATCTTTGGTTTAAAATCTATGGTTTAGTGTTTAGTGTTTGGGTTTAGGTTTTTTGGGCTTGATGTTTTGGGTTAATGATTTAGGTTTAGGGTTAGGGTTAGTTTTTTTTTTAGGTTTTAGGGTTTGTGGTTTAGGATTGAGGTTTAAAATCTATGGTTTATTGATTAATATTGGGTTTTGGTATTTTGGGCTTTGGGTTTAGGGATTATGGTAGGGTTAGTGTTGTGGTTCATGTTAGGGTTAGGGTTAGGTTTTAGGTTGTTTTTTATGTTTTAGTGTTTGGGGTTATTTGAGTTTTAATATCTATGGTTTAGTGTTTAATGTTAGGGTTTCGGTATTTTGGACTATGGGTTTTTGGTTAAGGTTAAGGATAGGGCTAGGGTTACTGTTAGGGATAGGGTTAGGGTTTAGTTTTTTTTTACGTTTTAGGTTTTGTAGTTTAGGTTTTAGGTTTTACGAATTGTGGTTTAGGATTTGAGGTTTAAAATCTTCAGTTTAGTGTTTGATGTTTGGGTTTTCGTATTTTGGATTTAGGATTTTTTTTTGTCTTAGGGTTTAGGGTTTTGGGTATAGGGTTAGAGTTAGTTTTAGGATTAGGATTAGGGTGTAGTTTTTTTTTTCAGGTTTTATGGTTCAGAGTTTAGCATTTGAGGTTTAAAATCTATGGTTTAGTATTTAATTTTTTGGTTTTTGTATTTTTGGCGTAGTGTTTCGGGTTTCGGGTTTAGGGTTAAGGTTTGGGTTAGGGTTAGGGTTAGGGTTAGGCTTAAGGTTTGGGTAAGGGTTAGGGTTAGGGTTTTGGGTTTAGAATTTAGGATTTGAGATTTAATATCAATGGTTTAGTGTTTAATATTTGGATTTTTGTATTTTGGTCTTGGGGTTTAGGATTTATGGTAGGGTTAGTGTTAGGGTTAGGGTTTAGGTTGTTTTGTAGGTTTTTGGGTTTGGGGTTAAGGATTTGAGTTGTAATATCTATGGTTTAGTGTTCAATGTTAGGGTTTTGGTATTTTAGGCTTTAGGTTTAGGGTTTAGGATTTAGGGTTAGGGTTTAGTGTTTTTTTTAGGTTTTAGGTTTTGGGGTTTAGGATATTCAGTTTAAAATCTATGTTTTAGTGTTTAATATTTGGGTTTTGATATTTTGGGCTTTTTTTTTCTTTTAAATAAATACCCTTAGAGGGGTAGGGGCTTAGCAACACCCCCAGGCCTTACTATTTCACCAAAAAAAATTACACTGAGGGGGGCTTCACCTTACCTCAGAACCTAAAATGGCTTGGAGTCACTTCCAAAGAAAGTACACTCCTCCCCTTACCCATTGATGATTCCAAAAAAAAATTAAGTACCTAGAAGAGAGGACTCCTCTCCATACATAGAATCTAGGAAGCTTAAATTAGGGAGACTCTCCCTTTACAATCTCAAAAAATTAAACACCTAACCTAAACTATTCAAAAGAGCTATAATCATGGATTATAGCTCAGTTGAAAACCTAGTAAGATGTTTAAGGAGGTTCTTTAATCTTCTTAGTCTTTCTCCTTCTGAAGCTTTGCATCTCTAGTAGGTCTAACTGATAGTAAGCGTTTTCCTATTTAGGTATTTCTTGCCTGCTGAAATAAATTTCAGGACAAGTGATTTTGTGACTGTGCTTGGCCACTGCATCAGCCACCCAATTTGCTTCTGTGAAGATATGTGTACATTTGCAGTCTTGAGTTTGGGAGATGAGACCTCTCAATATATCCAGCTGACTGCATATTCTCCATTGAGGTGTAGCTTTCTGTAGGATCCACTTGACAATTAGCTTAGAATCCATCTCCAAAATAATTTTCCTGTAGCCTAATTCCAATGCCCAAGTCATTCCAAATATGGCAGCTCCTAACTCTGCTTGATTGTTTGTACCATTTCCAAGGGGTGTTGAATAGGCTATTATTATCCTGCCTTCCTGATCTCTCAGTATACCATTTGCCCCTATCATTCCAGGATTCTCAAGTGCACTCCCATCTGTGTTGAGTTTGATCCATAGTTCTGGTGGTTTTGTCCAAGTTGTCTTTTGTACTTCTGTAATCTGTATGCACCTTTCAGCAAGTTGGATGATTCCACACCATGTAGGAGGCCAGTTAACATGAGGATAGATAGAAATTATTAGTTTATAGTTATTATTATAGATGTCATACCTGACTCTGGTGCTGTTAGTGGTTTTTGCCCCATATTTACAAGCACATCTGTTTTTCCATAAGTTCCAACAGATGAGGATAGGGGTGGCCTGAAGTATGAGCTTATGAACATCATTTTTGTGCTTCATTGTCCACCATTGAGTTATAAGTTGTCTCAGGGAGCTGTGATCTGTTTTTACCGCTGCTCTTGTAGCAAAACGTTTCCAAACTTCTACAGCTAGATCACCATTGTTGAAGATGTGATTGATTGTGTATGATCCTGCCCTATTCGTGCAACAAAAACAATTAGTAGGCTCTATTCCAAACTTGATTAATTTCTCATTAGTAGGCAGCTTCCCATTTAAAGACCTCCAAAGGAGAAAGGAGGCTTTAAATGGTAAATGTTTGTGCCATATGAAAGTATTGAACTGAGATTTAGGTCTTTTCTCCCTGATTTCATTCCATCCTGAAGAGAAAGTGAACTCTGCCATTTTAGTTGGCTTTCCAATATGCTTGATCTGGGATTTGTTGTTGGGGAATTGTTATTGCTAGGATCTTAGCTAGCTGATTAGAGGGAGCTGAATCAATAATTGGTAGTTCCACGGGCCATTAACCCAAAAATCAGCTACCCTCCTATTGTCAAACCTGTGGTTGTTGGTGGAGAATTCAGCAAGATGACCCTCTCCAAGCCAATTATCCCACCAAAAGGAGCAATTTCCAGAATTCAGCTTCCATGGAATATGTTGTTCCATGTTATCTCTATTGTTTATCATGTGTTTCCAACTCAATGAATTCCCAAAGTCCCATTTTTTACAGATGGGGTTTGACCTTTGGCAGTATTTGGCCTTGATGAATTCTCCCCACAATGTGTGCTTAGTCCTAAAGGTCCACCATTATTTATATTGGAAGGCTAAAAACACATCTTTCAAGTTCCTCATCCCTACCCCACCTTCATCTGTAGGATAGCTGAGATTCTTCCAGGAGGCCCAATGGTATTTCTTCTTATCACTTTTCCATCCCCAGTAGAAATATGCCATTAACATCTGTATTTGCTTGATCACTGTGGAGGGAGGAGTAATAGCTGAGAGTAAGTGAATTGGAAGGGCTTGAAGGACATGCTTGATCAACACTATTCTACCTCTATAGTTTAATTTCTTGGTGTTCCACCCTGTAATCCTCCAAATCACTTTATTCACAAGTTCAAAAAATAAGAAATCCTAGGCCTACAGTGACGACTAGAATCTAGACCCCAGACGAGACCGGCGTCGTTGACCTCTCAGAGGTCGCAAACAAGCCTACATACGTCATTCTTACTTCATCTAGGTTAATTTTAGCAAAAAAATTAAACCTTTTGTTTTCTTATTTCATGCTAAACATTTTAAACTTAACATCATTGGCGTTCACAAATCAACCATCTAATATAGAGATAATCAAATTAAAGAAATAGTGCAACACTGTAAACAATGTATAATTGCCAAAATGGCACCAATACAATGTCTGAAATAAAAACGGAAAGAAACACTAGTGGAACATGCTCCACTAGCTAAAGCCTACATCTAGGCTAGAATATAAATGGTCAAGCATTCTCGAAAGCATGAGGGCCTACCAAGTACGGATGAATGCTCGACGTCTGGATAGCTTCAGCGTCAACCTGTAGCTCTAGCGTCCACCTGTGCCTGCACCTAAAATTATACAATTGTATAGGGTTAGTACACACTTGTAATAAGTATGGGTATATGCAAGCACACACCAAGGACATGCATGAGTAAGAATAGCTCTTCCCTAACAACATGATTATGGAAAGTCAAGTCAGTGTACTTCCCAAATTGGGATTAGGAAGGTTAGTGAACTTTCCAAATTTGGATTAGGAAAGTCAGTGATGTTTCCAAATTTGGATTAGGAAAGTCAGTGAGCTTTCCAAATTTGGATTAGGAAAGTCATGCCATGAGAGTAACATACATCATCATACTTATCATATTGCACACAGCACATAACATCTTACACATAGCACATATCATATAGCATATAGCACATAACATCTTTTATAACATTCATTCATATGCCATGAGACCTTGGAATCATGGACTTGACATTAAGACTTCCCAAAATGAGGGCTCAACATATGGGACCTCAACTAGGGAGCCTTCATTAGATAATACAGAGTCTGCTTCATTCATTCATACGTACTTTATTTCATTCGTTCATAGGCCAGTGTGAACACCAACTATACCTAGGATGTAGTTTAAGACTTTCATCGGGTTTGCTGTGCAATGACCATGAATAACCTAGTGTCATTACCTGAGTCTAGTTCACCTCTTGATTATCCTATCCTAACACCTTTGGTATCATTCATTTGATTATGTGCATCATTTGAGGCTGGCCTCATTCATTCATTGGGAATTTTAACTTTAACCGACATAGATCATGTGAGAATCATGAAATCCAGTGTCTCCCCCACACCGAAAAGAGGTGGAATCACCGGCCAAGGTGACCCAAAACATGCTAGCGTGCATGGGAATTTAACCCCGCCAGATCCCTATATTGGCAGTATAGGTTCGAAGACCAGGAGATATAAGGATGCCCATACCCGGCAAGCCGGACAGTCTCATCTCATGAGAGTTTCGTGAATCTCCGCCCTTCCCGAAAGAAGGCATCACCGCTCATAGCTAGCCTATCGGTGCTCAGTATAAAGTTCCATTACATTCAACTCATACGTCATGGAAGCTGGCTTCTAGTATGAGGACATCATAGCTCAATAGATGATTTCTCATCTCATCATTAGTATTAAGTTTTAATCTCAATACTTTTATTAGAGTGTTCATAGAGACTGGTCTCTTCATTAACTTTACACTCTCATAGGTGAGTACGTTTTGGTAACAATTACTTAGGCTCATTTGAGATTGTTCTCATCTTTTACATTGGCCTCATATCATGTTGTCACCACATTCATTAACATTAGCACAATTTCTCTTCATAATTACTCACCCTTTTTACATGAATGTTCATTTCATCATATGCCAATGCACTTGGCCATTTGTGTGTTTCACACTCTTACTTAACCCTTCTAGGGTTTCATCATTTTATCATAAAATAATCATTTCATCGTATGCCAATGCACTTGGCCATTTAGTGTATTTTACACTCGTACTTAACCCTCCTAGGGTTACTTCATTTCATTACATACATCTTAATTTATTTTTAAACGTATGCTAGACTTATGGGTCTATACATACAAGCCATGAGGCTTCATTCTTAGTTCGTTAAGTGACTCATATCTTCCTAAGATTATGTAGTACAAGACTTATGTATCTTGTATGTATGCCAGGATCTCGATTTCGATCTAAGTAGGTGGCATTATTCTTGAACATTTAATTCACGTATGACTTATGTGTCAATACGAAATTTTGGCAAGAAAACCCAAGTTCGAACCCCTTGGACAATACTTACATTTTTCCTTGACTTTATTTTTAGTCTTCATGATATTGGGACCCTAGATCGAGCCCCAACATCAACATTCTCTCTTTATTATTCTCCCTGGATTCTCCTCTTAATTGGCCAAAGGGTTGTGGGATCGAACACCCACAACCCCTTTTATTTTTCATTTAAAATTGTGTAGTCCAATTCGCCTTGACCAATAGGTTGTGGGAGCAAACCCCAACAGCCTTTTCTTATTTTATTCTTTGTTTCGCTGGGAATTGGGAGGTTGTGAGTTCGAACCCCCACAACCTCCTTATTTTATTTTTATTTGAAATTTGATTTAGTTATGCATAGGCAGTGAGGTTTTGGGATTGACGTCCCACAGCCTCACTTTATTTTCTCTTTATTTCGCCCCTTCTCCCTTCAAGCCTTGAGGTCGTGGGTTCGATTCCCACGCCTCACATTTCCTTTCTTTTAATTTTCTTTCAATTCCTTTACTGCCTGGAGGTCGTGGGTTCGATTACCACGCCTCCCATTTTATTTATTTAAATTTTTGGATCCTCCTTTCTCGCCTGTACACCCCATTTCGAATCCCCCCAACCCCTTTTCTTTTTTCTTGCAAAATTAAGTACCATACGGGTGAGGTCACAGGTTCGAATCCTGGTGGCCTCATCCCTTTAAATCAATTAAATTTTCCAGATTTCTTCTCTATATTTTAGCATAAACTAGAGTTATATTTTTAGCTGGAAACTTAATCATTTTCTTAACTTATTTTCATCAATATATCCTCTTGAAAACTTAGGAAAATTCATGGATCGTTTAACACTTTTTGGGGTGTATTTCATGGATTCGTTTAGCCAAAATGTTGACGCTCAAATCAGCCCCACTTCCATTTTTATGAACATCACGATTTACATAGGTTTATGTACGTAAAATGACAACCAAAACAATATTAAACTTGAAGCCTTATCTCGACTTCATTCACAGTAACATTTACAGTACCCTTTTTTTTGCACATGCACACACTTGCACAAACTTTCAAATACATGGTTGTCTTTCATACGATTTCAAGTACACAAACTCAATCATAGTCATCACGAAAACATAACATACACCTAAATCTACCAGCAATCATGCCCAACCTACATTCATTGGGAGCTAGTCACAGGGGCATGCAAGAGGGGAAACAATCCTAGTTTTCGAATGAATAATATGAACCTTAAGGGGTCTCTTGGGGAAGGGACCAAGAGAGAAGAAAACCCATACCTTATTTTGACGTTCAAACCTTGGAGTTGCTTCCCAAACCCTCTCCAAAACTCACGTCCAATCCAAGTTTTCAACACAAAACTTTCGACGAAAAGACCTTCTCTTTGCCTAACGTGTTCACTTAGCTTGTTTTCTTATATTTTCGTGTGAGTTCTTCAAGTGTGAAGAACTCTAGTAATTTTTCTGTTCTTGTAGTTGTTTAGGCAGAGAGCAATCGTGAAAAAATGGAGAAACGTGAGAGACATGAGCGTGAGAGAGAGAGTTAAAAGAGATGAAGTAGTTCAGACTTAGTCAACTAGGACACTTAGTCATAAAAACATATTAATTAATAAATAAATAATAATTAATAATAAAATCTGATTTTCCTTTTTAAATCAACCATTAATTATTAATTTATTAAATTAATTCACCAATAAAAAAAATTACATTAAATCATTGCTCCCACCTAGGTTCGAACCTGGGTGGAGCAAGACTTAACTTCAGGAGCTCAATTTCGGCTCTCTCTCTCCAATTTGCCCCTCCACCTTATTAAATAAATAATTAATTATATATTTATGGGAATTACGATACTACCCTTAGCCAGGAAAAGACCATGTTACCCCTAGACCCTTCAAACCTAGGATTTCCTCTTTTTAAGTCCGGTAAAGACTCCTTCGAGTAAATCTTCGTATTCAAGAGCCCTACATGGTTGGACCCAACCTTTACAAGCTCAACTAACTCCCCAAGTTAGTTGTCTTGGCTGTAGGAAGGGTTTTGAGGTCTGGTCCTACGCGCATCAATCCGTGCGAACCCTGGTCTAATCGTAGGCATTCTTAACACATTAGCATTTCTTATCTTATTTATTTTTAGGGTTGTTACATTATCCCCCCCCTTAGAAACATTCATCCCCGAATGACACTACTACTATCTAGCGTAATGCCAGTCAGATCATAACATAATCAATATGCACAGTCAAGCAATAGCAACAAAATATGGAGATATAAGGAAACTTAGATTTAAGAGTAGGAAGTCTAACCTCAAGAGCTTAAAAGATGAGGGTAATGGGATATCATGTCGTCCTCAGCCTCCCACGTAGCACCCTCAACAAGATGATTTCTCCACAATACCTTCACTGTGGCTATCTCCTTGTTTCTCAGCCGCTTGATCTGTTTGTTTAAGATCTCAATGGGTACCTCCTCATAGGACAAGTATTCATCGACCCCCAAACCTTCCACAGGTAGAATCGATGCTGGATCACCTAGGCACTTCATTAACATGGATACATGAAAGACTGGATGTACAGAAGCTAGCTCCGCAGGCAATGCTAACTCATAAGCCACCTCACCCACACGTTGTAGGATCTCATATGGCCCAACATACCTCGGACTCATCTTTCCCTTCCTACCAAACCTCATCACCCCTTTCATAGGTGATATCTTCAAATATACCTGGTCACCAACATCAAACTCTAAGGGCCATTTTCTGTTATCTGCATATGACTTCTGCCGACAGTAAGCAGTAGCCAACCTGTCTCTAATCACTCTGACCTTCTCTAAGGCCTCATGAATGATCTTTGGACCCAAAATGGATGACTCTCCAACATCGAACCACCCAACTGGAGATCTACACCTCCTACCATACAGTGCCTCAAACGGTTCCATCCCAATGCTGGTGTGATAGCTATTATTATACGAGAACTCTATCAAAGGCAGATGGTCATTCCAGCTACCCCTGAAGTCAATCACACATGCTCTCAACATGTCCTCCAATGTCTGAATAGTGCGCTCTGCCTACTCATCAGCTGAGGATGAAATGCAGTACTAAGCTTTACCTGCGTGCCCAAGCTCTTCTGGAAAGACCTCCAGAAATATGAAGTAAACTGAGCTCCTCTATCTGAAATGATAGACAAAGAAATCCCATGCCATCTCACAATCTCATCAATGTAGAGTCTCGCATAATCCTCGGCTCTGTAAGTAGACTTCACAGGGATAAAGTGGGCAGACTTAGTCATCCTGTCCACAATAACCCATATGGAGTCATGCTGTCTCCTAGTCCTCGGAAGACCAACCACGAAGTCCATATGATTTGCCTCCCACATCCAAGTTGGAACCTCAATAATCTGAGTAAGACCGCCATTCTTAAGATGTTCTCCCTTAACCTGCTGACAATTAGGACACTTGGCCACATATTCTGCAATGTCCTTCTTCATGCCATCCCACCAATAAATCTGCTTAAGATCATGATACATCTTGGTGGAACCTAGATGTATGGAATATCTGGAACCATGAGCCTCTGCAACAATCCTAGTCCGCAAATCATCCACATATGGTACACACAGCCTGTCCTGATACCTAAGTATGCCATCACCTCCCAAAGCGAAAGACTCATTCATCTTTATTAATACTAAGTCCTCCATCTCCATCAACACAGGATATAGATGCTCACCCTGCTTGACTTCAACTACCAAGGATAATTCAGAACTATGATGAACTGAATCACCCCCACTAGTAGAGTCAACCAATCGCACCCTCAGTCTGTCCTGCCTGTGTACATCTTTCACCAACTCCTTCTTCTCATCCTCAACGTGGGCTGTAATTCCCATGCTCATCCTGCTCAAAGCATCAGCTACAACATTAGCCTTACCTGGATGGTAGTGAACATTCATGTCATAATCCTTCAACAGCTCAAACCATCTCCGCTAACGTAGATTCAACTCCCTCTGTGTGAATACATGCTGGAGACTCTTGTGGTCTGTGAACACATCCACATGCACTCCATACAAGTAGTGCCTCCACAGGTTCAGTACAAACACCACAGCTGCTAACTCCAGGTTATGAGTGGGATAATTCTTCATATGAACCTTGAGCTGTCTGGACGCATAGGCTATAACCTTACCAACCTGCATAAGAACACAACCCAAACCAACCCTAGATGTATCACAATAAACAGTGTAATTCTCACCACACTTAGGCAAAGTAAGCACCGGGGCTGAAGTGAGTTTGTCCTTGAGCTCCTGGAAACTCTTCTCACAAGTCTCCGTCCATTCAAACTTTGCTTTCTTCTTATTCAAAGCTGTCAGTGGGGCAGCAATGGAAGAAAAGCCCTCCACGAACCTGCGGTAGTAACCAGTCAATCCCAGAAATCTACGAATGTCAGTGGGAGTAAGAGGCTTTGGCCAGTTCTTCACAGCCTCAGTCTTCTTGGGATCCACCTCCATGCCCTAATCGGACACAACATGACCGAGGAAGTTCACTGATCTAAGCCAAAATTCACACTTGCTGAATTTGGCATACAACTGATGTTGTCTAAGTACATGCAAGGTTAGTCTCAAATGTTGTTCATGCTCTTCCTTGGTCCTAGAGTAGATGAGGATGTTGTCAATGAATACTATGACGAAAGAATTAAGGTATTCACGGAAGACTCGGTTCATGAGGTCCATAAATGCAGCATGTGCATTCGTGAGACCAAATGACATAGCTAAGAACTCATAATGACCATAACGGGTACGAAAGGCTGTCTTTGGGATATCTCCATCCCTAACGCTAAGCTGATGATACCCTGAACGAAGATCAATCTTAGAGAAGAAACTAGACCCTTGGAGGTGATCGAACAAATCATCTATTCTGGGAAGTGGATACTTATTCTTTATAGTGACTTTGTTGAGCTGCCGATAATCGATAGACATTCTAAGGGTTCCATCCTTCTTTTTCACAAACAACACTCCAGCCTGACCTCTGTTCTATAAGAACTATCTAACCATGTGCCCACTCTTACCGCAATCGAAGCAGGCATTAGTGCCCTGTCTGCACTCTCCACTGTGAGCACGGCCACACTTAGCACAGTTCTTTTTGGGACGCTGCATCTCACCTCCATTTCCCTTCTTGGGCTCAGGTCTGCCTCCTCTAGGTGTTGTACTTCTCTGATAATTAGAGTTCCCAGAACTCTACTACCCCTTCTTGAATCTGGGCTGGTCACGGACGCCAAAATTGTTTCTGTGGCCTCCATGGCTGGGACCTGCCTGATCTTGAGGCTTAGGACTCCTAGCATCACGAATGCCCCTATTTTTGCGATTGTCCTCTACCTGTTGGACATGCACCATCAACCTGGAGAGGTCCATATTATCATGGAGAATCGCAGACCGATGCTCCTCCTCCAGATGTCCATTGATTCCTGTGAGGAACCTGCTCATCTCATACCTACTATTAGATACAAGGGAAGTAGCATACCTGGATAATTTAACAAACTTCAGTACTCATCTCATCCTTGCTGTTAGATACTAAGGAAAATGGCATACCTGGATAGTTTAACAAACATCAGGGAATACTCTCTGACTGTCATAGATCGCTGCTTAAGGTTGATAAACTCCTCAACCTTTGCCTCTCTCATCTCCCTGGGAAAGAATCTCTCCAGGAAGGATGTCTTAAATAGCTCCCAGGTGACCGAAACTCCTCCCAAAGCTCGGCTATCCTGCCACATGTTGCACCAAGTCTGTGCAACCTTCTTGAGCTTATAGGAACCCAGCTCAGACTTCTCAATATTTGTGGCCTCCATGGCCACCAAAATCTTGTTTACCTCATCCATGAACTCCTGAGGATCCTCTGAAGTCTTGGACCCTGTGAAAATAGGAGGATTCATCCTCATAAAGTCTCGCAGCCTGTCTACGATGCTACGTAGCGGTGGGTTCTCCCTCTGAACATCCTGCCGGTTGACGTGAGAAGTCATAGCCTGGGCCTACATAGTGATGGCATGTGCCATCTGGGCCTGGGATGCCCACACCTCCGCATTTGTCAACCCAGCTGGGTTAACCGGCATAGCCACTCCTTCAGCTGGAGCCTAGGGTGGAACCTGATTGTCCCCAGCAGCAGCTCCTCCTCTCCTCTGACCAACGTTCCTCCTAGTATTCATTCTCTGAAAATAATAAGAATTGATGTTAGACACACTTATAACACCAAGAAATCAGACATTAGGAAAAGCATAATAAGATTAGAAGAAGGGAAATTTTCCTACGCATCATGCAGTCTCTAATTCAGGATAGTGGTGCACTTCACTACAATGACTTAGAAACTACTCGATGTGGTTGATGTGAACTTATTATTCTCAGAATTTAACCTAGTGCTCTGATACCAACTTTGTCACGACTGGAATCTAGACCCCAGACGAGACCGGCGTCGTTGACCTCTCAGAGGAGACAAGCCTACATACGTCATTCTTGCTTCATCTAGGTTAATTTTAGCGGAAAATTTGAACTTTTTGTTTTCTTATTTCATGCTAAACATTTTAAACTTAACATCATGGGCGTTCACAAATCAACCATCTAATATATGGATAATTAAATGAAAGAAATAGTGCAATACTGTAAATAATGTATAATTGCCAAAATGACACCAATACAATGTCTGAAATAAAAACGGAAAGAAACACTAGTGGAACATGCTCCACTAGCTAAAGCCTACATCTAAGCTAGAATATAAATGGGCAAGCATCCTCGAAAGCATGAGGGCCTACCAAGTCCGGATGAATGCTCGATGTCCTGATAGCTTTAGCGGCAACCTGTACCTCTAGCGTCCACCTGTGCCTGCACCTAAAATTGTAGAGTTGTATAGGGTTAGTACACACTTGTACTAAGTATGGGTATATGCAAGCACACACCAAGGACATGCATGAGTAAGAATAACTCTTCCCTAACAACATGATTATGGAAAGTCAAGTCAGTGGACTTGCCAAATTGGGATTAGGAAGGTTAGTGAACTTTCCAAATTTGGATTAGGAAAGGAAGTGATCTTTCCAAATTTGGATTAGGAAAGTCAGTGAGCTTTCCAAATTTTGATTAGGCTAGTCATGCCATGAGAGTAACATGCATCATCATACTTATCATATTGCACACACCACATAACATCTTACACATAGGGTTTGTGGTTTAGGATTTGTGATTTAAAATCAATGGTTTAGTGTTTAATTTTTGTGTTTTTGTATTTTGGACTTAGGGTTTGGGTTTAGGGTTAGGGTTAGGATTAGGGTTAGGGTGTATTTTTTTTTAGGTTTTATCAATTAGGGTTTAGAATTTGAGGTTTAAAATCTATGGTTTAGTATTTAATGTTTGGGTTTTATATATTTGGGCTTAATGTTTTGGGTTTATGGTTTAGAGTTAGGGTTAGGGTTAATTTTAGGGTTAGGGTTAGGGTTAGGTTTTTGTTTTCTTTTAGGTTTTTGGGTTTAGGGTTTAGGATTTGAGGTTTAATATCAATGGTTTAGTGTTTAGTGTTTGAGTTTTTGTATTTTGGGCTTGGGGTTTAGGATTTATGGTATGGTTAGGGTTAGGGTTAAGGTTTAGGTTAGGGTTTAGGTTTTAGGATTTGGGGTTAAGTATTTGAGTTGTAATATCTATGGTTTAGTGTTAAATGTTAGGGTTTTGGTATTTTGTGCTTTGGATTTAGTGTTTAAGGTTTAGGGTTTAGGGTTAAGGATAGGGTTAGGGTTAGGGATAGGATTAGGGTTAGGGTTTAGATTTTTTTTAGGTTTTAGGTTTAGGGGTTTTGGATTTAAAATCTATGGTTTAGTGTTTAATGTTTAGGTTTTGTTTTTTTGGGAATTTTGTTTCGGGTTAATGATTAAGGGTTAGGGTTAGGGTTTAGGTTAGGGTTAGGGTTTAACATTTGAGATTTAAAATCTATGGTTTAGTATTTAATCTTTGTGTTTTTGTATTTTGGGCTTACTATTTCGGGTTTAGGGTTTAGGGTTAGGGTCAAGGTTTGGGTTAGGGTTAGGGTTAGGGTTAGGGTTAAGGTTTGGGTTAGTGTTAGGGTTAGGGTTTTGGGTTTTCTTAGGTTTTTGGGTTTAGAATTTAGGATTTGAGATTTAATATCAATGGTTTAGTGTTCAATGTTTGGATTTTGGTATTTTTGGCTTGGGATTAGGATTTATGGTAGGGTTAGAGTTTGGGTTAGGGTTTAGGTTGTTTTGTAGGTTTTTGGGTTTGGGGTTAAGGTTTGACTTGTAATATCTATGGTTTAGTGTTCAATGTTAGGGTTTTGGTATTTTAGGCTTTGGGTTTATGGTTTAGGGTTTAGGGTTAGGGTTAAGGATAGGGTTAGGGTTAGGGTTTAGTGTTTTTTTAGGTTTTAGGTTTTGGGGTTTAGGATATTCAGTTTAAAATCTATTGTTTAGTGTTTAATGTTTGGGTTTTGATATTTTGGGCTTGAGGTTTTGGGTTAATGTCTTAGGGTTAGGGTTAGGGTTAAGGTTAGGGTTAGGCTTTAGGTTAGGGTTAGGGTTTAGGTTTTTTTAAGGTTTTAGTGTTTGGGGTTAAGGTTTTGAATTATAATATCTATGGTTTAGTGTTCACTATTAGGGTTTTGGTATTTTGGACTTTGAGTTTAGGGTTTAGGGTTTAGGGTTAGGGTAAATGATAGGGTTAGGGTTAGGGTTTAGGTTTTGTAGGTTTTAGGGTATGTGGTTTAGGATTTGAGGTTTAAAATCTATGGTTTAGTGTTTAATGTCTGGGTTTTCGTATTTAGGATTTTTCTATTTTGGGTTTGTGGTTAAGAATTTGAGTTGTAATATCTATGGTTTAGTGTCCAATGTTAGGGGTTTTGTATTTTGGGCTTTGGGTTTAGGGTTTAGGTTTTAAAGTTAGGGTTAAGGATAGGGATAGGGTTAGTATTAGGGTTAGGGTTAGGGTTAGGATTTAGTGTTTTTTTTATGTTCTAGGTTTTGGGTTTTAGGATTTTCAGTTTAAATCTATGGTTTAAATCTTAATGTTTGGGTTTTGGTATTTTGGGCTTGAGGTTTTGGGCTAATGGTTTAGGGTTAGGGTTAGGGTTAAGGTTAGGGTTAGGGTTTAGGTTAGGGTTAGGGTTTAGTTTTTTTTAGGTTTTAGGGTTTCTAGTTTAGGATTAGAGGTTTAAAATCTATGGTTTAGTGTTTAATGTTTGGGTTTTTGTATTTTTGACATAGGGTTTAGGGTTAAGGTGTAGTTTTTTTTTAATACGGTTCAGGGTTTAGCATTTGAGGTTTAACATCTATTGTTTAGTATTTAATGATTGGATTTTGGTATTTTGGGCTTAGGGTTTCGAGTTTATGGTTTAGAGTTAGGATTAGGGTTAATGTTAGGGTTAGGATTAGCGTTAGAGTTTTTGGTTCTTTTAGATTTTTGTGTTTAGGGTGTAAAATTTCAGGTTTAATATCAATGGTTTAGTGTTTATTGTTTGGGTTTTGGTATTTTGGGGTTGGGGTGTAAGGTTTATGGTAGGGGTAGGGTTAGGGTCAATGTTAGGGCTAGGGTTAGGGTTTAGGTTATTTTTAGGGTTTCGGGTTTAGGGGTTAAGGATTTGAGTTGTAATACTATGGTTTAGCATTTAACGTTAGGGTTTTTGTATTTTTTGCTTTGAGTTTAGGGTATAGAGTTTAGTGTTAGGGTTAAGGATAGGGTTAGGGTTAGGGTTTGTGTTAGGGATAGGGTTAGGGTTAGAGTTTAAGTTTTTTTTTAGTTTTAGGTTTTGGGGTTTAGGATTTTTGGTTTAAAATCTATGGTTTAGTGTTTAATGTTTGGTTTTCTGTATTTTGGGCTTGGGGTTTTGGGTTAATGATTTAGGGTTAGGGTTAGGGTTTAGGTTAAGGTTAGTGTTTAGGTTAGAGGGTTTGTGGTTTAGGATTTGTGTTTAAAATCTATGGTTTAGTTTCTAATGTTTGGGTTATCGTATTTTGAACTTAGGTTTTTTTTCTTGGACTTAGGGTTTAGGGTTTTGGTTAGGGTGTAGTTTTTTTTTAAGGTTTATGGTTCATGCTTTCGCATTTGAGGTTTAAAATCTATGGTTTAGTATTTAACATTTGGGTTTTTATATTTTGGGCTTAGGGTTTCGGGTTTGTGGTTTAGTGTTAGGGTTAGGGTTAAGGTTAGGGTTATAGTTATGGTTATGGTTAGGGTTTTGGTTTATTTTAGGTTTTTGGGTTTAGGGATTATGATTTGAGGTTTAATATCAATGGTTTATTGTTTAATGACCGGGTTTTGGTATTTTGCGCTTGGGGTTTAGGATTTATGGTAGGGTTAGAGTTTGGGTTAGTGTTTAGGTTGTTTTTTAGGTTTTAGGATTTGGGGTTAAGGATTTGAGTTGTAATATATATGGTTTTAGTGTTAAATGTTAGTGTTTTGGTATTTTGTGCTTTGGATTCAGGGTTTAGGGGTTTAAGGATAGGGTTAGTGTTAGGGTTCTTTTTAGGGATAGGCATAGGGTTACGGATTAGTTTTTTTTTAGGTTTTATGTTTTGGGGCTTAGGATTTTTTGTTTAAAATCTATGGTTTTATTTTTAATATTTCGGTTTAGGTATTTTGAGCTTAATGCTTCGGGTTAATGGTTTAGGGTTAGGGTTAGGGATAAGGTTAAGGTTAGATTTTAGGTTTTTTTTAGGTTTTAGGGTTTGTGGTTTAGGATTTCAGGTTTAAAATATATGGTTTAGTGTTTAATGTTTGGGTTTTTGAATTTTGGACTTAGGTTTTTTTTTGTCTTAGGGTTTAGGGTTTTGGGTATAGGGTGAGTTAGGTTTAGAATTAGGGTTAGGTTGTAGGTTTTTTTTGGTTTTATGGTTCAGGGTTTAGCATTTGAGGTTTATAATCTATGGTTTATTATTTAATGTTTGGGTTTTGGTATTTTGGGCTTAGTGTTTCGGGTTTAAGGTTTTGGGTTATGGTTATGGTTAGGGTTAGGGTTTTTGATTTTCTTAGGTTTTTGGGTTTAGGGTTTAGGATTTGAGATTTAATATCAATGGTTTAGTGTTTAATATTTGGATTTTGGTATTTTGGGCTTGGGGTTTAGGATTTATGGTAGGGTTAGGGTTAGGGTTAGGGTTTGGGTTATTTTTTAGGTTTTTGGGTTTGGGGTTAAGGAATTGAGTTGTAATATCTCTGGTTTAGTGTTCAATGTTAGGGGTTTGGTATTTTGGGCTTGGGTTTAGGGTTTAGGGTTTAGGGTTAGGGTTAAGGATAGGGTTAGGGTTAGGGTTTATGTTTTTTTTTAGGTTTTAGGGTTTGGGGTTTAGGATATTTAGTTTAAAATCTCTGGTTTAGTGTTTAATGTTTGGGTTTTTATATTTTAGGCTTGAGATTTTGGGTTAATGGTTTAGAGTTAGGATTACGGTTAAGGTTAGGGTTAGGGTTTGATTTCTTTTTAGTTTTAGGGTTTGTGATTTAGAATTTGAGGTTTAAAATCTATGGTTTAGTGTTTAATGTCTGGGTTTTCATATTTTGGACTTCTATTTTTTTGGACTTAGGGTTTAGGGTTAGGGTGTAGGGTTTATTTTAATATGGTTCAGGGTTCAGCATTTGAGGTTTAAAATCTACAGTCTCGTATTAAATGATTGGGTTTTTGTATTTTGGGCTTAGGGTTTAAGGTTTATGGTTTAGAGCTAGGATTAGGGTTAATTAGGGTTAGGGTTAGGGTTAGGGTTAGGGTTTTGTGTTCTTTTAGATTTTTGGGTTTAGGGTGTAGAATTTGAGGTTTAATATCAATGGTTTAGTGTTTATTGTTTTTGTTTTGGTATTTTGGGGTTGGGGTCTAAGGTTTATGGTAGTATTAGGGTTAGGTTTAATATTAGGTTTAGGGTTAGGGTTTAGGTTATTTTTAGGTTTTAGAGTTTAGGGGTTAAGGATTTGAGTTGTAATATCTATGGTTTAGCGTTTAACATTAGGGTTTTGGTATTTTTTACTTTGAGTTTAGGGTATAGGGTTTAGTGTTAGGGTTAAGGATAGGGTTAGGGTTAGGGTTCGTGTTAGCGATAGGGTTAGGGATAGGGTTTAAGTTTTTTTTTTTTTTTTTAGGTTTTGGGGTTTAGGATTTTTGGTTTAAAATATATGGTTTATTGTTTAATGTTTGGGTTTTTGTATTTTGGGCTTGGGATTTCGGGTTAATGGTTTAGGGTAAGGGTTAGGGTTTGGGTTAGGGTTAGGGTTTAGGTTAAGGTTAGGGTTTAGGTTATTTTTAGGTTATAGGGTTTGTGGTTTAGGATTTGACATTTAAAATCTATGGTTTAGTTTTTAATATTTGGGTTATCGTATTTTGAACTTAGTTTTTTTTTCTTGGACTTAGGGTTTAGGGTTTTGGTTAGGGTTAGGGTTAGGATTAGTGTTTGGGTGTAGTTTTTTTATAGGTATTATGGTTCAGGCTTTAGCATTTGAGGTCTAAAATTGTAACATTCCAGAAACTTACATGTCTAGTGAAGAGCCCAATAGGTCTTTAAGAATGCGTATTTGGGATACGTAGGCATCTCAATGC
The DNA here is from genome assembly GCA_016801875.1 of Solanum sitiens. Lineage (NCBI taxonomy): Eukaryota > Viridiplantae > Streptophyta > Magnoliopsida > Solanales > Solanaceae > Solanum > Solanum sitiens. The sequence goes on along the minus strand of JABWTJ010000850.1, from coordinate 225,928 downwards.
CCAATCCTGAGAAATATTGGACATAGTATAGAAAATTGGCTAAGGGGTATTATCCAATTTCTATATAATACCCAAATAAGCAAAATATTGGGCATACTAGAAATATTGTCTTAAAGGGGTGTTAGCCAATTTTCTAACATTAATGAGCTTGTTTTTAGAATTGTGCCTGCAATAAAGACCCTAAGCTAAAAACACAGATTTCCAAGTATTCACTGAGGTATGAGGCATCGAAGTGTCAAGCCTAGATACCATTCCACATGACCATTTAAAATGATCATGTATATTAAGCAGTGCCCAAGTACATGATGAGTGTCCTTGGGACAATAAGTAAACATTCCCAAAGGAACCATAAATAATAGTTAGCTAGGAATTACAATCAACCCATGTGCAAGCACATGGGGAGATACGGCCAAGAGGGGACGACCCTAACCGAATTTGGTTAGGGTAGTTAGGGGGCAGGCGTGCACATGGGTTCACCCATGTGGGGCCTATCTCTATAACTAATTCTATACTCTAACCTACAGCCCTAGATATCTAATTAACCTATGACTAACCGAAATGGACCAATTAGTGCACCCGACAACCTAAGACTTAACCGGGTTGACACTAACTTAGTACTAGTTAAAGAGAAAACCCAGTACCTAACCTAGGATGGTCCATAAGGTTGGTTATGGTCCTAAACACATAGGTATACTTTGTTAATTACACTAAGATACTTAATTAATTAATTTCGCAACTTAATTAATTAATTTAAAGAGGAAAAACCGAAATCACAAAACAATTTCCAGATTTCAGTTAAGACAAGAAAGGGACAACCTAGTACCTAACCTAGGATGGTCCAAAGAGTTAGTTAAGGTTATAAGGACTTAGGGCTACTTTAGTAATTACCTTAGGTCACCTAATTAATTAAATTAGCCATTTAATTAATTAATTTAAATGGTCAAGACGAAATACTTTCACTAACCTAGTATAATTCAAGAAACATCCTAGTACTTAACCTAGGATGGTCGTAAAGGGTTGATTATAGTTCCAATGACTTAGGGGTAGTTTAGTACTTACCCTAGGTCCCTAAATTAATTAAATTAAGGATTTAATTAATTAATATAAAGTAAAAATGTTGACTGAAACCATAGTCAACACCAATTTCCAGATTTGACTATGTGTTATGTTTTCCTATTTGTAGTCAATCTAGGAGGGGCTTTTTAGTAATTAACTAATTGATTTATTTAATTAACTTAATTACCCTAAGTTGAATGAGTCAAGGTCAGTTCCTAAGACTTAGAATCACGTTCAAACACCAATAATTTCACAACGCAAATCAATGAACGAACGAAAGCCAAAAATAGGAAACGTTTCCATCGACGTTCTAGGATAATTCCAAGGTTTCTTCAATTTTTTGTTCAAGGTGATCTTCGTATATTAAGTTCTACTTAAGGTATTGTTTTCTTCCTGGACTTCTTTCTCCAAGAGAACTTTCTTCCGAACGATTCACAAGATCTTGAAAACTAGGGTTGTTCCCGTGTTCTCGTCGAACTCCCTTGTCCCTAGTATCCTTTTCAATTCAATGTTGAATAGGTTAGAGATCATGTTGTTGGTATGTGGTGATGGTTTCTCTTAACGTGCATTGTTCATGGATGATGAATATCGAATGAACCTATGAACTTGTAGTCGTGTGAAGTTAATGTTATAAAGTAAATTAAGAAACAATGATGTGCTAGTTACGTCCGTAAATGTTAAGTGATTGATGTGATTATATGAATGTTGACTTGCTGTTTTGTAACGTTATGAAGATGCTAAAGTCATCAAATGTTAATATGATGATGTCCAATATGTCTTTAAAATGTTACCCTAAATTCATGAACTAAGATTGGTTAAGATAATGATACTATGTTAAGATGTGTCCGAAAATGTTATGTATAAAGATGATTATGGTTTGTTGTGTATACCTACTGTTAATGTGACTTGTTGATGATGTTGTGTTCGTTAAATGATCATATTATGCTGTCCAAGATGTTTAAAAATGTTATGCCTAAAGTTATGTTATAAGGTTGGCTAAAAAGATCTCCATGAAATCATAATTTGAGTGATTGTTTGGCTTATGCAAATAAAATGGCTAACAGTATATTTTCAAAAAGGGATGCATGCAAATGGCTATAATATTATGTTAAATAATTAAAAGATTGGATAATGAATAATACACATATTCAACCAAGCATGAAATAATGTAAAATTGGCCTATGCCAACAAAGATGGTTATGTAATCTATACCCAAATGTTTATGCCAATACTAATCATATGCCAATCCTGTGTAGTTAGAGTATCGAATTATATTATAAGCACTTCTAAAGTAATTCAATTAATCCATAACCAATGGTGTGCCATTCATTGGGACAACTCCAAACATGCTCTAAAAGAATGAACTATGAACACATGAAACTCATTGAATGAAGTCCTCATCGTCCATAAACGATGATATGAAGCTACTACACTAAAGTAAGTAAGTAACGCGAGTTATAACATAATTAAAGGGGTATAAATTAAGTAAGTAACCAGAATGGGGTGTTAAAGGAAGTGAGACAAGTTTTACTTACACCTAAGCTACTATGTTAATAGAATACTCACGAATGAAGGTGTTAGCTTGTGTGAGACTAGTCTCATTAACACCTAAGGATGATATGTAAGGACAATTCACATTTCATCAATATAAAGTAAGGATGATATGAAAGGATAATTCACATTTCATCAATGTAAAGTAAGGATGATATGTAAGGAAAATTCACATTTCATTAATGTAAAGTAAGGATGGCAAGTCATCAAAACAGTAAGTAAATCTCAATCTAGAAGCAAGCTTCCATAATGATTGAGTCAACTCTAAAAGATAAATAAGATAATGAAAGTGAGCACAACACTGATAGACTAGTTATGAGCATGTGCTTGCACGTGTAAGTCTCATGAGATGAGGCTACCACCGAGGTGGATAAGTTGTCTCATTAAGTCCCTAGTCTTCGAACTATGACTAGCCAACATAAGAACTAGCCAGTGGTTTCCACCTAAGCGAGCTAGGTATGTTCAGTTTCACTTTGGCCGGTGATTCCACCTCTTTTTAATGTGGGAAAGACACCGGATTTCATGTTTAGATCACATTATCTATGTCGGTTAATGCTCACGACATGTTCTTGGTTCACTACAGCCGAGAGCCACTCCTTTTCGGTGTGGGGTAAACACTTGAGATGGATTCGCCTTAGCCGGGGATCACCCCTTTTCGGTGTGGGGTAGACACTGGATTTCATGAGTAGATCACATGATCTACATTCATTTTAACCGGTGAATCACCTCTTTTCAGTGTGGGGAAGACACTAGATTTCATGTTAGTACGCTGATCTTATTCTTAGATGTCTCTATGAAAGTAAGAACGAATGATAATTATGGAACGTATGTTCAAAGTGAGCTATGAATAAGAGCTTAAGAATTTCAATAGTCAATATCACACTCATGAAGTTTCAGCAAATAATGGGCAAAGCCAAATAAGATTGGCTTATAATGACTTCTTATATGATGCCAATAAAGGGAAGTAGAAACGTAATGTTAAACAAAAACCTCATAACTTCCCTAACATGAAAATGATGAAACAAGTGGCATAGCCAATAGAGACTTGCTTATGAAGTATTAATGAATACTTGATGTAATGAATGACTTGTTGTAAGGATAGTCAAATCGTGTCCAATGAAGTTTAAAATAAGTAAAGGGCATAACTAATAATGAATCCTCATGTTATGAAAATGATAAAGCCAAATTAATTGGCTTATAATGACTTTATATAATTGGCAAAAGATTTTAGCCAAATAAAATTGGCTTATAATGACTTGTTTTATTATGAAAATGATCATATCCAATAATGAATTCAAATATACTTATCCAAAATGATCAACTAATGTATTTAGCCAATAAAGATTGGCTTATAAAGAATTCATGCCCAAAGTAAGCAAGAACATAAGTTTTAATGATATGCCCCAAATAACTATGCACATTATGCAATCAACTAACGAATGAGTATAGTCAATAAGTATTGACATATAAATATATCCATACCCCAAATTGTAGTTAAATCATTTCCTTAATCTCTTGAATTACTTACTTGATTCATTATGGGTATGGGACTACAATGAATCACTGCATTTGTCAGTAAAACATAGGACCAAAGGAATTATTGAACTACACAAAAATAAGAAGAAAAAGATTGAAAAATAAACTAAGTCCCAAAGAGGAGCTCTCGGGTCTGGGCAATCAAATTATCAAATCTCTGCCCGAGTTGTTCTTAAATTATGTTGATGATACTAATGTCTTGTAATCATATAGAAAATGAGTTGTGTGTTTTTAATGCATTAAAATACATCATATTCATACCACAATTCACAACAGAAGAATTAGGAAAGTCTAGTGAAGTCACTTTCCAGAAATGGCATGTTGTTTAGGAAGAGCTTTCCTTGATCATGCATAGCCTTATGTGTATGTGTGCATACACCCATACTTAGTACAAGTGGTTTACTAACCCTATACAATTTACTATTTTTATAGGTGCAGGTCAGAGGACAGATTGAAGAATCTTGAAGCGGTTTGGACATCAGCATTCTCCAAACCATTTGGTAGGTCCTCTTGATTTCGAAGATGCTGCAGTTTTAGTCTAGCCTTAATTTTAGACATAGCTAGTGGATGTTGTACCTAGCGTTTCTTTTGTACTTTCATTTCGAAGCTTTGTAATAAGGTCGTGTTTGGCAAACTTATTTATGATATATTCTTCGTCTGTTTCAAATTGACTCTTTATGATAGATATTGTTATTTATGTTGATTTTAGTATATGATGTAAATATGTATTAAATGTGTGAAGTCTATGTATACTTCATACTTATAAAAAGTTTTAAATTTTCTGCTAAAATTAACCATATGAATGTGATGAATGCAAGAAGAGGCTTGTCTGCGACCTCTGAGAGGTCAACGACGCCGGTGGTAGTACAGATTCCTGAATCTGGGTGGTGACAAAAATCTATGGTTTAGTATTTAATATTTGGGTTTTGATATTTTGGGCTTAGGGTTTCGGGTTTATGGTTTACAGTTAGGGTTAGGGTTAAGGTTAGGGTTATGGTTATGGTTATGGTTAGGATTTTGGTTTATTTTAGGTTTTTGGGTTTAAGGTTTAGGATTTGAGGATTAATATCAATGGTTTAGTGTTTAATGATTGGGTTTCGGTATTTTGGGCTTGGGGTTTAGGATTTATGGTAGGGTTAGAGTTTGAGTTAGGGTTTAGGTTGTTTTTTAGGTTTTAGGATTTGGGGTTAAGGATTTGAGTTGTAATATCTATGGTTTAGTGTTAAATGTTAGGGTTTTGGTATTTTGTGCTTTGGATTCAGGGTTTAGGGTTTAGGGTTAGGGTTAAGGATATGTTTTGTGTAAGGGTTCGTGTTAGGGATAGGCACAGGGTTAGGGTTTAGTTTGTTTTTAGGTTTTAGGTTTTGGGGTTCAAAACTTTGGCTTAAAATCTATTATTTAGTTTTTAATATTTTGGTTTAGGTATTTTGGGCTTAATGCTTTGGGTTAATGGTTTAGGGTTAGGCTTTGGGATAAGGTTAAGGTTAGGGTTAGGGTTAGATTTTAGGTTTTATTTAAGTTTTAGGGTTTGTGGTTTAGGATTTTAGGTTTAAAATTTATGGTTAAGTGTTTAATGTATGGGTTTTTGTATTTTGGACTTAGTGTTTTTTTTGTCTTAGGGTTTAGGGTTTTGGGTATAGGGTTAGACTTAGGTTTAGGATTAGGGTTAGGGTGTAGGTTTTTTTAGGTTTATGGTTCAGGGTTTAGCATTTGAGGTTTAAAATCTATGGTTTAGTAATTAATGTTTGGGTTTTTGTATTTTGGGCTTAGTGTTTCGGGTTTAGAGTTTCGGGTTAGGGTTAGGGTTAAGGTTAGCGTTAGGGTTAGGGTTAGGGTTTTGGATTTTCTTAGGTTTCTGGGTTTAGGGTTTAGGATTTGAGATTTAATATCAATGGTTTAGTGTTTAATGTTTGGATTTTGGTATTTTGGGCGTGGTGTTTTGGATTTATGGTAGGGTTAGGGTTAGTATAAGGGTTTAGGTTATTTTTTAGGTATTTGGGTTTGGGGTTAAGGAAATGAGTTGTAATATCTCTGGTTTAGTGTTCAATGTTAGGTTTTGGGTATTTTAGGCTTGGGCTTAGGGTTTAGGGTTTAGGGTTAGGGTTAACGATAGGGTTAGGGTTAGGATTAATGTTTTTTTAAGTTTTAGGTTTTGGGGTTTAGGATATTCAGTTTAAAATCTATGGTTTAGTGTTTAATGTTTGGGCTTTGAGATATTGGGTTAATGGTTTAGAGTAAGGACTATGGTTAAGGTTAGGGTTAGGGTTTAGGTTAGGGTTTGGGTTTAGTTTTTTTTTGGGATTTTAGGGTTTGTGGTTTAGAATTTGAGGTTTAAAACCAATGGTTTAGTGAATGTCTGGGTTTTCTTATTTTGGATTTATATTTTTTTTGGACTTAGGGTTTAGGGTTAGGGTGTAGGGTTTGTTTTAATATGGTTCAGAGTTCAGCATTTGAGGTTTAAAATCTACTGTTTAGTATTTAATGATTGGGTTTTTGTATTTTAGGCTTAGGGTTTCGGGATTATGGTTTAGAGTTACGATTAGGGTTAATGTTAGGGTTAGGGTTAGGGAAAGGGTTTTGGGTTCTTTTAGATTTTTGGGTTTAGGGTGTAGAATTTGAGGTTTAATATCAATGGTTTAGTTTTTATTGTTTTGGTATTGGTATTTTGGTCTTGGGGTTTAAGGTTTATGGTAGAATTAGGGTTAGTGTTTAGGTTATTTTTAGGTTATAGGGTTTTGGGGTTAAGGATTTGAGTTGTAATATCTATGGTTTAGTGTTTAATGTTAGGGTTTTGATATTTTGGGCTTTGGTTTTAGGGTTTAGGGTTTAGGGTTAGGGTTAAGGATAGGGATAGGGTTAGGGTTAGGGTTCGTGTTAGGGTTAGGGTTTAGTTTTTTTTTTTAGTTTTAGGTTTTGGGGTTTAGGAGTTTTGGTTTAAAATCTATGGTTTAGTGTTTAATGTTTGGGTTCTGGTATTTTAGGCTTAGTGTTTCGGGTTAATGGTTTAGGGTTAGGGTTAGGGTTAAGGTTAGGGTTTGGGTTTGGGTTAGGGTTAGGGTTTAGTTTTTGTATGTTTTAGGGTTTGTGGTTTAGGATTTGAGATTTAAAATCTATGGTTTAGTGTTCAATATTTGGCTTTTCGTATTTTGAACTTAGGGTTTTTCTTGGACTTAGGGTTTAGGGTTTAGGGTTAGGGTTAGGATTAAGGTTAGGGTGTAGTTTTTTTTAGGTTTTATGGTTTATGGTTTAGCATTTAAGGTTTAAAATCTATAGTTTAGTATTTAATGTTTGGGTTTTGATATTTTGGGCTTAGGGTTTTGGGTTTATGGTTTAGAGTTAGGGTTAGGGTTAGGGTTAGGGTTAGGGTTTTTTTAGGTTTTTAGGTTTAGGGTTTAGGATTTGAGGATTAATATCAATGGTTTAGTGTTTAATGTTTGGGTTTTGTATTTTTTGCTTGGGGTTTAGGATTTATGGTAGGGTTACAGTTAGGGTTAGGGTTTTGGTTGTTTTTTAGGTTTTTGGGTTTGGGGTAAGGAATTGAGTTGTAATATCTATGGTTTAGTGTTAAATGTTAGGGTTTTGGTATTTTTGGTGCTTTGGATTTAGGGTTTAGGGTTTAGGGTTAGGGTTAAGGATAGGGTTAGTGTTAGGGTTTGTGTTAGGGATAGGGTTAGGGTTAGGGTTTATTTTTATTTTTTAGGTTTTAGATTTTGTGGTTTAGGATTTTTAGTTTAAAATCTATGGGTTAGTGTTCAATGTTTCGATTTAGTTATTTTGGGCTTAATGTTTTGGGTTAATGGTTTAGGGTTAGTGTTAGGGTTAGGGTTAGAGGTTAGGGTTAGGGTTAGGTTTTAGGGTTTTCTTACGTTTTAGGGTTTGTGGTTTAGGATTTGAGGTTTAAAATCTAAGCTGTAGTGTTTAATGTTTGGGTTTTTGTATTATGGACATAGGTTTTTTTTTGTCTTAGGGTGTAGGGTTTAGGGTATAGGGTTAGAGTTAGGGTTAAGATTAGGGTTTGGGTGTAGTTTTTTTTAGGTTTTATGGTTCAGGGTTTAGCATTTGAGGTTTAAAATCTATGGTTTAGTATATAATGTTTGGGTTTTTGTATTTTGGTTTTAGTGTTTAGGGTTTAGTATTTAGGGTTAGGGTTAGGGTTTTGGGGTTTCTTAGGTTTTTGAGTTTAGGGTTTAGGATTTGTGATTTAATATCAATGGTTTAGTGTTTAATGTTTTGATTTTGGTATTTTGGGCTTGGGGTTTAGGATTTATGGTAGGGTTAGGGTTAGGGTTTAGGTTGTTTTTTAGGTTTGTCGGTTTGGGGTTAATGATTTGAGTTGTAATATCTATGGTTTAGTGTTCAATGTTATGGTTTTGGTATTTTTGGGCTTTGGGTTTAGGGTTTAGTGTTAGGGTTATGGTTAGGGTTTGGGTAAGGGTTCGGTTTTAGTGTTTTTTTAGGTTTTAGGGATTGTGGTTTAGGATTTGAGGTTTAAACCTATGGTTTAGTGTTTAATGTCTGGGTTTTTGGACTAAGGTGTTTTTTGGACTTAGTGTTTAGGTTTAGGGTATAGGTTGTTTTTAGGTTTTATAATTTATGGTTTAGAATTTGAGGTTTAAAATCTATTGTTTAGTGTTTAATATTTCGGTTTTTTTATTTTGGGCTTCAAGTTTAGGTTTTATGGTATGGTTAGTGTTAGGGTTCATGTTAGAGTTAGGGTTAGGTTTTAGGTTGTTTTTTATGTTTTAGGGTTTGGGGCTATTTGAGTTGTTATATCTACGGCTTAGTGTTTAGTGTTTGGGTTTTGGTATTTTGGGCATTGGGTTTAGAATTAAGGTTAAGGATAGGGTTAGGGTTAGTGTTAGACTTAGGGATTAGGTTTCTTTTAGCTTTTAGGTTTTGGGGTTTAGGACTTTTTGTATAAAATATGTGGTTTAGTGTTTAATATTTGGGTTTTGGTATTTTGGGTTAATGGTTTAGGGTTAGGGCTAGGTTTAAGGTTAGGGTTAAGGTTAGGGTTTAGTTTTTTTTTAGGTTTTAGGGTTTGTGTTAAGGATTTGAGTTTTAATATCTATGGTTTAGTGTTTAATGTTAGGTGTTTGGTATTTTGGACTTTGAGTTTAAGGTTTAAGGTTTAGGATTAGAGTAAAAGATAGGGTTAGAGTTAGGGTTTGTGTTAGGGTTAAGGTTAGGGTTTAGGTTTTTTAAGGTTTTAGGGTATGTGGTTTAGGATTTGAGGTTTAAAATCTATTGTTAGTGTTTAATGTCTGGGTTTTCCTATTTTGGACTTAGGGTTTAGGGTTAGGGTGTAGGTTTTTTTTAATATGGTTCAAGGTGTAGCATTTCAGGTTTAAAATCTATTTTTTAGTATTTAATATTTTGGTTTTGGTATTTTGGGCTTAGGGTTTTGGGTGTATGGTTTAAAGTTAGGGTTAGGGTTAGGGTTAGAGTTTTGTGTACTTTTAGATTTTTGCATTTAGGGTGTAGAATTTAAGCATAAATATCAATGGTTTAGCGTTTATTGTTTTGGTTTTGGTATTTTGGGCTTGGGGTTTAAGGTTTATGGTAGGGTTAGGGTTGATGTTAGGGTTAAGGTTAGGGTTTAGGTTTTTTTTATGGTTTTAGAGTTTGGGGTTAAGGATTTGAGTTGTAATAACTATGGTTTAGTGTTTAACGTAAGGGTTTTGGTATTTTTGGCTTTGAGTTTAGGGTATAGGGTTTAGGGCTTGAGTTAAGGATAGGGTTAGGGTTAGGGTTTAGGGGGTTTTGGTTTTAGGTTTTGGGGTTTAGGATTTTTCGTTTAAAATCTATGGTTTAGTGTTTAATGTTTGGGTTTTGGTATTTTGCGCTTGGGATTTTAGGTTAATGGTTTAGGGTTAGGGTTTAGGTTTTTTTAGGTTCTAGGGTTTGTGGTTTAGGATTTGAGATTTAAAATCAATGGTTTAGTGTTTAATGTTTGGTTTTTTGTAAATCAAAACACAAACCCTAACATTAAGCCTAACCCTAACCCTACCATAAACCCTAAACCACAATCCAAAAATAGAAAAACCAAACCATTAAACACTAAACCATTGATAATCAACCTCAAATCTTAAGACCTAAACCCAAAAACCTAAAAAAAAACTAACCCTAACCCTAACCTTAACCCTAACCCTATTTCTAAACCATTAACCCAAAACCCCAAGCCCAAAATACCAAAACCCAAACATAAAACACTAAACCATAGATTTTAAACCAAAATTCCTAAACCCCAAAACCTAAAACAAAAAAACTCTAAAACCTAACCCTAACCCTATCCTTAACACGAAACCTAACCATAACCCTAACCCTATCCTTAACCCTAACTCTAAACCCTAAACCCTAAACCCAAAGCCCAAAATACCAAAACCCTAACATTAAACACTAAACCGTAGATATTCCAATAGAAATCCTTAACCCCAAACCCTAAAACCTAAAAAGCAACCAAAACCCTAACCCTAACCATAAGATTAACCCTAACCCTAACCCTACATTATACCCGAAACCCCAATCCCAAAATACAAAAACATAAACATTAAACACTAAACAGTTTATATTAAACCTCTAATCCTAAATCCTAAATCCAAAAACCTAAAAACCCCTAACCCTAACCCTAAACCTAAACCATAGACCCAAAATTGTAAGCCCAAAATACAAAAACCCCAATATTAAATACTAAGCCATAGATTTAAAACCTCAAATGCAAAACCCTAAACCATAAAATCTAAAAAAAACTACACCCTAACCCTAATCCTTCCCCTAATCGTACCCCTAATTCTAAACCTAACCATAACCCTAACCCTAACCCTAAACCCTAAGTCCAAAAGAAATCTCTTAGTCCAAAATACGAAAACCGAAACATTAAAAACTAAACCATAGATTTTTAACCTCAAATGCTAAACCACAAACCCTAAAACCTAAAAATAACCTAAACTGTAACCTTAACCCTAACCCAAACTCAAAGCCTAACCCTAAACATTAAGACGAAACCTCAAGCCCAAAATACGAAAACCCAAAAATTAAACACTAAACCAAATATTTTAAACCAAAAATCCTAAACCCCAAAACCTAAAACCTAAAAAAAAAACTAAACCCTAACCCTAACCTTATCCCCAACACGAACCTAACCCTAACCCTATCCTTAACCCTAACCCTAAACCCTAAACCCTAAACCCAAAGCCAAAAATACCAAAATCCTAATATTAAACACTAAACCATAGATATTACAGCTCAAATCCTTAACCCAAAACCCTAAAACCTAAAAAACAACCAAAACTCTAACCCTAATCCTAAATCTAACCCTAACCCTACCGTAAACTTTAAATCACAAGCCCAAATACTAACCCAAAACCATAAACCCAAAGCCCTAAGCCAAAAATACCAAAACTCAAAAATTAAATACTAAATCATAGATTTTAAACCTCAAATGCTAAACCCTGAACCATAAAACCTGAAACCCTACACCCAACCCTAATCTTAACCCTAAACCTAAACTCTAAAACCTAACCCTAAGTCCAAAAAAAGTCCAAAGTATAAAAATGCTATGTCCAAAATACGGAAACCCAAACATTACACACTAAACCATAGATTTTAAAATTCAAATCTTAAACCACAAACCCTAAAACCGAAAAAAACTAAACCCTAACAAAATCCCTAACTCTAACCTTAACCCTAACCCTAACCTTAAGCCATTAACCTGAAACCCCAATCCAAAAATACCAAAACCCAAACATTAAACACTAAACCATAAATTTTAAATAAAAAATCCAAAACCCCAAAACTTAAAACCTAAACAAAATCCTAAACCCTAACCCTAACCCTATCGCTAACCCTAACCCTAACCCTAATCCTAACCCTAACCCTAATCCTAACCCTTAACGCTAAATCCTAAACCCAAAGTCCCAAAAAAAAAACCATAGTCCAAAATACCAAAACCTAAACATTAAACACTAAACCATAGATTTTAAACCTCAAATCCTAAACAACAATTCCTAAAACCAAAAAAAAACTAAACCCTAACCCTAACCCTAACCCTAAACCCTTAACCCTAAAACACAAGCCCATCGCACCCCCATATCCCAAATTTATTTCTCTCTTTTACAAATTCTCTCTCTAACAGGCGCTCTCTAGAGCTTCATAACGGCTACAGTAAACTCACCAGCGCGCGTCGCCAGAATGGCGCGTGCGCCGCCGGTAGAGGTCCAACGACCACCTGACCAAAGCCAAAAGGAATGCCATGAAGATGGCAACAAACCCCAGTATGGCACGCACCATGAATCATCTGACAACTCCTCAAAATCGCAAGACAGTGATGCAAGGAACACTGCGTTTTAAGAAAGTTTGATCGAGAATGAAAAATTATTTCCCAAGGAATTTCTGCGTTGAATCAAGGAAAAATGATAGTGGAATGGGATAATACTACTAACGATCTACAACATACTCAAAAATCAGTTGATTCCACCTTCACATTTTGCAGAAATCAAGAAATGAATTTGGGGAGAATCGCGACTGAATCGCCTGGGCTGCGCACTCAAAATCGAGCAACTTCGAGCCAATCTTGTAACGATTGAGTACTGGGGTTTAATCCCCTATTGATAAGGATCATCTCAACGAAATTTCAAGTGAAATGGACCGGGAAATTGCAGGCGGGGAGAAGTCTAGCGTACGCAGAACTCAAAACAATGGAAACCATGGAAAATCGAGGATTGGAACTAACTCTCAGTCTATGGAAGTTCACTTAACTTATTTTCTAACAATCTTGAGGGAGGAAACAACTCCAACAACAATCCAATACCTCTCACTGATTCTGCACTCAAAATGCAACAAGCAAGGCAAGGAAGTGAAGCCGATAAAGCTGATTCTAGTCGAAATGCAGAGCATAACACCATGTTGGAAGTTTATCAATCAGTTGGAGCAATAACAATGAGAGAAGGAAACAAGACTCAACTTGGGGGATATTCGATTGAACAACAGGACAATAACAGTAACACTATGAGGCTCCATACACCAGCTTAATCGAATGATGAACATTCTTTGAATTTTTCCTTTTGAATTACAGGTAACTCATCATATCTAACTCCAAACATTATTGCTGATACTCCACAGGTCATGCAAAATCAAGATGACAATGGTGAGGAGAATGGGCAAACACAACTACAAGAGCAGGAACAATCAAGCCAAAAACAACAACATTCAGGCATGGAACTGCAGCAAGGAATAAATGGTCAAAAACAATGCTGCAAATGGTAAGGAAAATCCAACAACTTACAGTAAAATTCCACCACAGGTTCAAAGACATGAAAACAATCAACAGGGGGGAACAACTTCAACATACAAAAACAATAGAGCAACCATGGAGTACCAAAGCAATTTTCCAAAGATCTCCAACAACTATACTAGGTATGATCCTAATTCCCAATTAGATAGAAATAATAAACAGGGTAACATTGCAGCGCAAGGAAATGTTAGACCTTCAAACATCCAACAACAGGGGAAAAACACAAGTAACAATGCTAAAGAGGATAAGAATTCTGAACCTGCCCCTTATACTGTTATCCTATCCTTTGATGCGTGTTTGAGGTATAATCAGTCTAAGAATGATATCCCAATTGTGTTGAATAACCCTATACACACAACTAGACAAGGATACCCTGCTGTGCTTTTAGATGAGAATGACTATTATGTGAAATTGGCTAAATGTTGTAAGTATACGCTTGTGGGCAAATTTACCAATACAATGCCTAAAATGGAGTTGGTTAGAAAGAGTTTCACCCTTCAAACTCAACTTACTGGGTGTGTGTGTGTGAAGATTACTCACTTTAACTCTAGGAATGTGTATATTGATCTAGATAATGAATTCGACTATCAAACTGTTTGAACAAAATTGAGGATGACTATTGAAGGGAAGTTGATGAGAATTCAAGCTTGAACCCCTGATTTCACCCAAGAGGATAACAAAGTTTTGTTGACAACTATCTTGCAATCTATCGGAAAGGTTTATATGTTGATTCCCCAACTTCCCAAAGGACTAGAGGTATCACAACTAGGGTGAAAGCTCAAGTTGACCTCCCTAAAGAAAGACCAGAATATGTATGGTTGGGTTTCCAGAATTCTAACCCCACAAAGGGAGATGGCTAAAGGTACAATATGAAGGTATCCCCGACTATTATATGTATTGTAAACACCAAGTGCATAGGATTATGATTGCACTATCAAAAGAAGAGATGAAGATATGAACAAGAGAAAAGAAATGGATTCTGAAAAAAAAACAAGTCAAAATGAGATCAGTAACAAGGTCGAGATGGAATAGAAGAAAATGTAAAGCAAAATCAAAGGAAACCACCAGGGTGGAAAACAACAAGAGACAAGAAATCAAGTTCAGAGAAATTATGATCAAAGAATTATCAGAAAAGAAGGAACAGTGGCAGACAGAACGAACAAAACAATCAAAGAATTTGGAGCAATCTCAAACCAAAACAGCATGGAGAGCACGCTCACCACAACAGAAGGAAACCAATGATAACAGGCAGCAGGCAGCAATCACATCAGGTATAACTCCCTCAATTCAACTCATAATATTTATAGTGATTTAGAATCTCACGAACAGGCTGTCCAGGAGCTGCAGGTGGACACCCCAGAAAAGAAAGGTGTTACTGACAGTAATACCCAACAAATTGAAGAGACAAATATTATTTCACCATCAACAACTCAAAAAAAAATATGTAGCAACATCAAACACAAGTCAAACCTTCCAATAAGAAAAAGAGAACAGGTATTGACTTATCTCTCCCCACACCCCAGGAACCCCTTGTAATTGTTGTTGAAAATGTTTTGAATGTTGGGTTCGCTGTTGAAGTTGATGGAGGTATAGATGGGGGGTGTCAGGAGAAGCCCACTAATTTGTAGGAAGGGGTATCCGAAGGGGGAAAAAGAATTCTGGAATCTGATCACAATGACCCTATAAGAGACCTTAGAGCCTCATACAGTAAGTCTCCAAACTCCAGTAATCAGGAGTTTATGAAAAATTTCAGTCAAACGGAAAGGCAGGTATCTGACCAGGTTTTTGAAAGAACTGGAAATCAAGAAACAGTGGGTAAAAATGTTGCTGATGATCAACATTATCAGCCTACTGATAACTCTGAGAAACAGCAGCAGCAGGGTGAGAATAATTCTGTTGAAAAACAAAACAACAGATCACAAGGAAAATCTAGAAAAAAGAAAAGAGAAGCAATTAAAAGAAGGAATCAAAGAGAGGCAGGTATGTAGGGTGATAATGAGCAGGATCAAAGAGAAAATAAGTCTCCAAACCAATACCATGGGAATTCAGATTATGAAGTAATAAATTTTGAAGATGAATTTGATGAGGATACTCAATCTCTCAATAAAAAGGAGGGAGAAGAGGATGAGGATGAAACTAGTGCGCACTTGATCAAGGCATTTGGTTCTACAATCCCAAGTGAGTTTGCATCTGAAATTCATGAAGCCACTAACCAACAAGGTTTATCTCCAAGGGGTAGAAAGGAAGTCAGGCAATACAACAACACCGTTACAATAAGAACATCTGCTAATGCTAGCAGATCCAACACCAGGTCCCGAAGTAAAGGTTATTAATGATCAGTACAATATGTTGGAATGCTAGGAGCATCAACACCCAAGGCTCTTTGGAAAGACTACAAAATCTCAAGAAAATGCATAATTTGTCTATGATTGCTATCCTTGAACCTTTTGCAGATAACTCTCAACTCAACAAGTACAAGCTTCTTTTATCTATGGATAATGCTCTTTGTAATGGTAATGGAAAACTTTGGCTATTTTGGACCAATGATATGGAATGTGATACTTCGAAAATACATGATCAACATATCACTTGTTGGGCCAAACATGTTGAACACAGTGAGAAATTTATTATTCTCTTATTTATGCTAAGTGCAAGGAACACCTAAGAAGACCTCTTTGGGAAAGACTTTATCATATTTACAATATGGACAGCCCATGGTGCACGATTGGAGATTTTAATGTTATTACGTCAAGAAATGAAAAACATGGAGGCATGCCCTATAACATGAACAAAAGTCTGGAATTTATTGATATCATTGAGGCTTGTGGTCTTATGGACATAGGTTAAAGTGGTCAACACTACACTTGGTGTAATCAAAGATCCGCAGAAGCAAGAGTGGAAATGATTGGATCGAGCCATGGTCAATGATAAATGGCTGGAATGTATGCCACAAACTACTATCGCTCACCTTCCTGCAGTAGGCTCGGATCATTGCCCATTATTAATGGAAATGGAGGTGAGAATAGATCAAAAAGTCAAATACTTTAAGTTTTTGCACTGTTGGACTGAAAGTAAAAAGTCAAGGATATTGTGCAAAGTTCTTGGCAAGAGGAAGTAATTGGTGATCCTATGTGGAAACTCCATCAAAACATGAAGAAATTGGCATCTACTTTGAGTAATTGGTCTAAGAAGGAATATGGCAACATCTTTTCCATGGTTATAGATTTTGAAGAACAACTTAAAAATGCGGAAGAGAGAGTCATTTAGAATAATTTAGAGGAGAATAGGGCCAAGCTTCATCTTATTAATGCTTGATACGTCAAATACATGAAGTTGGAAGCTTCCATTCTCAAGCAAAAAACTCAGCTTCAATGGTTCAAAGAAGGCGATACCAACTCCAAATATTTTCATTCTATTATGAGGGGAAGGAGGAGGAAGTTGTTTATCCACAAGATTTGCACATATGATGATAGTTGGATACAAGGAGATGAGAACATTGCCAGAGAAGCTTGTATGTACTTTCAAAAAAAATTCACTGGAAGATCAGACAGAATCAGTGAAGAGGTTCTTAACTGTATTCCCAAGATGGTTAAAGATGAGAAGAACAAATTACTTCAACAATTTCCTAATATAGAGGAATTAAAACAAATTTTTTTCTCCATGAATCCTAACTCTGCTCCAGGTCCGGATGGGTTTGGAGGGAAATTTTATCAGTCATGTTGGGATATTATTAAGGAGGATGTTTTAAGGGCTGTGCAGCCCTTCTTATGTGGAAATATTTTTCCTAATACTTTTCACACGCTTGTCTTGTCCTTCTTCCAAAGATTGATCATCCTAACAAATTTTTCAGAGTTCAGGCCCATCAGTTTGAGTAACTTCTCCAACAAAATTATTTCCAAGATTCTTTGCTTCAGACTAGCAGGTATTCTACCTCCGTTTATTTCTGAGAATCAGTCGGGATTTGTTAAGGGAAGAAGTATCTCGGAAACATTGTGTTAGCACAAGAGATCACTCATAGTATCAAACAACCAAATAAAGGTGACAATGTGGTAATCAAACTCGATATGACTAAGGCATACGATAGAGTGTCATGGTCGTATACTTGTTTGGTTTTGCGAAGAATGGTTTTTGGTGAGAATTTTATTGACCTTGTGTGGAGAATAATGAGCAACAATTGGTACTCTGTTATTATTAATGGGTCCAGGTATGGTTTCTTCAAGTCAACTGGGGGTCTCAAAAAGGGTGATCCTTTATCCCCGTCCCTATTTATTTTAGGGGCGGAGGTGCATTCTCGGATGCTTAATATGCTTCATCATCAACAGAGTTACGATAATTTTCAAATGGAAAGTAGAGGCCCCCAGATCAATCATCTCAGGTTTGCGGATGATATCATAATCCTCTCTTCCACCACTAGAGATACTCTCCATTTGATTATGAAAACTCTTGCCACATATGAGTCTGTATCAGATCAACTAACAAGACAAGAGTCATTTCATGGTCCCTTCGAACTCACCTCTGTGATTGGAGAGATCAATGGTTTTACTCAAAAAAACAGCCCCATTACCTACCTTGGGTGTCCTCTACACATTGGTGGTCAAAGGATCATTTACTATTCAGATTTAGTGGCAAAGATCACCAAAAAGATCAATGGTTGGCAATCAAGGATTCTTAGTTTTGGTGGGAAGGCTACTATGATCAAACATGTTCTACAATCCATTCCTATCCACACAATGTCAACTACTTCTCCTCCTAAAACATCTATCCGTTATATCAAGAAAGCCATGACAGATTTCTTTTGGGGTTGGGATAAGGAATAAAGAAAATATCATTGGGCTTCTTGGGATACGTTGTGTCTTCCTTTGGATGAGGTAGGTATTGGTATAAGACGTCTTGAAGATGTGTGCACTTCTTTACAACATAAACAGTGGTGGATTTTCAGAAGCAAGCAGACATTATGTGGTCAATTATTGAGAGCAAAATATAGTCAAAGGGCTCATCCGGTAGCAAAAAAACTTGACACTGGGCAATATTTGGTTTGGAATTTTATGATGAAAAATAAAGCCATTGCCGAATCCCAAATTCAGTGGAGAGTCAATTCTGGCAGCAGCTCCGTTTAGTAGGATGATTGGTTAGGAGACGGACCTCTTTCTCCTGAATGCGATCATATCACGATCTTAAACAACACACTATTTCTCACTTCTTAATTAATGGAAGATGGAACGAAACACTGATTCGACAATGGGTTCCTCCATTATTGATTCCAAAAGTTTTAAGTCCTGACATCAATTTTCAGGAACACAAGCTGGACGAGGAAATCTGGAAATTATCAGATAAAGGACTGTTTTCATGTGCTACTGCCTGGGAATACAGTCGACTCAGGAAGGAAAGAAATTTTATTAGTAAAAGCATTTGGCATAAATTCATCCTATTTAAATTTCCTTTTTAGTGTGGAGGGCACTGCAAGGTAAACTCGCCACTAACGAAAGGATTATTAATTTTGGGATGGATACTGCCCAATGTTTTTGCTGCTACAGCCGTGGTGAAGATACTATAAAACATATATTTATAGCTGGTCATTTTTCTAACAATATATGGAGTTTATTTTATGCAGTTGCAGGTCTTCAACATGAGCACACCACAATTCGTACACTGCTGCAGAAATGGTGGAACTTGGAGCATTCAACCAAAGTGCAGAAGCTGGTCATCAAGCTGCTGCCAGTGATTATCTTCTGGAACCTCTGGAAAAATCGATGTGCAGCAAAATACGGAGCAATGCAGTCCAACACAGCTCGATTAAAGTTTCTCATAGTGAAAGACTTCAACCATCTTCTCAACACAGCCTACCCATACATTCAATGGCCTAACAATGGGAACTCTCTTATCGGAATGGTGGAAAGTTACAAACATGAGATTATGGTTAAAGAAGTAAAATGGGAGAAACCTCATCAACCATTCCTCAAGCTCAACATTGATGGGAGTGTCTTCGACAATCCTGGGAAAATTGGAGGAGGAGGAATACTAAGAGACCACCAAGGAAATATGATATATGCTTTTTCTATTCCTTTGGGTATTGGTACAAACAACCAAGCTGAAATTCAAGCAGCTAGCCATGGTCTAGATTGGTGCACTCAGCATGGATACAGGAAAATTCACTTGGAAGTTGATTCGGAATTGGTCACTCATTGGCTTTTGAATCAAACCAACCCTCTATGGAATTTACAGCAATACATACTGGAAATCCACAATCTAGTGCATCAGTTGGAACAGTTCAAGCTTACTCATATTTATAGCGAGGCAAACAACACGGTTGATCGTCTATCCAAATATAGTCACAACACAGATATTATTTAGCATTTTTACATCAAGGACCAACTACCTATTCTTGCAAGAGGAATATTCATTCTAGAAAAGCTTTGCATGGTTAATTTCAGGAGAAAGAAATTGAAAAGAATCAAGAAACCCCCATGATTGTCTCTTTCTGTTATGGTATAGCTTTTATACCTGTTTTTGGTTAGGAGCCTATTCAACTATACTATACTATTTGGTATAGTCTCTTTGAATAGGATAGATTTTTATTCTTGTCTTACTTTTGTAAAGGGAGAGTCTCCCTTATTTACGCTTCCTAGATACTTTTTATTCAGAGGAGTCCTCTCTTCTAGGTTCTTAGTATTTTTGTTTCTCTTTTGTTGTAAGAGGATGAGTTGACTTTCCTTTTAGGAAGGTTGATTTCTGAACCATCTTAGGATCTGAGGTAAGGTTTATGCCCCCCTCCTTGTATCTTTTACTTTTATTAATGTTAAGGCCCGTGGGTGTTTCTCAGCCCCTTACCCCCTTAAGGGTAGTTAAAATAATAATAATAATAATAATAAAACAAGCCCAAAATACAAGAATCCAAATATAAAACACTAAACCATAGATTTTAAACCAAAAATCCTAAACCCCAAAACATAAGACCTAAAAAAAAACTAAACCCTAACCCTAACCCTTTCCCTAACATGAACCCTAACCCAAACCCTATCTCTAACCTTAACCCTAAACAGTAAACCCTAAACCCAAAGCCCAAAATACAAAAACCATAACATTAAACACTAAACCATATATATCACAACTCAAATCCTTAACCCCAAACCCTAACCCTAACCCTAACCCTAACCCTAACATTAACCCTAACTCTAACCCTACCATAAACCCTAAAATCCAAGCCCAAAATACAAAAATCCAAAAATTAAACACTACACCATTGATATTAAACCTCAAATCCTAAACCCTAAATCCAAAAACCTAAACAAACTGAAATCCTTACCCTAACCCTAACCCTAACCTTAAACCTAACCCTAACCCTAAACCATAAACTCGAAACCCTAAGCCTAAAATACCAATACCCAAACATTAAACACTAAACCATAAATTTTAAACCTCAAATGCTAAACCCTGACCATAAAACCTAAAAAAAGCTACACCCTAACCCTATACCCTAAAACCTTAACCCTAAGTCAAAAAAAATCCCTAAGTCCAAAATATGAAAACCCAAACATTAAACAGTAAACCATAGATTGTAAACCTCAAATCTTAAACCCTAAACCCAAAAACCTAAAAAAAAAAAACTAACCCTAACCCTACCCCTAACCTTAAACCTAACCCTAATCCAAAACTATAAGCCCGAAACCCTTAGCCCAAAATACAAAAACCCAAACATTAAAAACTAAACCATAGATTTTAAACCAAAAATCCTTAACCCCAAAACCTAAAACCTAAAAAATACCCTAAACCCTAACACTAACCCTATCCCTAACATGAACCCTAACCCTATCCTTAAACCTAAACCCTAAACCAGAAGCAAAAAATACCAAAACCCTAACATTCAACACTAAACCATACATATTACAACTAAAATACTTAACTCCAAACCCTAAAACCTAAAAACAACCTAAACCCTAACTCTACCATTAACCATAAACCCCAAGCACAAAATACCAAAACCCAAACATTAAACACTAAACCATTGATATTAAACCTCAAATCCTAAACCTAAACCCAAAAATCTAAAAAAAATAAAATACTAACCCTAACCATAACCATAACCTAACCTTTACCCTAACCCTAACCCAAACATTAAATACTGAACCATAGATTTTAAACCTTAAATGCTAAACCCTAAATCATAAAAACAAAAAAAAAATACACCATAACCTAATCGTAACCCTTACCCTAACCCTAAACCCTAAGTCCAAAATACGAAAACCCAAACATTAAACAGTAAACCACATATTTTAAACCTCAAATCATAAACCACAAACCCTAAAACCTAAAAAACTAAACCCTAACCCTAACCCTATCCCTAACCCTAACCCTAACCCTAACCCAAAAGCATTAAACCAAAACTCCAAGCCCAAGATACAATAGTACTTCTACCCAAGGTGAGTAATCCTAACAAACTGAAAGAGTTCAGGCCTATTAGTCTGAGCAATTTCATAAGTAAAATCATCTCTAAACTGTTGAGTACAAGATTGAGTCCTATTCTCCCTAACTTGATCTCTCTCAACCAGTCTAGTTTTGTGAAGGGTAGAAGTATAACTGAAAATATCATGCTGGCACAGGCAATCACCCATCAAATTAAAAAGCCAAACATAGGTAGCAATGTCATTATCAAGCTTGACAGGGCTAAGGCCTATGACAGAGTTTCTTGGGCTTACATACGCTTGGTCTTAAGGAAGATGGGCTTTGAGGAAACTTTCATTGATATGGTATGGCGAACCATGGCTAATAATTGGTACTCTATCATAATTAATGGAAGAAGATTTGGCTTTTTCCAATCCTCTAGCGGCCTCAAGCAAGGAGACCCCCTTTCCCCTTTCCTATTTATTTTAGGTGCAGATGCTTTCAAGATCTTTAAATGGTCTCCATAATCATCAAGATTACCATGGCTTTGTCATGGAAAGAAGGGTACCCCAAGTGAACCATTTGAGTTTTGCAGATGACACCATCTTGTTTACTTCAGGAAGGGTTAAGTCTCTCCAAATCATCATGCAGACTCTCAGAACCTATGAGGATACTTCTGGCCAGTTGATTAATTGTGAGAAAAGTCACTTTATGGTTTATCAAATTTTGACAGCACAAATGAAAGAATTAAAAGGATCACTGGGTTCAAACAGAAGCAGGGTAATACCACTTATCTGAGGGGTCCACTCTTTGTGGGTAGGCCCAGGATTTCATACTTCTCTGACCTTGTCTCTAAAGTTATTTGCAGGATTACAGGGTAACAAACCAAGCAACTAAACTATGGAGGCAGGGTTGTGTTGATTAAGTATGTTATTCAAGCCTTCCCCATTCATTTAATTTCAGCTTTCACCCCCCCTGCCACTGTACTTAAGCAAATACAAATGGTGATGGCAGACTTCTTCTGGGGATGGAAGAGTGAAAAAAAGAAGTATCACTGGGCCTCCTGGACGAACCTCAGCTATCCTTTTGAGGAAGGAGGGGTGGGAATGAAAAATCTGAAGGATGTGTGCTTAGCTTTCCAATATAAACAGTGATGGACCTTTAGAGCTAAGCACACACTGTGGGGAGAATTCATAAAAGCCAAATATAGCCAAAGATCAAATCTTATCTGCAAGAAATGGGATTTTGGGGATTCACTGAATTGGAAACACATGATACACAACAGGTGTAATGTTGAGCAACACATACAATGGAAGCTGAACTCAGGGAATTGCTCCTTTTGGTGGGACAACTGGACAGGGGAAGGACATCTTGCTCAGTTTTCTAGCAGCAGTCATAGGTTTGACACCAAGAAAGTAGCTGAATTTTGGGTAGAAGGCCACTGGAACTATCAAATGTTGGTTCAACAAGCACCCCCTAGCCAGCTGGCTACTATCTTAGCAATACCTGTTCCTCAACAACAAACTTCAGACCACGCTTATTGGAAAGTCAATTCCAATGGCATGTTCACTTGTTCTTCAGCTTGGAATGAAATCAGGGGAAAAAGACCCAAAGATCAATTCAGTGCTCTCATTTGGCACATGAACACACCATTTAAAGCCTCCTTCCTCCTTTGGAGAGCTTTAAATGGGAAGTACCTACTAATAAGAGGTTAACTAATTTTGGTTTAGAACCTTCTAGTTGTTATTGTTGCAGGAACAGGGCAGGATCAGATACCATCAACCATATCTTTAACAATGGTGAATTTGCTAGGGAGTTCTAGAGATGTTTTGCAAATAGAGAAGGGGTGGAAGTTGATCACAACTCACTGAGGAAGCTTATAACTCAATGGTGGTCAATGAAACACAACAATGAAGCTCATAAACTAATTCTCCATACTTCCCCAATACTCATCTGCTGGAATCTATGGAAACATAGACGTGCATGTAAATATGGAGCCAAAACCCCTAATGGCACCAGAGTCAGGTATGCAATTTATAGTGATAACTATAAACTTATAAACTCTATTTTTCCTCATGTTAGCTGGCCCCCTACTTGGTGTGGAATAATCCAACTAGCTGAAAGATGCAACCATGTGACAAAGGTGCAGAAGATAGCCTGGACAAGACCACCTGATCAATGGATCAAAGTAAATACAGATGGAAGTGCACTAGACAACCCAGGCAAGATAGGGGCAGGAGGCATTCTAAGGGATCATAAAGGCAATCTTATCCTAGCATTTACCTCACCCCTGGGAAGTGGTACAAATAATCAGGCAAAAATAGGAGCAGCCATTTTTGGTATGTCTTGGGAACCGGAACTAGGCTACATGAAGATTATTTTGGAAATGGATTCCATGCTAACTGTCAACTGGATACTCCAAAAAACTACCTCTCAATGGAGTATTTGCAATCAGTTGGACAGAGTGAGAGGCCTCATAGCTCAAATTCAGGAATTCAAATGCACTCATGTTTTCATGGAAGGTAACTGGGTGGCTGATGCATTGTCCAAACATATCCACAAAATCACTTGTCCGGAAATCTATTACACCAATCAAGAGTTACCTAAAGAAGCAAAGGCTTACTTTCAGTTAGACTTAATGGAGATGCCAAGCTTCATAAGGAACAAGACAAAGAAGATGAAAGAACCTACTTAAACATTCTAATAGCTTTTCAACTAAGCTATAACCCACAATATAGCTTCCTTGAATAGTTTAAGTTAGATTGTTTAATTTTTGAGATGTAAGGGGAGAGTCTCCCTAATTTATGCTTCCTAGATTCTATGTATTGAGAGGAGTCCTCTCTTCTAGGTATATAGAATTTTTGGATTCATCTCATTGTAAGGTGAGGATAAGATTTCTTTAGGAAATTGAACCCAAGCCATCATAGGTCTAGAGGTAAGGTTTATGTCCCCCTCTTTGTATATAATTTTGTGGAATGGTAAGGCCTGGTGGTGGTGCTAAGCCCCTACCCCTCTAAGGGTATTAAAAAAAAAAGATACAAAATTCCAAACATTAAACATAAAGCATAGATTTTAAACCAAAAATCCTAAACCCCAAAACCTAAAACCAAAACCCCCTAAACCCTAACCCTAACCCTATCCTTAACCCTAACCCTAAAACCTAAAACCTAAACCAAAAGCCAAAAATACAAAAACCCTAACGTTAAACACTAAACCATAGATATTACAAATCATATCCTTAATCCTAAACTCTAAAACCTAAAAACAACCCTAACCCTAACCCTAACCTTATCATTAACCCTAACCCTAACCCTACACTAAACCCTAAACCCCAGGCCCAAAATACCAAAACGTAAAAAAAAAACTAAACACTAACCCTAACCCTAATCCTAACCTTAACCCTAACCCTAAACCATTAACCAAAAACCACAAGCCCAAAATACAAAAATCCAAACGTTAAACACTAAAGCATCGATTTTCAGCCAAAATCCTAAACCCCAAAACCTAAAACCTAAAATAAAACACTAAACCCTAACCCTAACCATATCCCTAACACGAACTCTAACTCTAACCCTATCCTTATCCCTAACCCTAAACCCTAAACTCTAAACCCAAAGCCCAAAATACCAAAACCCTAACATTGAACAATAAACCATAGATATTAAAATTCATATCCTTAACCCAAATCCTAAAACCTAAAAAACAACCTAAACCCTAACCCTAACCCTAATATTAACCCTAACCCAAACCCTAACATAAATCCTAAACCCAAGCCCAAAATATCAAAATCTAAACATTAAACACTAAACCATTAATATTAAACCTCAAATCCTAAATACTAAAAACCAAAAACTAATAAAACCCAAAACCCTAACCCTAACCCTAACCTTACTCTAAACCATAAACCCAAAACCCTAAGCCCAAAATACCAAAACTCAAACGTTAAGTACTAAACAATAGATTTAAAACCTCAAATGCTAAACCCTAAATCATATAACCTAAAAAGATCTACACCTTAACCCTAAACCCTAAGTCCATAGAAAACCTTAGTCCAAATACAAAAACCATAGATTTTAAACCTAAACCAATGATTTTAAACCTCAAATCCTAAACCACAAACCATAAAACTGTCACATCCCAAAACCATACCCTAGAAGTTAGAGTACAATCTTGGATTGTAACCGGCGTCGTCGAACTCTCGGAGTTCTAAGACAAGCCTCTTTCATATCATTCATCGCATATACATAGTGAAAAGTAGTGCGGAATTAAAACTTTTCGTAAAACAATATATAAGTCTTTAAGCTCTTTCATATAAGTAGAAATTAGGAAAAACACTAAGTCTCTCATCATCTTAAGACAAAAGAATACATGGGACACGGCCCATACTTCAATAAGAAAATAGAAAGACAAAGTCTATTACCATACTTCAAAGAAAACATAAAAGACATGCCCTCGAGTCAATTTAGGACATACTTCAACTTCTTCTTGGATGATCCTTCTATATCCAAGTCTTCCCTTCACAAAGCTCTTCACCTATTAAGAACTATAGATAGAAAATAAGGCATGGAATTAGTACAACCACATGTACTAAGTATGACATTATGCATAAAAATCATGAAAATTGACTTTATTGGAGATATGCATCTTTCCATTTTACAAATCATATTTTAATCATAATAACATCATTAATCCATTTAGAACCACATAAGAAAGCAATTAATTCAAGAATACCAAATTTAGGCATCACTTTACAGTAAGTCCAATTCACTTTACAGTGAATTGACTTTACTATTTCAGTGACTTACTAACTCCTTTAATAACCAACTTCTAGCATGTAATTCCCTCACTTAAAGTCATCCTAAGATTTACTTAAGTCACACAGAGAGAGACCGCCCATACACCCTCTCTAGATGTGCCTAAACGACCCTTAGTATTACCTACAATGAGTTACATACGTACTTACAAAGCAATCATAAACATCATTGTGAGATTTCTACCAATCATGAATCCTAAGTCTGCCATAAGTAAGATGTGAAGGAACCGCCCATACAATCCCATACACACACACTCAAGTGATCCTATGGACTCCTTATAGTAGAATCATTCTCACTAAATCACCAACCATAGGTGATATGAGATTCTCTACCCAAAGGCTATCAAAAGACCTACTTAAGTAAATCAAGAAGATAACGTCCATAGTGACCTCTTCAAGATTACCTAAATAGTCCTTCAGACTACCTAAGTCTTAGATCATGTCAACAAGATTAACCAACTTCCCTAACTAGAGTCATCCTCAAGACTTCTAAAGATAAGACATAAAGAGATCATCCTTCCATGCCCTCCTCACACTTTAGCTAAGGAATGCTTAAGCCACTTTAGATTAGGTACTCATTCATTTACATATTTACAAACATAGGTCATTAGTTCCTTTGTTTATTAAGACACATACATCACCTAATAAACTCACATAATACATCACATAAGACACTCACATAATGGTCTTGGACAAGACCTAGGAAATTCCACATAACACCTTCAAAGCGTATTGTGCAATGTCTAGATAGCGTCCCATACCACCACAAAAACCTCATAAACTTATCTAATGCTAATAGGTATTCCACATGATGAGAATAGGCAATAACCGACATAGACTATGGTAGAAAGACATGGAATCCGGAGTTCTATCCTACTCCGATGAGGTTCTTCTACTTGCCAATGGTAGAACTTAGACACATCCCATGTAGGGACATGGTTAAGGAATATGAAGGGCTACCTCACAATGGCGAGAAGAAGCTCATGATGACTTTCCTAAATGTTAATATGATGCCTTTCTAGCCAACTAACCTTAAGTCCATCATTACTTTACTTTGAAGGTTACCATTACGGCTTACACTTCAATCAATCTTAACCTTTCCTTTAAGTCAAGGTTTGCACATAAGAGACTCTCATAACATCATTTAAAGTCACATGTCATTCATATATTCAAGACTAAGAGTTATAACACCCTAAATCAAGACATCACATATCCATAATCATATATACATCAAGCAAGAGATACAAGTCAACCATGACAATACATCACATACTTCACTTTTAACACATAATACAAGTCATTCTATAAACACCTCTAAAACAACGTAACATCTTCAAGTCAACCTATATATCATCATAACATCATTAAAATACTCCACATAGACTCATAAAGTCAAGTAGGAATAACCAAGACTTAACCTAACACTACTCTCATAATGTCAAGTCAAATTCTAACATGATCACTTAAGGAAACATAACTAGAAGAATACTTACATGACTATATAACTTCACATGTAGATAGGTAATGTCATGCTTCACATAATCAAAATACACAAATAGCCACATAATTTCAAGTAGTTGCCAATAATGCCATGCTCATAATATTGCGTAAAGTAACGTCGACAAGGCCACGTCAATTGCAAGTAAAACACATAACACCGCCACCATAAGTGTACCATACCAAGCACAATAGAATTGAGTATAATTAATATTAAATTAAAGAAAATAGGGCAGCATACCTTCATCCCCTCATCCACACTTCAATTCAATGCCAAAACAACTAATTCAACATCACAAGGCCCTTACCCATGGCCATGAACAATAATTCAAAGCAATAACTACATCAATTCAATCTAGGTTTAACAATATAAGATCAATTAGATATCAATTGAATAGAATTCTTATATTATTATAATGCCCATAAGAAACTACACAACAATTCATCAATATAAGCTTAATATCAAGTAACCCAATAAGTAGTCAAAACAAGGGTTCATCAATTTTACAAGGGTTCATAGGTAATTTATGTTAAAATCATCAATACAATATCAATTAGATCATAATTCAATATTTAGAAATCATTTATGCAAGAACCCATGGTAGAATTCCGAAATTGGACAATTCACTTTAGAAAACTTTGAAAAACATCTTGAGAATTGGTCTCCTTGATGAAATAAGTTTCAAGGATCAAAAGTCATACCTCAAGAATGATAATTCTTCACTTTGATGAAGAATTTCGACTCAAAACCTCTCACCAAGCTGCCTCTTCAATAGGGTGTTCAATGGAGGTTTGGGATATTTTCTAAGTGTTTTGGGTTTTCAATTTGGAAGAATGAAGTCTCTATTTTATATAGTTAATTAAAATACCCATAAGACCCTGAAATAAACGTCAAACATTTAAGTTAGAAGTGGGGTGAATTTACAATTCACCCCTTGGCTTGGCAGAAACACCTACGGAGGAACAGGTAAGCGCGACGACTCACCCTTGATGGGGCGTCACTGTCTCGATGGGCCGTCACAGGCCTCCGTCTGTGGCTACAGTGGCTTACCAAGGCTCCACTCTTCACCCTTGGTTAAGTCCCCCATTGCGGGACCCTATGACAGGGTCACAACCACGACTAACCGTTGACTGCTCCGTCGCCAAGGTCTGCTTGGGACAGCCTGCACACTGATTTTTGGTCCTTCTTCAAGGACCCTTTGATGGTCCTTGGGGGATAATTTACCGGACGTTTCCAACCCAAATACGATCGTCTATAATTTTAAAACCTCTCACATGAAATTCATCCAAAACGAACACGTAAAACTCGACGAAACACGCCTAGACGTACAAGGTCGACTCAAGGCATATCTTTCGTACGCCTTGGACGTTCTTGGTCGTTTGACCTCCAAACTTCAGAAAACTTTAACCACTGCCTATACATGCTATATTAACTCTATTAAGAACCTTAAAACACCATGAAACACACATAAACAAATATAACCACATTTATACATTTTGATGACTTAGTCGTCAAACGTCTTAGTAGCCTCTTGACATTTGACTTCCAACACCTCTAATATTTTAGCTACTGCCTATATACTATATTTTAGGCATGTTTAGGACATTAGAAAACCAAGACCAACATATTAGGCTCTAGAGCATTAAAGCTATTTTGAGGTATTACAATCTCCCCCACTTGGACAACATTCGTCCTCGAATGACACTTGCCACTCTCCGAACACTTCCAAGATAAGAGACTCAACTAGCAGCACATAACCAAACCATACAACACATATCCAAGAGGAAAAGATAAACTTCACATAGTCAAGATATTCGCAACACAACAAGAAACTAGAAGACAATTCTATAACTCGTTAAGCTACAAAACTCACAAGCTTTATTTCAAATTGTAAAAACTTATTTTATACTTAATACCCTACTCATATACATCAGTTCTAACCACATTACCACAATTTTAGACCAACGAATCAAATAGTCATTTTAACCAAATTTTTATAGTGAGCAGTTTAACAAGCTACAGTGATTTTTAGTAAATTTTCCAAAAATGCTCATTTAAGGTAATTCATGATATGAACCTGCTAATATGCAATATAACATCATATAAACACACCTTATAACATACTCAAAGCTTCATAAAACACACGATGCAAGAGGTAAATGAAATTCAATTTCAACCAAACTCCTATACATCATGCATAAGCAACAAATATATTCAAGAACTTCTATCCCATCTATAAACCATATTCCCTACTTAGAAGGAACTCAAATCTTAACAAAAGAAAGAGAACTTACCAACATCATAATCACCCTCATTCTCATCCGGCTTCTCAACTCTAGTACGGAGTGCATAGAAACGCCTCTTAGTTGGAGCATCTTCCTTTGGAACACTAGGAGCAACTTGCTTACTCTCTCTACATCTAGAACCAATCGTAGGAAAATCCCTAGCCTTATGTCCTTCCTTACCACAACCAAAGCAATTCCCGATACCCAATAGACACTCACCATAGTGTTTCTTGCCACAATTGGCACAAGTAGGTTTGCCATCCTTGGAACTACCTCCTTTCTCAAAACTCATCTTATCCCTCCTAGGCTCTTCTTGAGATTGAACTCTTTTCTTGAACCTATGTTGCTCTTGATCACTAGCAACACTCCTTTTCAAACTTCTAGACATCCTCCTAAGTTTAGACTCCTCAATAGATTGTGCATACAAAATGAGTCTAGATAGGGTCATATCATCATGAAGCATAGAGGTACGACATTCTTCATTCACCAAGTCGGCTACTCCGGTACAAAAGCGACTCATTTCATCTCTTGGATTGGACAAAAGAGAAGGAGCATACCTAGAGAATGTTGAGAATTTCAAAGAGTACTCCTCAACACTCATATTGCCTTGCTTGAGATTAAAAAACTCCTCCACCTTGACTTCTCTCCTCTCTCGGAGAAAGTACTTGCCAAGAAAAGCTCCCTTAAACTCTTTCCACTCAATAGGACCCGAATCCTCCGACCTATTGTCCTTCCATTGAGTATACCAAATTTGAAAAACATCCCTCAATTGGTATGAAGCCAATTCGGCCTTGTCTGTAGATGTAACCCCCATAGAACTCAACACCTTTCATCAAGAAACTCTTGGGGATCCTCATTTACCTTAGAGCCAAGAAAGATAGGAGGATTCATCCTCACAAAGTCTCTCAACCTAGAAGTCATAATGCTCTCCACAACCCTAGGCATCATACTCAAATTGATTTGAGTAGTTACGGATTGAGCTAAAGCCATCAAGGCCTCTCTAATATCTTGAGTAGTCAACTCCGGATGAACCACCGGAACCTCATTACCTCCACCCACATTAGGAACATGATCACCTTGGGGAGGCACTTGAGCACCTTGAGAACCTTGAGGAACTTGCTCAACTTGCTCAACATGAGGAGGAATCTCCTCATTCACCCTCTCCTCTTCCAACCTTCTAGCGGCCATCCTACTAGTATTCATCTCCTATAAACACAAGGAAACACATAAGAAGGATAATCAGAACATTTACTCTACTGCACGACATAGGAGTAGAAAAGAAGGAAAACTCTATCGTCCTATAGCCTCTCGCCCATAGATGTGTCGCGACTCACACCGATGGTCAAGACTCTACTAGACGTGACTTGATGAGACTTTTTGATTCCTAAGACCACATTCACCAACCTATGCTCTGATACCAAGCTTGTCACATCCCAAAACCATACCCTAGAAGTTAGAGTACAATCTTGGATTGTAACCGGCGTCGTCGAACTCTCGGAGTTCTAAGACAAGCCTCTTTCATATCATTCATCGCATATACATAGTGAAAAGTAGTGCCAAATTAAAACTTTTTGTAAAACAATATAGAAGTCTTTAAGCTCTTTCATATAAGTAGAAATTAGGAAAAACACTAAGTCTCAATCTCATCATCTTAAGAAACAAGAATACTTGGGACACGACCCACACTTCAATAAGAAAATAGAAAGACATAGTCTATTACAATACTTCAAAGAAAACATAAAAGACATATGCCCTCGAGTCAATGGAGGACATACTTCAACTTCTTCTTGGACGATCCTTTTATATCCAAGTCTTCACTTCACAAAGATCTTCACCTATTAAGAACTATAGATAGAAAATAATGCATGGAATTAGTACAACCATATGTACTAAGTATGGCATTATGCATAAAATCATAAAACGGACTTTATTGGAAATATGCAACTTTTCATTTTACAAATCATATTTTAATCATAATAACATCATTAATCCATTTAGAAACACATAAGAAAGCAATTAATCAAGAATACCAAATTTAGGCATCACTTTACAGTAAGTCCAATTCACTTTATAGTGAATTGACTTCATTATTTCAGTGACTTACTAACTCCTTTAATAACCAACTTCTAGCATGTAATTCCCTCACTTAAAGTCATCCTAAGATTCACTTAAGTCACACAAAGAGAGACCGCCCATACACCCCCTCTAGATATGCCTAAACGACCCTTAATATTACCTACAATGAGTTACATACGTACTTACAAGCAATCATAAACATCATTGTGAGATTTCTCTACCAATCATGAATCCTAAGTCTCCCATAAGTAAGATGTGAAGGAACCGCCCATACAATCCCTTACACACACACTCAGGTGATCCTATGGACTCCTTATAGTATAATCATTCTCACTAAATCACCAACCATAGGTGATATGACATTCTCTACCCAAAGGCTATCAAAAGACCTACTTAAGTAAATCAAGAAGATAACGTCCATAGTGACCTCTTAAAGATTACCTAAATAGTCCTTCAGACTACCTAAGGCTTAGATCATGTCAACAAGATTAACCAACTTCCGTAACTAGAGTCATACTCAAGACTTCCAAAGATAAGACATGAAGAGATCATCCTTTCATGCCCTCCTCACCCTTTAACTAAGGAATGTTTAAGCCACTTTAGATTAGGTACTCATTCATTTACATAGTTACTAACATAGGTCATTAGTTCATTAGTTCATTAAGACTCATACATCACATAAGACACTCACATAATACATCACATAAGACACCTACATAATGGTCTTGGACAAGACCTAGGAAATTCCACATAACACCTTCAAAGCCTATTGTGCAATGTCTAGATAGCGTCCCATACCACCACCTAAACCTCATAAACTTACCTAATGCTAATAGGTATTCCACATGATGAGAATAGACAATAACCGACATAGACGATGGTATCAAGACATGGAATCTGGAGTTCTACCCTACTCCGATGAGGTTGTTCTACTTGCCAATGGTAGAACTTAGACACATCCCATGTAGGCACATGGTTAAGGAATATAAAAGGCTTCTTTGTATTCTAATCTCATACTTAACTAGAACTACTTCACTTGCCATACTCACTCGGTGCTAGCCTTCTTTCTCATAGAGTATTTCATACATTAGGTTTATATAAAAGGGTTCCATATCTAGTTCATAACCCAATTACATTTACCCTACAAAGGAAGGTCCACTAGGGCTACCTCACAATGGCGATAAGAAGCTCATGATGACTTTACTAAATGTTAATATGATGCCTTTCCAGCCAACTAACCTTAAGTCCATCATTCCTTTACTTTGAAGGATACCATTACGGCTTACACTTCAATCAATCTTAACCTTCCCTTTAAGTCAAGGTTTGCACATAAGAGACTCTCATAACATCATTTAAAGTCACATGTCATTAATACATTCAAGAATAAGAGTTATAAAACCCTAAATCAAGACATCACATATCCATAATCATATATACATCAAGCAAGAGATACAAGTCAACCAAGACAATACATCACATACTTCACTTTTAACACATAATACAAGTCATTCTAGAAACACCTCTAAAACAACCTAACATCTTCAAGTCACCCTATATATCATCATAACATCATTAATATACTCCACACAGACTCATAAAGTCAAGTAGGAATAACCAAGACTTAACCTAACACTGCTCTCATAATGTCAAGTCAAAGTCTAACATGATCACTTAAGGCAACATAACAAGTAGAATACATACATGACTATATAACTTCATATGTAGATAGGTAATGTCATGCTTCACATAATCAAACTACACAAATAGCCACATAACTTCAAGTAGTTTCCAAAAAGGCCATGCTCATAATATTGCATAAAGTAATGCCGACAAGGCCACGTCAATTGCAAGTAAAACACATAACACCGCCACCATAAGTGGACCATACGAAGCACAATAGAATTGAAGTATAATTAATATCAAATTAAAGAAAATGGGGCAGCATACCTTCATCCCCTCATCCACACTTCAATTCAATGCCAAAACAACCAATTCAACATCACAAGGCCCTTACCCATGGCCATAAACAATAACTCAAAGCAATAACCATAAAACCCAATGAATCTACATCAATTCAATCTAGGTTTAACCATCAAAGAACAATTAGATATCAATTGAATACAATTCTTATATCATTATAATGCCCATAAGAAACTACACAATAATTCATTAATATTAGCTTAATATCAAGTTACCCAATAAGTAGTCAAAACTAGGGTTCATCAATTTTACATGGGTTCATAGGTAATTTATGTTAAAATTGTCAATACAATATCAATAAGATCATAATTTAATGTTTAGAAATCATTTATGCAAAAACCCATGGTAGAATCCCGAAATTGGACAATTCACTTTAGAAAACTTTGAAAAACATCTTGAGAATTGGGCTCCTTGATGAAATAAGTTTCAAGGATCAAAAGACATACCTCAAGGATGATAATTCTTCACTTTGATGATGAATTTCCACTCAATACCCCTCACTAAGCTGCCTCTTCAATAGGGTCTTCAATGGAGGTTAGGGATATTTTCTAAGTGTTTTGGGTTTTCAATTTGGAAGAATGAAGTCTCTAGGTTGTTAAATACTTATATAGTTAATTAAAATACCCATAAGACCCTCAAATAACCTTCCAACATTTAATTTAGAAGTGGGGTGAATTTACAATTCACCCCTTGGCTTGGCAGCAACACCTGCGCAGGAACAGGTGCGCGCGACCACTCACCCTTGACATGGCGTCACTGTCTCGACGGGCCGTCACAGGCCTCCGTAGGTGGCTACAGTGGCTTCCCAAGGCTCCACTATTCACCCTTGGTTAAGTCCCCCACGAGGGGACCCTGTGACGGGGCGTCACAGCCACGACTGGCCGTGGACTGCTACGTCGCCAAGGTCTGCCTGGGACAGACTGCACACTGATTTTGGGTCCTTCTTCAAGGACCCTTTGATGGTCCTTGTGGGATAATTTCCCGGACGTTTCCAACCCAGATACGATCGTCTATAAGTTTAACACCTTTCACATGAAATTTATCCAAAACGAACACGTAAAACTCGATGAAACATGCCTAGACGTACAAGGTCGACTCAAGGCATATATTTCGAACGCCTTGGACGTTCTTGGTCGTTTGACCTCCAAACTTCACGAAACTTTAACCACTACCTATACATGATATATTAACTCTATTAAGAACCTTAAAACACCATGAAACACACATAAACAGATATAACCACATTTTAGACATTTTGGTGAATTAGTCGTCAAACGTCTTAGTCGCCTCTTGACGTTTGACTTCCACCAACTCTATTATTTTAGATACTGCCAATATACTATATTTTAGTCATGTTTAGGAAATTATAACACCAAGACCAACATATTAGGCTCTAGAGAACCAAAGCTATTTTTGAGGTATTACAATCTCCCCCACTTGGACAACATTCGTCCTCGAATGACACTTGCCACTCTCCAAACACTTGAAAGGTAAGAGACTCAACTAGAAGCACATAACCAAACCATACAACACATATCCAAGAGGAAAAAATCAACTTCACATAGTCAAGATATTCGCAACACAACAAGAAACTAGAAGACAATTCTATAACTCGTTAAGCTACAAAACTCACAAGCTTTATTTCAAATTGTAAAAACTCATTTTATACTTAATACCCTACTCATATACATCAGTTCTAACCACATTACCACAATTTTAGACCAACGAATCAAATAGTTATTTTAACCAAATTTTTACAGTGAGCAGTTTAACAAGCTACAGTGATTTTTAGCAAATTTTCCAAAAATGCTCATTTAAGGTAATTCATGATATGAACATGCTAATATGCAAAGTAACATCATATAAACACACCTTATAACATACTCAAAGCTTCATAAAACACATGATGCAAGAGGTAAATGAAATTCAATTTCAACCAAACTCCTATACATCATGCACAAGCAACAAATTCAAGAACTTCTATCCTATCTACAAACCATACTACCCCACTTAGAAGGAACTCAAATCTTAACAAAAGAAAGAGAACTTACCAACATCATAATCACCCTCATTCTCATCCGGCTTCTCAACTCTAGTACGGAGTGCATAGAAACGCCTCTTAGTTGGAGCATCTTCCTTTGGAACACTAGTAGCAACTTGCTTACCCTCTCTACATCAAGAAGCAATCGTAGGACAATCCCTAGCCTTATGTCCTTCCTTACCACAACCAAAGCAATTCCCGGTACCCAATAGACACTCACCATAGTGTTTCTTGCCACAATTGGCACAAGTAGGTTTGCCATCCTTGGAACTACCTCCTTTCTCAAACCTCATCTTATCCCTCCTAGGCTCTTCTTGAGATTGAACTCTTTTCTTGAACCTATGTTGCTCTTGATCACAAGCAACACTCCTTTTCAAACTTCTAGCCATCCTCCTAAGTTTAGACTCCTCAATAGATTGTGCATACAAAATGAGTCTAGATAGGGTCATATCATCATGAAGCATAGCGGTACGACATTCTTGATTCACCAAGTCGGCTACTCCGGTACAAAAGCGACTCATTTCATCTCTTGGATTGGACACAAGAGAAGAAGCATACCTAGACAATGTTGAGAATTTCAAAGAGTACTCCTCAACACTCATATTGCCTTGCTTGAGATTAATAAACTCCTCCACCTTGACTTCTCTCCTCTCTCGGGGAAAGTACTTGCCAAGAAAAGCTCCCTTAAACTCTTTCCACTCAATAGGACCCGAATCCTCCGGCCTATTGTCCTTCCATTGAGTATACCAAATTTGAAAAACATCCCTCAATTGGTATGAAGCCAATTCCGCCTTCTCTCTAGATGTAACCCCTATAGCACGCAACACCTTGTACACTTCATCAAGAAACTCTTGGGGATCCTCATTTACCTTAGAGCCAAGAAAGATAGGAGGATTCATGCTCACAAAGTCTCTCAACCTAGAAGTCATAGTGCTCTCCACAACCCTAGGCATCATACTCAAATTGATTTGAGTAGTTACGGCTTGAGCTAAAGCCATCAAAGCCTCTCTAATCTCTTGAGTAGTCAACTCTGGATGAACCACCGGAACCTCATTACCTCCACCCACATTAGGAACATTATCACCTTGGGGAGGCACTTGAGCACTTTGAGCACCTTGAGGAACTTGCTCAACTTGCTCAACATGAGGAGGAATCTCCTCATTCACCCTCTCCTCTTCCAACCTTCTAGCGGCCATCCTTCTAGTATTCATCTCCTAGAAACACAAGGAAACACATAAGAAGGATAATCATAACATTTACTCTACCGCACGACATAGGAGTAGAAAAGAAGGGAAACTCTATCGTCCTATAGCCTCTCGCCCATAGATGTGTCACGATTCACACCGATGGTCAAGACTCTACTAGACGTGACTTGATGAGACTTTTTGATTCCTAAGACCACTTTCACCAACCTATGCTCAGATACCAAGATTGTCACATCCCAAAACCATACCCTAGAAGTTAGAGTACAATCTTGGATTGTAACCGGCGTCGTCGAACTCTCGGAGTTCTAAGACAAGCCTCTTTATATCATTCATCGCATATACATAGTGAAAAGTAGTGCCAAATTAAAACTTTTTGTAAAACAATATAGAAGTCTTTAAGCTCTTTCATGTAAGTAGAAATTAGCAAAAACACTAAGTCTCAATCTCATCATCTTAAGAAACAAGAATACTTGGGACACGACCCATACTTAATAAGAAAATAGAAAGACATAGTCTATTACAATACTTCAAAGAAAACATAAAAGACATATGCCCTCGAGTCAATTGAGGACATACTTCAACTTCTTCTTGGACGATCCTTTAATATCCAAGTTTTCACTTCACAAAGATCTTCACCTATTAAGAACTATAGATAGAAAATAAAGCATGGAATTAGTACAACCACATGTACTAAGTATGACATTATGCATAAAAATCATGAAAACGGACTTTATTGGAAATATGCATCTTTTTATTTTACAAATCATATATTAATCATAATAACATCATTAATCCATTTAGAAACACATAACAAAGCAATTAATCAAGAATACCAAATTTAGGCATCATTTTACAGTAAGTCCAATTCACTTTATAGTGAATTGACTTCACTATTTCAGTGACTTACTAACTCCTTTAATAACCAACTTCTAGCATGTAATTCCCTCACTTAAAGTCATCCTAAGATTCACTTAAGTCACACAAAGAGAGACCGCCAATACACCCCCTCTAGATATGCCTAAACGACCCTTAATATTACCTACAATGAGTTACATACGTACTTACAAGCAATCATAAACATCATTGTGAGATTTCTCTACCAATCATGAATCCTAAGTCTCCCATAAGTAAGATGTGAAGGAACCGCCCATACAATCCCTTACACACACACTCAGGTGATCCTATGGACTCCTTATAGTAGAATCATTCTCACTAAATCACCAACCATAGGTGATATGACATTCTCTACCCAAAGGCTATCAAAAGACCTACTTAAGTAAATCAAGAAGATAACGTCCATAGTGACCTCTTAAAGATTACCTAAATAGTCCTTCAGACTACCTAAGGCTTAGATCATGTCAACAAGATTAACCAACTTCCGTAACTAGAGTCATACTCAAGACTTCCAAAGATAAGACATGAAGAGATCATCCTTTCATGCCCTCCTCACCCTTTAACTAAGGAATGTTTAAGCCACTTTAGATTAGGTACTCATTCATTTACATAGTTACTAACATAGGTCATTAGTTCATTAGTTCATTAAGACTCATACATCACATAAGACACTCACATAATACATCACATAAGACACATAATGGTCTTGGACAAGACCTAGGAAATTCCACATAACACCTTCAAAGCCTATTGTGCAATGTCTAGATAGCGTCCCATACCACCACCTAAACCTCATAAACTTATCTAATGCTAATAGGTATTCCACATGATGAGAATAGACAATAACCGACATAGACGATGGTATCAAGACATGGAATCTGGAGTTCTACCCTACTCCGATGAGGTTGTTCTACTTGCCAATGGTAGAACTTAGACACATCCCATGTAGGCACATGGTTAAGGAATATAAAAGGCTTCTTTGTATTCTAATCTCATACTTAACTAGAACTACTTCACTTGCCATACTCACTCGGTGCTAGCCTTCTTTCTCATAGAGTATTTCATACATTAGGTTTATATAAAAGGGTTCCATATCTAGTTCATAACCCAATTACATTTACCCTACAAAGGAAGGTCCACTAGGGCTACCTCACAATGGCGATAAGAAGCTCATGATGACTTTACTAAATGTTAATATGATGCCTTTCCAGCCAACTAACCTTAAGTCCATCATTCCTTTACTTTGAAGGATACGATTACGGCTTACACTTCAATCAATCTTAACCTTCCCTTTAAGTCAAGGTTTGCACATAAGAGACTCTCATAACATCATTTAAAGTCACATGTCATTAATACATTCAAGAATAAGAGTTATAAAACCCTAAATCAAGACATCACATATCCATAATCATATATACATCAAGCAAGAGATAGAAGTCAACCAAGACAATACATCACATACTTCACTTTTAACACATAATACAAGTCATTCTAGAAACACCTCTAAAACAACCTAACATCTTCAAGTCACCCTATATATCATCATAACATCATTAATATACTCCACACAGACTCATAAAGTCAAGTAGGAATAACCAAGACTTAACCTAACACTACTCTCATAATGTCAAGTCAAAGTCTAACATGATCACTTAAGGCAACATAACAAGTAGAATACATACATGACTATATAACTTCATATGTAGATAGGTAATGTCATGCTTCACATAATCAAACTACACAAATAGCCACATAACTTCAAGTAGTTTCCAAAAAGGCCATGCTCATAATATTGCATAAAGTAATGCCGACAAGGCCACGTCAATTGCAAGTAAAACACATAACACCGCCACCATAAGTGGACCATACGAAGCACAATAGAATTGAAGTATAATTAATATCAAATTAAAGAAAATGGGGAAGCATACCTTCATCCCCTCATCCACACTTCAATTCAATGCCAAAACAACCAATTCAACATCACAAGGCCCTTACCCATGGCCATAAACAATAACTCAAAGCAATAACCATAAAACCCAATGAATCTACATCAATTCAATCTAGGTTTAACCATTAAAGAACAATTAGATATCAATTGAATACAATTCTTATATCATTATAATGCCCATAAGAAACTACACAATAATTCATTAATATTAGCTTAATATCAAGTTACCCAATAAGTAGTCAAAACTAGGGTTCATCAATTTTACATGGGTTCATAGGTAATTTATGTTAAAATTGTCAATACAATATCAATAAGATCATAATTTAATGTTTAGAAATCATTTATGCAAAAACCCATGGTAGAATCCCAAAATTGGACAATTCACTTTAGAAAACTTTGAAAAACATCTTGAGAATTGGGCTCCTTGATGAAATAAGTTTCAAGGATCAAAAGACATACCTCAAGGATGATAATTCTTCACTTTGATGATGAATTTCCACTCAATACCCCTCACTAAGCTGCCTCTTCAATAGGGTCTTCAATGGAGGTTAGGGATATTTTCTAAGTGTTTTGGGTTTTCAATTTGGAAGAATGAAGTCTCTAGGTTGTTAAATACTTATATAGTTAATTAAAATACCCATAAGACCCTCAAATAACCTTCCAACATTTAATTTAGAATTGGCTTGGCAGCAACACCTGCGCAGGAACAGGTGCGCGCGACCACTCACCCTTGACGGGGCGTCACTGTCTCGACGGGCCGTCACAGGCCTCCGTAGGTGGCTACAGTGGCTTCCCAAGGCTCCACTATTCACCCTTCGTTAAGTCCCCCACGAGGGGACCCTGTGACGGGGCGTCACAGCCACGACTGGCCGTGGACTGCTACGTCGCCAAGGTCTGCCTGGGACAGCCTGCACACTGATTTTGGGTCCTTCTTCAAGGACCCTTTGATGGTCCTTGGGGGATAATTTCCTGGACGTTTCCAACCCAGATACGATCGTCTATAAGTTTAACACCTTTCACATGAAATTCATCCAAAACGAACACGTAAAACTCGATGAAACATGCCTAGACGTACAAGGTCGACTCAAGGCATATATTTCGAACGCCTTGGACGTTCTTGGTCGTTTGACCTCCAAACTTCACGAAACTTTAACCACTACCTATACATGATATATTAACTCTATTAAGAACCTTAAAACACCATGAAACACACATAAACAGATATAACCACATTTTAGACATTTTGGTGAATTAGTCGTCAAACGTCTTAGTCGCCTCTTGACGTTTGACTTCCACCAACTCTATTATTTTAGATACTGCCAATATACTATATTTTAGTCATGTTTAGGAAATTATAACACCAATACCAACATATTAGGCTCTAGAGAACCAAAGCTATTTTTGAGGTATTACAATCTCCCCCACTTGGACAACATTCGTCCTCGAATGACACTTGCCACTCTCCAAACACTTGAAAGGTAAGAGACTCAACTAGAAGCACATAACCAAACCATACAACACATATCCAAGAGGAAAAAATCAACTTCACATAGTCAAGATATTCGCAACACAACAAGAAACTAGAAGACAATTCTATAACTCGTTAAGCTACAAAACTCACAAGCTTTATTTCAAATTGTAAAAACTCATTTTATACTTAATACCCTACTCATATACATCAGTTCTAACCACATTACCACAATTTTAGACCAACGAATCAAATAGTCATTTTAACCAAATTTTTACAGTGAGCAGTTTAACAAGCTACAGTGATTTTTAGCAAATTTTCCAAAAATGCTCATTTAAGGTAATTCATGATATGAACATGCTAATATGCAAAGTAACATCATATAAACACACCTTATAACATACTCAAAGCTTCATAAAACACACGATGCAAGAGGTAAATGAAATTCAATTTCAACCAAACTCCTATACATCATGCACAAGCAACAAATTCAAGAACTTCTATCCTATCTACAAACCATACTACCCCACTTAGAAGGAACTCAAATCTTAACAAAAGAAAGAGAACTTACCAACATCATAATCACCCTCATTCTCATCCGGCTTCTCAACTCTAGTACGGAGTGCATAGAAATGCCTCTTAGTTGGAGCATCTTCCTTTGGAACACTAGTAGCAACTTGCTTACCCTCTCTACATCAAGAAGCAATCGTAGGACAATCCCTAGCCTTATGTCCTTCCTTACCACAACCAAAGCAATTCCCGGTACCCAATAGACACTCACCATAGTGTTTCTTGCCACAATTGGCACAAGTAGGTTTGCCATCCTTGGAACTACCTCCTTTCTCAAACCTCATCTTATCCCTCCTAGGCTCTTCTTGAGATTGAACTCTTTTCTTGAACCTATGTTGCTCTTGATCACAAGCAACACACCTTTTCCAACTTCTAGCCATCCTCCTAAGTTTAGACTCCTCAATAGATTGTGCATACAAAATGAGTCTAGATAGGGTCATATCATCATGAAGCATAGCGGTACGACATTCTTGATTCACCAAGTCGGCTACTCCGGTACAAAAG
This sequence comes from Solanum sitiens, assembly GCA_016801875.1. NCBI lineage: Eukaryota > Viridiplantae > Streptophyta > Magnoliopsida > Solanales > Solanaceae > Solanum > Solanum sitiens. The sequence continues at coordinate 182,832 of JABWTJ010000850.1, read as the reverse complement.
CGACTCATTTCATCTCTTGGATTGGACACAAGAGAAGAAGCATACCTAGACAATGTTGAGAATTTCAAAGAGTACTCCTCAACACTCATATTGCCTTGCTTGAGATTAATAAACTCCTCCACCTTGACTTCTCTCCTCTCTCGGGGAAAGTACTTGCCAAGAAAAGCTCCCTTAAACTCTTTCCACTCAATAAGACCCGAATCCTCCGGCCTATTGTCCTTCCATTGAGTATACCAAATTTGAAAAACATCCCTCAATTGGTATGAAGCCAATTCCGCCTTCTCTCTAGATGTAACCCCTATAGCACGCAACACCTTGTACACTTCATCAAGAAACTCTTGGGGATCCTCATTTACCTTAGAGCCAAGAAAGATAGGAGGATTCATCCTCACAAAGTCTCTCAACCTAGAAGTCATAGTGCTCTCCACAACCCTAGGCATCATACTCAAATTGATTTGAGTAGTTACGGCTTGAGCTAAAGCCATCAAAGCCTCTCTAATCTCTTGAGTAGTCAACTCTGGATGAACCACCGGAACCTCATTACCTCCACCCACATTAGGAACATTATCACCTTGGGGAGGCACTTGAGTACTTTGAGCACCTTGAGGAACTTGCTCAACTTGCTCAACATGAGGAGGAATCTCCTCATTCACCCTCTCCTCTTCCAACCTTCTAGCGGCCATCCTTCTAGTATTCATCTCCTAGAAACACAAGGAAACACATAAGAAGGATAATCATAACATTTACTCTACCGCACGACATAGGAGTAGAAATTAGCAAAAACACTAAGTCTCAATCTCATCATCTTAAGAAACAAGAATACTTGGGACACGACCCATACTTAATAAGAAAATAGAAAGACATAGTCTATTACAATACTTCAAAGAAAACATAAAAGACATATGCCCTCGAGTCAATTGAGGACATACTTCAACTTCTTCTTGGACGATCCTTTAATATCCAAGTTTTCACTTCACAAAGATCTTCACCTATTAAGAACTATAGATAGAAAATAAAGCATGGAATTAGTACAACCACATGTACTAAGTATGACATTATGCATAAAAATCATGAAAACGGACTTTATTGGAAATTGCATCTTTTCATTTTACAAATCATATATTAATCATAATAACATCATTAATCCATTTAGAAACACATAACAAAGCAATTAATCAAGAATACCAAATTTAGGCATCATTTTACAGTAAGTCCAATTCACTTTATAGTGAATTGACTTCACTATTTCAGTGACTTACTAACTCCTTTAATAACCAACTTCTAGCATGTAATTCCCTCACTTAAAGTCATCCTAAGATTCACTTAAGTCACACAAAGAGAGACCGCCAATACACCCCCTCTAGATATGCCTAAACGACCCTTAATATTACCTACAATGAGTTACATACGTACTTACAAGCAATCATAAACATCATTGTGAGATTTCTCTACCAATCATGAATCCTAAGTCTCCCATAAGTAAGATGTGAAGGAACCGCCCATACAATCCCTTACACACACACTCAGGTGATCCTATGGACTCCTTATAGTAGAATCATTCTCACTAAATCACCAACCATAGGTGATATGACATTCTCTACCCAAAGGCTATCAAAAGACCTACTTAAGTAAATCAAGAAGATAACGTCCATAGTGACCTCTTAAAGATTACCTAAATAGTCCTTCAGACTACCTAAGGCTTAGATCATGTCAACAAGATTAACCAACTTCCGTAACTAGAGTCATACTCAAGACTTCCAAAGATAAGACATGAAGAGATCATCCTTTCATGCCCTCCTCACCCTTTAACTAAGGAATGTTTAAGCCACTTTAGATTAGGTACTCATTCATTTACATAGTTACTAACATAGGTCATTAGTTCATTAGTTCATTAAGACTCATACATCACATAAGACACTCACATAATACATCACATAAGACACATAATGGTCTTGGACAAGACCTAGGAAATTCCACATAACACCTTCAAAGCCTATTGTGCAATGTCTAGATAGCGTCCCATACCACCACCTAAACCTCATAAACTTATCTAATGCTAATAGGTATTCCACATGATGAGAATAGACAATAACCGACATAGACGATGGTATCAAGACATGGAATCTGGAGTTCTACCCTACTCCGATGAGGTTGTTCTACTTGCCAATGGTAGAACTTAGACACATCCCATGTAGGCACATGGTTAAGGAATATAAAAGGCTTATTTGTATTCTAATCTCATACTTAACTAGAACTACTTCACTTGCCATACTCACTCGGTGCTAGCCTTCTTTCTCATAGAGTATTTCATACATTAGGTTCATATAAAAGGGTTCCATATCTAGTTCATAACCCAATTACATTTACCCTACCAAGGAAGGTCCACTAGGGCTACCTCACAAAGGCGATAAGAAGCTCATGATGACTTTCCTAAATGTTAATATGATGCCTTTCCAGCCAACTAACCTTAAGTCCATCATTCCTTTACTTTGAAGGATACCATTACGGCTTACACTTCAATCAATCTTAACCTTCCCTTTAAGTCAAGGTTTGCACATAAGAGACTCTCATAACATCATTTAAAGTCACATGTCATTAATACATTCAAGACTAAGAGTTACAACACCCTAAATCAAGACATCACATATCCATAATGTTATATACATCAAGCAAGAGATACAAGTCAACCAAGACAATACATCACATACTTCAATTTTAACACATACAAGTCATTCTAGAAACACCTCTAAAACAACCTAACATCTTCAAGTCACCCTATATATCATCATAACATCATTAATATACTCCACATAGACTCATAAAGTCAAGTAGGAATAACCAAGACTTAACCTAACACTACTCTCATAATGTCAAGTCAAAGTCTAACATGATCACTTAAGGCAACATTACTAGAAGAATACATACATGACTATATAACTTCATATGTAGATAGGTAATGTCATGCTTCACATAGTCAAACTACACAAATAGCCACATAACTTCAAGTAGTTTCCAATAAGGTCATGCTCATAATATTGCATAAAGTAACGCCGACAAGGCCACGTCAATTGCAAGTAAAACACATAACACCGCCACCATAAGTGGACCATACCAATCACAATAGAATTGAAGTATAATTGATATCAAATTAAAGAAAATGGGGCAGCATACCTTCATCCCCTCATCCACACTTCAATTCAATGCAAAAACAACCAATTCAACATCACAAGGCCCTTACCCATGGCCATGAACAATAATTCAAAGCAATAACTACATAAATTCAATCTAGGTTTAACAATCAAAGATCAATTAGATATCAATTGAATACAATTCTTATATCATTATAATTCCCATAAGAAACTACACAACAATTCATCAATATTAGCTTAATATCAAGTAACCCAATAAGTAGTCAAAACTAGGGTTCATCAATTTTACATGGGTTCATAGGTAATTTATGTTAAAATCATCAATGCAATATCAATAAGATCATAATTTAATATTTAGAAATCATTTATGCAAGAACCCATGGTAGAATCTTGAAATTGGACAATTCACTTTAGAAAACTTTGAAAAACATCTTGAGAATTGGGCTCCTTGATGAAATAAGTTTCAAGGATCAAAAGCCATACCTCAAGGATGATAATTCTTCACTTTGATGAAGAATATCCACTCAAAACCCCTCACCAAGCTGCCTCTTCAATAGGGTCTTCAATGGAGGTTAGGGATATTTTCTAAGTGTTTTGGGTTTTCAATTTGGAAGAATGAAGTCTCTAGGTTGCTAACTACTTATATAGTTAACTAAAATACACATAAGACCCTCAAATAACCGTCCAACATTTAATTTAGAAGTTGGGTGAATTTAAAATTCACCCCTTGGCTTGGCAGCAACACCTGCGCAGGAACAGGTGGGCGCGACCACTCACCCTTGACAGGGCATCACTGTCTCGACGAGCCGTCACAGGCCTCCGTCGGTGGCTACAGTGGTTTCCCAAGGCTCCACTGTTCACCCTTGGTTAAGTCCCCCACGAGGGGACCCTGTGACGGGGCGTCACATCCACGACTAGCCGTTGACTGCTCCGTCGCCAAGGTCTGCCTGGGACAGCCTGCACACTGATTTTGGGTCCTTCTTCAAGGACCCTTTGATGGTCCTTGGGGGATAATTTCCCGGACGTTTCCAACCCAAATACGATCATCTATAAGTTTAACACCTATCACATGAAATTCATCAAAAACGAACACATAAAACTTGACGAAACACGCCTAGACGTACAAGGTCGACTCAAGGCATATCTTTCGAACGGCTTGGACGTTCTTGTTCGTTTGACCTCCAAACTTCATAAAACTTTAACCACTGCCTATACATGCTATATTAACTCTATTAAGAACCTTAAAACACCATTAAACACACATAAACACATATAACCACATTTTAGACATTTTTGTGAATTAGTCGTCAAACGTCTTAGTTGCCTCTTGACGTTTGACTTCCACCACCTCTAATATTTTAGCTACTGCCTATATACTATATTTTATTCATGTTTAGGTCATTAGAACACCAAGACCAACATATTAGGTTCTAGAGAACCAAAGCTATTTTTGAGGTATTACAAAAACCTAAAAAACAAACTAAACCCTAACCATAACACTAACCCAAACCCTAATCCTAACCTTAACCGTAACCATAACCCTAAACCATTAACCCAAACCCGAAGCCCAAAATACAAAAAACTAAACATTAAACACTAAAGCATAGATTTTAAATTGAAAATCCTAAACCCCAAAACATAAAACCTAAGATAAAACACTAAACTCTAACCCTAACCATATCCCTAACACGAACCCTAACTCTAACCCTATCCTTAACCCTAACACTAACCCCTAAACCCTAAACCCAAAGCGCAAAATACCAAAACCCTAACATTCAACACTAAACCATAGATATTAAAATTCAAATCCTTAACCCAAACCATAAAACATAAAAAACAACCTAAACCCTAACCCTAATCCTACCATAAATCCTAAACTGCAAGCCCAAAATACCAAATCCAAATATTAAACATTAAACCATTGATATTAAACCGCAAATCCTAAACCCTAAACCCAAAAACCTAAGAAAACCCAAAACCCTAACCCTAACAGTAACCCTAACCTTAACCATATCCCTAACTCTAAACCATAAACCCAAAACACTAAGCCCAAAATACCAAAACTCAATCATTAAATACTAAACCATAGATATTAAACCTCAAATGCTAAACCCTAAACCATAAAACCTAAAAAAACCTACACCCTAACCCTAATCTTAACCTTAACCCTAACCCAATACCTTAAACACTAAACCCTAAGTCAAAAAAAAAGAAGTCCAAAATACGAAAACCCAAACATTACACACTAAACCATAGATTTTAAACCTCAAATCCTAAACCACAAACCATAAAACCTAAAATAAAACTTAAACCCTAACCCTAAACCTAACCTTAACCCTAACCCTAACCCTAAACCATTAACCCAAAACCCCAAGCCCAGACTACCAAAACCCAAAAATTACACACTAAACCATACATTCTAAACCAAAAATACTTAACCCCAAAACCTAAAACCTAAAAAGAACCTTAAACCTTAACACTAGCCCTATGCCTAACCCTAACCCTAACCCTAACCCTATCATTAACCCTAACTCTAAACCCTAAACCCCAAACCCGAAACAAAAAGTACCAAAACCCTAACATTGAACACTAAACCGTAGATATTACAACTCAAATCCTTAACCCTAAACCCTAAACCCTAAAAATTAACCTAAACCCAAACCCTAACCTAACATTAACCCTAACCCTAACCCTACCATAAATACCAAACCCCAAGCCCAAAATACCAAAACCTTAACATTAAACACTAAACCATAGATGTTATAACTCAAATCATTAACCCCAAACCCTAAAATCTAAAAAAAAACCTAAATCCTAACCCTAAACTTAACATTAACCCTAACCATAACCCAACAATAAACCTAAACCCCAAGCCCAAAATACAAAATCACAAGCCCAAATACGAACCCAAAACCATAAACCCAAAGCCCTAAGCCCAAAATACAAAATCACAAACATTAAATACTAAACCATAGATTTTAAACCTCAAATGCTAAATCCTAAACCATAAAACCTAAAAAAACTACACCCTAATCCTAATCCTAACCGTAACCCTAATCCTAACCCTAAATTGTAAACCCTAAGTCAAAAATACAGAAACCCAAACATTAAACACTAAACCATAGATTTTAAATAAAAAATCCTAAACTCCAAAACCTAAAACCTAAAAAAATCATAAACCATAACCCTAATCCTATCTAACATTAACCCTAATCCTAACCCTATCATTAACCCTAACCCTAAAACCTAAAGCCAAAGCCCAAAATACCAAAAGAAAAATATTAAACACTAAACCATGGATATTACTACTCAAATCATTAACCCCAAACACTAAAATCTTAAAAAAAAAAAAAACTAAAACCTAACCCTAACATTAACCCTAACCCTAAACCTACATAAACCCTAAACACCAAGCCCAAAATACAAAAACCCAAACATTAAAGACTAAACCATTGATATTAAACCTCAAATCCTAAACCCTAAACCCAAAAACCTAAAAAAAAAAAAAAAACTAACCCTAACCCTAACCATAACCCCCAACCCTAACCCTAAACCCTAAACCCTAAGTCCAAAAAAAACCCAAGTCCAAAATACGAAAACACATACATTAAACACTAAACCATAAATTTTATATCTCAAATCCTAAACAACAAGCCCTAATACCAAAAATAAACCAAAAACCTAACTTTAACCCTATCCTTAACCCTAACCCTAACCCTAACCCTGCACCATTAACCCGAAACCTCAAGCCCAATATACAAAAACCCAAACATTAATCACTAAACCATAGATTTCAAAAAAAAAAATCCTTAACCCCAAAACCTAAAACCTAAAAAAACCCTAAACCCTAACACTAACCCTATCCCTAACACGAACCCTAACCCTAAACCCTAACCATAACCATAACCCTACGATAAACGCTAAAACCCAAGCCTAAAATATCAAAACCCAAACATTAAATACTAAACCATTGATATTAAACCTTAAATCCTAAACCTAAACCCAAAAATCTAAAAACCCAAAACCTAAACCCCAACACTAACCCTAACCCTAACCTTAACCCTAACCCTAACCCTAACTCTAAACAATAAACCTAAAACCCTAAGCCCAAAATACAAAAATTGAAACATTAACTACTAAACCTTAGATTTCAAACCTCAAATGCTTAAACCTTGAACCATAAAAGCTAAAAACAAACTACACCCTAACCCTAATCCTAACCCTAACCCTAAACCTAAACCCTAAACTCTAAACCCTAAGTCCAAAATACAAAAACCAAAACATTAAAAACTAAACCATAGATTTTAAACCTCAAATCCTAAACCACAAACCCTAAAACATAAGAAAAACTTAATCCCTAACTCTAACCCTAACCCAAACCCTAACCATAAACCCTAAACCCTAAACCATTGATATAAACCTCAAATCCTAAACCCTAAATCCAAAAACCTAAAAAAACTAACTAACCCTAACCTTAAACATAACCCTAACTCTAAACCATAAACCCGAAACCCTAAGCCCAAAATATCAAAACCCAAACATTAAATACTAAACCATAGATTTTAAACCTCATATGCTACACCCTGAACCATTAAGCCTAAAATAAAACCTATGCCCTAACACTAATCCTAACCCTAACCCTAACCCTAAACCCTAAACCCTAAACCATAAGTCCAAAATACGAAAACCCAAACATTAAACAATAAACTATAGATTTTAAATCTCAAATCCTAAACCCTAAAACCTAAAACCTAAAAAAAACCTAAACCCTAACCCTAACCCTAACCCAAACCTTAACCCTAACCCTAACCCTAAACCAATTACCCGAAACCCCAAGCCCAAAATACCATCGCACCCTATTTCCCCAATTTTCTCTCCAAACAGGTGTTATCTACAGTTCCAGCGGCTACTAAAAAGCCAGGCACGCGCACCGCTGTAATGGCGCGTGCGCCGTCGGTGGGAGTCTAAAGACCGCCGGACCAAATCCAAAGTAAATGCCATGCTGATGGCAACAAAACCCAGAATAACACGCACCATGATCCATCTCACAACTCCTCGAAAATGCAAAAGAGTGATGCAATGAACACTGCATTTTCGGACAGGGAGTTTGATAGAGAATGAAAAATTATTTCCCAAGGAATTTTTGGGTTTAATCAAGGAGAATGTTAATGGGAATGGATACGCCTCACCACGATCTACAACATACTCAAAAAACTACGAAATCCACCATCCCATTTGGTCAGAATTGAAAGGCGATAGTTGAAGGAATCGTGAGTGCTTTTGAGTCGTGCAATCAAAAATCAAATCAAGTTCATAATGATTCAACCACTGGGGTTTGTTCCCCTAATGATGGTGTCCATCTCACTGAAATCTCAAGTGAAATGGATGATGGGGTCGTCGGCGGGGAGAACTCCAGTGAAAATAGAACTCAAAATGCCGGAATCCATGGAAACTTGTCGAATGAGACTAATTCCCAGGCTACAAACATTCATCTAACAGACTTCTCCAACCAGTTTAACGGAGAAATCAATAATAACAATAATTCAACAACCTCCATTGATTCAACGAACAAAGTATCACAGGGAAGATAAGATAGGGAAGGAGAGACCTCTGTTGCTGATCGAGGTGTTGATCAAAATACCAATGGATAGGTTTCTCAACCAGATGGAGCAACAACAAAGGGAAAAGGAAACAAAACTTATCTTCAAGAGAATTCGAATGAGCAACAGGGCAATAACATGAACAATATGAGGATGCATACAAAAGCTTCATCAAATGAAACACAACTATCGGATTTTTCCTTTGGCATTACAGGTAACTCACCCTATCTAAATCCTACCTTTATTGGAGGTATTCACAGGCCACACTTAACCAAGATAACAAAGGTGAGGAATGTGGGAATGTACAGCTACAAAGGCAAGATCACCCAAGTCTAAGACTTGAACAATCAGGCATGGAATTGCAGCTAAAAGGAAAGGGTCAAAGGAATGCTGAAAGAAGTAACCAAGCCTCAGAGCAGGTTCAAGGGAGTGACATCCACAATCAAGGAGGAACCAACTCATCAAACCAAACCAATCGAGCACGTATGGATTACCATAGCAACTTCCCCAAAATATCCAATAACTACTCGAGGTATGAGCCTAATTCCCAAACTGATAGAACTAATAAGCACGTTGATAATGTTGGTCAGGGCATTGCTAGAAATCCTAACAGTCAACATCATGGTCAAAATCCTAACATTGCTAAACAAGATAAAATCCCAGAACCAGCTCCCTATACTGTTGTTCAATCATTTGCTGCAAGGTTGAGGTATAAATAGTCAAAAAATGAAATTCCTATTGTTTTGAATAATCCCATACATACTACTAGATAGGGATTTCCTGCTGTGCTTCTAAATGAAGATGACTACTATGTGAAATTGGCAGAGTGTTGTAAATATACACTTGTAGGAAAGTTCAGTAATACGATGCCTAAAATGGAACTTGTTAGAAAGAGCTTCATCCTCCAAACTCAGCTCACACGGAGTGTGAAGATCACACACTTAAATTTTAAGCATGTGTATATTGACTTGGATAATGAGTTTGATTACCAAACAGTTTGGACTAAGCTAAGGATGAATATTTAAGGGCAATTGATGAGAATACAAGCTTGGACCCTTGACTTTAACCCTGAGGAAGAAACTCCCATTGTTCCCATTTGTGTGGCTGTCCCAGGTTTATCTTGGCACTGTTACAACATGGTTTTTTTGACAGCTATGCTAGAGTCAGTAGGGAAGGTGTTGTTTCTTGACTCACCATCCTCCCAAAGTGTAACAACTCTAAAAATGAATAAGATAAGAAATGCTTAATGTGTCAAGAATGCCTACGATTAGACCAGGGTTCACACGGATTGATGCGCGTAGAACCAGACTTCCAAACCCTTGCTACAGTCAAGCCAACTAACTTGGGGAGTTAGTTGAGCTTGGAAAGGTTGGGTCCAACCATGTAAGGCTCTTGAATACGAAGATTTACTCGAAGGAGTCTTTACCGGACTTAAAAAGAGGAAATCTTAGGTTTGAAGGGTATAGGGGTAAAATGGTCTTTTTCCTGGCTAAGGGTGGTATCGTAATTACCCTAAATATATAATTAATTATTTATTTTATAAGGTGGAGGGGCAAATTGGGGAGAGAGAGCCGAAATTGAGCTCTTGAAATTAAGTCTTGCTCCACCCGGATTCGAACCTAGGTGGAAGCAATGAATTTATGTGATTTTTATTTAATCTATTGAATTAATGTAATTAATTAATAATTATTATTCATTAGCTGATTTAAAATTTAAAAAAAATCAGATTTTAATAATTAACTAAACCTTATTTGACTAAGTCCTAAACTAGACTCCTAAGCCTAATATAACTCCCACTCTCTCACATCTATCTCTCAGCTCTCACACTTAATCTCTCCCATTCTTTCACACGACATTTCTCTGCCAAAATAAGATACAAAAGCAGGAAAAAAAAAGTTCTTCACACTTGAAGAACTCACACAAAATCACAAGAAAACAATTGTTAATCGCACACTAGGCTAAGGGAGGTTGTTATTCGAGTGGAGTTGATATTGAGGAGGCTTAGACGAGTTCTTGAGTGGAGTTTTTGGGCAGCAACTTCAAGTTTTGAACGTCAAAATAAGGTATGGGTTTTCTTCTCTCTTGGTTTCTTTCCCAAGAGACCCCTTAAGGTTCGTATTATTCATTCAAAAACTAGGATTGTTTCCCCTTTTGCATGCCCCTGTCACTAGCTCCCAATGAATCGTAGGTTGGGTATGTTTGCTGGTAGATTTAGTTGTATGTGATGTTTTCGTGATGACTATGATTATGTTTGTGTACTTGAAATCGTATGAAATGCAACCATGTAATCGAAAGTTTGTGCAAGTGTGTGTATGTGCAAAAAATGTCACTGTGAAGGTTACTGTGAATGAGGTCAAGTTAAGGCTTCAAGTTTAATATTATTTTGGTTGTCATTTTACGTAGATAAACCTATGTAAATCGTGATGTTCATAAAAATGGAAGTGGGGCTGATTTGAGCGTCAATAATCCGGCTAAACGAATCCATGAAATACACTCCAAAAAGTGTTAAACGATCCATGAATCTTCCCAAGTTTTCAAGTGGAAATATTGATGAAAATAAGTTAAGAAAATGATTAAGTGTACAACCAAGAATACAATTTTAGTTTAGGCTAAAATATAGAAGGGAAATATGGAAAATTAAATTAATTTAAAGGGTTGAGGCCACCAGGATTCAAACCTGTGACCTCACCCGTGTGGAACCTTAAACTCGCAAGAAATAAAGAAATGGGGTTGGAGGGATTCGAAATGGGGTGTACAGGCGAGTAAGGAGAATGCAAAATTTAAATAAATAAAATGGGAGGCGTGGGAATCGAACCCACGACCTCCAGGCAGCAAATTAAGGGAAAGAAAAAATAAAAGTAAGGAAATGTAAGGCGTGGGAATCGAACCCACGACCTCAAGGCTGAAAAGGAGAAGGGCGAAATAAATAAGAAAATAAAGTGAGGCTGTGGGGGCTCGATCCCACAACCTCACTGCCAAATGCCTAGCTAAGTCAATTTTAATTAAAAAATAAAATAAGGAGGATGTGGGGGTTCGAACCCACAACCTCATAGCCCTAGCGAAATTTAAAAATAAAATAAGGAGGCTGTGGGGGTTCGAACCCACAACCTCACAGCCTTAACGAAATTAAAAGAGAAATAAGAAGAGGCTGTGGGGGTTAGATCCTCCAACCTCATGGCCTATGTGAAATTGGACAAGGGAAATTAAATAAATAAATTAAAAGTGGTTGTGGGGGTTCGATCCCACAACCCTTCGGCCAAATAAGAGGAGAATCCAAGGAGAAAAATAAAGATAGAATGCTGATGTTGGGGCTCGATCTAGGGTCCCAATGTCATGAAGACTAAAAATAAAGTCAAGGAAAAATGTAAGTATTGTCCAAGTGGTTCAAACTTGGGTTCCCTTGCCCAAATTTTCGTATTGATACATAAGTCATACGTGAATTAAATGTTGAATAATAATGCCACCTACTTAGATCAAAATCAAGATTTTGGCATACATACAAGATACATAATTCTTGTACTACATAATCTTAGGAAGATATGAGTCACTTAACGAACTATGAATGAAGCCTCATGGCTTCTATGCATAGACACATAAGTCTAGCATACGTTTAAAAATAAGTGAACCTAAAATGTATGTAATGAAATGAAGTAACCCTAGAATGGGTTAAGTACGAGTGTAAAACACACTAAATGGACAAGTGCATTGGCATACGATGAAATGATTATTATGTAATGAAATGACAAAACCCTAGAAGGGTTAAGTAAGAGTGTGAAACAAACAAATGGCCAAGTATATTGGCATATGATGAAATGAACATTCACGTAAAATGGGGTGAGTAATTATGAAGAGCAAATGTGCTAATGTTAATGAATGTGGTGACAACATGATATGAGGCTAATGTAAAAGATGAGAACAATCTCAAATGAGCCTAAGTAAATGTTACTAAAACGTACTCACCTATGAGAGTGTAATGTTAATGAAGAGACCAGTCTCTATGAACACTCTAATGAAAGTATAGAGATTAACACACTTAATACTAATGATGAGATGAGAAATCATCTATTGAGCTATGATGTCCTCATACTAGAAGCAAGCTTCCATGACGTATGGGTTGAATGTAATGGAACTTTATACTGAGCACCGATATACTAGCTATGAGCGGTGATGCCTTCTTTCAGGAAGGGCGGAGGTTCACGTAACTCTCATGAGATGAGACTGTCCGGCTTGCCGGGTATGGGTCTCCTTATATCTCCTGGTCTTCGAACCTATACTGCCAATATAGGGATCTGGCAGGTTAAATTCCCATGTACGCTAGCATGTTTTAGGTCACCTTGGCCGGTGATTCCATATCTTTTCGCTGTGGGGGAGACACTGGATTTCATGATGCTCACATGATCTATGTCGGTTAAAGTTAAAGTTCCGAATGAATGAATAAGGCCAGCCTCAAATGAAGCACATAATGAAATGAACGATACCAAAGGTGTTAGGATAGAATAATCAAGAGGTGAGCTAGACTCAGGTAATGACACTAGGTTATTCTTTATCATTGCACAGCAAACCCGATGAAAGTCTTAAACTACAGCCTAGGTATAGCTGGTGTTCACACTGGCCTATGAACGAAATGAAATGAAGTATGTATGAATGAATGAAGCAGACTCTGTGTTTGCTAATGAAGACTCCCTAGTTGAGGTCCCATATGTTGAGCCCTCATTTTGGAAAGTCTTAATGTCAAGTCCATGATTCCAAGGTGTAATGGCATATGAATGAATGTTATGAATGATGTTATGTGCTATATGTTATGTGATAAGTGTTATGTGTAAGATGTTATGTGCTGTGTGCAATATGATAAGTATGATGATGTATGTTATTCTCATGGCATGACTTTCCTAATCCAAATTTGGAAAGCTCACTGACTTTCCTAATCCAAATTTGGAAGGTTCACTAACTTTTCTAATCCCAATTTGGCAAGTCCACTGACTTGACTTTCCATAATCATGTTGTCAGGAAAGAGATTACCTTTCTCATGCATGTCCTTGGTGTGTGATTGCATATACCCATACTTAGTACAAGTGTGTACTAACCCTATACAACTTTACAATTTTAGGTGCAGGCATAGGTGGACGCTAGAGCTACAGGTTGACGCTGAAGATATCCGGACATTGAGCATTCATCCGGACTTGATAGGCCCTTATGCTTTCGAGGATTCTTTCCCATTTATATTATAGCTAAGTCATAGGATTGAGTTAGTGGAGTATGTTCCACTAGCGTTTCCTTCCCGTATTATTTCAGACATTGTATTGGTGCCATTTTGGCAAGTATTCAGTTATTGTAATATTAGACTATTTATTTCATTTGATGATCTTAATGTTAGATGGTTGATGGTGAACAATTATGAATTTATTAGAAATGATTAGTAAGTATGTTAATAGACAAAAGTTTCAAATTTTCCGCTAAAATTAACCTAGCTGAAGTTAGAATGACGTAAGTAAGCTTCTCTACGACCTTTGAGAGGTCAAGGATGCCGATCTCGTCTGGGGTCTAAATCCCGGTCGTGACAAAGTTGGTATCAGAGCACTAGGTCAAATTCCGAGAATAATGAGTTCACATCAACCACATTGAGTAGCTTCTAAGTCATGGTAGTGAAGTGCACAACTATCCTAGATTAGAGACTGCATGATGCGTAGGAAAATTTCCCTTCTTCTAATCTTATCGTGCTTTTCCTAATGTCTAATTTCTTGGTGTTATGAGCGTGTCTAACATCAATCTTTGTTGTTTTCAGAGAATGAATACTAGGAGAAACATTGGTCAGAGGAGAGGAGGTGCAGCTGCTGAGGGCAATCAGGTTCCACCCCAGGCTCCAGCTGAAGGAGTGGCTATGCCAGTTAACCCAGCTGGGTTGACTGATGCGGAGGTGCGGGTATCTTTGGCCCAGATGGCACAGGCCTTCACTATGCAGGCCCAGGCCCTGAATGACCAGGTCAATCGGCAAAATGTTCAGAGGGAGAACCCACCGGTATGTAGCATGGCTGACAGGCTGCGAGACTTTACGAGGATGAATCTCCTATTTTCACATGGTCCAAGACTTCAGAGGATCCCCAGGAGTTCATGGATGAGGTACACAAGATTTTGGTGGCCATGGGGGCCACAGATATTGAGAAGGCTGAGCTGTCTTCCTATCAGCTCAAGGATGTTGCACAGACATGGTGCAAGATGTGGCAGGATAGCCGAGCGTTGAGCGGAGTTCTGGTCACTTGGGAGCTGTTTAAGACTGCCTTCCTGGAGAGATTCTTTCCCAGGGATATGAGGGAGGCAAAGGTTGAGGAGTTTATCAACCTTAAGCAGGGATCTATGACAGTGAGGGAGTATTCCCTGAAGTTTGTTAAACTATCCAGGTATGCTACTTTCCTTAGTATCTAACAGCAAGGATGAGATGAGTACTGAAGTTTGTTAAATTATCCAGGTATGCTACTTCCCTTGTATCTAACAGTAGGGATGAGATGTGCAGGTTCCTCACAGGAATCAATGGAGATCTGGAGGAGGAGTGTCGGTCTGCGATGCTTCATGATAATATGGACCTCTCCAGGTTGATGGTGCATGTCTAGTAGGTAGAGGACAGCCGCAAAAAGAGGGGTATTCGTGATGCTAGGAGGCCTAAGTCTCAAGATCAGGCAGGTCCCAGCCATGGAGGCCACAGAAAAAATTTTGGAGTCAGTGAGCAGCCCAGGTTCAAGAAGGGGCAACAGAGTTCTGGGAACTCTAATTCTCAGAGGAGTACAACATCTAGAGGAGGTAGACCTTAGCCCAAGAAGGGCAATGGAGGTGAGATGCAGCGTCTGAAAAAGAACTATGCTAAGTGTGGCCGTGCTCACAGTGGAGAGTGCAGACAGGGCACTAATGCCTGCTTCGGTTACGAGAAGAGTGGGCACATGGTTAGAGACTGCCCACAGAACAGAGGTCAGGCTGGAGGTAATGTTCTGCCTAGGCCTAATCCACAGGGTGCAGCAGCAGCAGAGCCTCCTAAGAGGAACAGGTTCTATGCCCTGAAGGGCAGGGAAGAGCAGGAGAAGTCCGCTGATGTGGTCACAGGTATGCTGCAAGTATTCTCAACTTCTGTTTATGCTTTACTTGATCCAGGGTCTACACTTTCCTTTGTAACTCCTTTGCTTGCTCTCACTTTTGAGATATTGCCTGAAGTTCTGCATGATCCTATAATGGTTAGTACACCTTTAGGAGAAAATGTAAGAACTGATAGAGTATACAAGGATTGCCCAATATTTCTAAGTGGTAAGACTATGTGTGCAAACTTGGTTGAGTTACCCATGCATGATTTTGATGTTATTCTTGGCATGGATCGGCTTCACAGTTGTTATGCTTTTTTGGACTGTCGTAGTAGAGTGGTGAGATTTCGTTTCCCTGATGAAGAGGAGCTAGTCTGGGAGGAGTACAACTCGAGTCATCCTAACCACTTCATTTCGAACCTTAAGGCCAATAAAATGATGTCCAAGGGTTTATTGTGTCATCTTGTGAGTGTTAATGATTTAGATCAGGACATTCCTTCCATAGACTCAGTGCCTATGGTGAACGAGTTCCTAGATGTATTTCCTGATGATTTGCCTAGAGTCCCTCCCCCTTGAGAGATTGATTTTGGTATCGACTTAGAACCCGATACTAAACCAATTTCAATTCCTCCTTATAGAATGGGTCCAGCTGAACTCAAAAAGTTGAAGCTGCAGTAAAAAGATCTCACTGATAAGGGGTTCATTCAGCCGAGCATATCCCCTTGGGGCGCTCCACTGTTGTTTGTGAAAAAGAAGGATGGAACCCTTAGAATGTGTATCGATTATCGGAAGCTCAACAAAGTCACTATAAAGAATAATTATCCACTTCCCAGAATAGATGATTTGTTCGATTAGCTCCAAGGGTCTAATTTCTTCTTTAAGATTGATCTTCGTTCAGGGTATCATCAGCATAGGGTTAGGGACGGAGATATCCCAAAGACAGCCTTTCGTACCCGTTATGGTCATTATGAGTTCTTAGTCATGTCATTTGGTCTTACGAATGCACCTGCGGCATTTATGGACCTCATGAACCGAGTCTTCCGTGAATACCTTGATTCTTTCGTCATACTATTCATTGACGACATCCTCATCTACTCTAGGACCAAGGAAGAGCATGAACAACATTTGAGACTAACCTTGCACGTACTTAGACAATATCAGCTGTATGCCAAATTCAGCAAGTGTGAATTTTGTCTTAGATCAGTGACCTTCCTGGGTCATGTTGTGTCCGATCAGGGCGTGGAGGTGGATCCCAGGAAGACTGAGGCTGTGAGGAACTGGCCAAAGCCTCTTACTCCCACTGAAATCCGTAGCTTTCTGTGATTGGATGGTTACTACCGCAGGTTTGTGGACGGCTTTTCTTCCATTGCTGCCCAATTGACAGCTTTGACTAAGAAGAAAGTGAAGTTTGAATGGAGGGAGACTTGTGAGAAGAGTTTCTAGGAGCTCAAGGACAGACTCACTTCAGCCCCGGCGCTTACTTTGCCTAAGTGTGGTGAGAATCACACTGTTTATTGTGATGCATCTAGGGTTGGTTTGGGTTGTGTTCTTATGCAGGTTGGTAAGGTGATAGCTTATGCGTCCATACAACTCAAGGTTCATGAGAAGAATTATCCCACTCATGACCTGGAATTGGCAGCTGTGGTGTTTGCACTGAAGCTGTGGAGTCACTACTTGTATGGAGTGCCTGTGGATGTGTTCACAGACTACAAAAGTCTCCAATACGTGTTCACACAGAGGGAGTTGAATTTACGTCAGGGGAGATGGTTGGAGCTGTTGAAGGACTATGACATGAATGTTCACTACCATCCAGGTAAGGCTAATGTTGTAGCTGATGCTTTGAGCAGGATGAGTATGGGAAGTACAGCCCACGTTGAGGATGAGAAGAAGGAGTTGGCAAAGGATGTACACAGACTGACCAGACTGGGTGTACGATTGGTTGACTCTACTAGTGGGGGTGTTTCAGTTCATCCTAGTTCTGAATCATCCTTGGTAGTTGAAGTCAAGCGGGGTCAGCATCTAGATCTTGTGTTGATGGAGCTGAAGGACTCAGTGTTGGTAAAGATGAATGAGTCTTTCGCTTTGGGAGGTGATGGCATAGTTAGGTATCAGGACAGGTTGTGTGTACCAGATGTGGAGGATTTGCGGACCAGGATTGTTGCAGAGGCCCATGGTTCTAGATATTCCATACATCCAGGTTCCACCAAGATGTATCATGATCTTAAGCAGATTTATTGGTGGGATGGCATGAAGAAGGACATCGCGGAATATGTGGCCAAGTGTCCTAATTGTCAGCAGGTTAAGGCAGAACATCTTAAGCCTGGCGGTATGACTCAGATTGTTGAGGTTCCGACTTTGAAGTGGGAGGCCATTAATATGGACTTTGTGGTTGGTCTTCCGAGGACGAGGAGGCAGCATGACTCCATATGGGTTATTGTGGATAGATTGACTAAGTCTGCCCACTTTATCCCTGTGAAGTCTACTTACAGAGCCGAGGATTATGCGATACTCTACATTGATGAGATTGTGAGATGGCACGGGATTCCTTTGTCTATCATTTCAGATAGAGGAGCTCAGTTTACTTCACATTTCTGGAGATCTTTCCAGAAGAGCTTGGGCACACAGTTAAAGCTTAGTACTGCCTCTCATCCTCAGACTGATGGGCAGGCAGAGCGCACCATTCAGACATTGGAGGACATATTAAGAGCATTTGTGATTGACTTCAGGGGTAGCTGGGATGACCATCTGCCTTTGATAGAGTTCTCGTATAATAATTGCTATCACTCCAGCATTGGGATGGCACCGTTTGAGGCATTGTATGGTAGGAGGTGTAGATCTCCAGTTGGGTGGTTCGAGGTTGGAGAGTCATCCATTTTGGGTTCAGAGATCATTCATGAGGCCTTAGAGAAGGTCAGAGTGATTAGGGACAGGTTGGCTACTGCTTACAGTCAGCAGAAGTCATATGCAGATAACAGAAAATGGCCATTAGAGTTTGATGTTGGTGACCAGGTCTATATGAATATATCACCTATGAAGGGGGTGATGAGG
Source organism: Solanum sitiens (assembly GCA_016801875.1). NCBI lineage: Eukaryota > Viridiplantae > Streptophyta > Magnoliopsida > Solanales > Solanaceae > Solanum > Solanum sitiens. The sequence goes on along the minus strand of JABWTJ010000850.1, from coordinate 163,974 downwards.
TTTGGCAGGAAGGGGAAGTTGAGTCCGAGGTATGTTGGGCCATACGAGATCCTACAACGTGTGGGTGAGGTGGCCTATGAGTTGGCATTGCCTGCGGAGCTAGCTTCTGTCCATCCAGTCTTTCATGTATCCATGTTAAAGAAGTGCCTAGGTGATACAGCATCGATTCTAGCTGTGGAAGGTCTGGGGGTCGATGAAGACTTGTCCTATGAGGAGGTACCTGTTGAGATCTTAGACAGACAGATCAAGCGGCTGCGGAACAAGGAGATTGCCACAGTGAAGGTATTGTGGAGAAATCATCTTGTTGAGGGTGCTACATGGGAGGCTGAGGCCGACATGAGATCCTGTTACCCTCATATCTTCAGCTCTTGAGGTAAGACTTCTTACTCTTAAATCTAAGTTTCCTTATCTCTCCATATTTTGTTTCAATTGCTTGACTGTGCATAGTGATTATGTTATGATATGAATGGAATTGCGCTATATAGTGGTAGTGCATTCGGGGAAGAATGTTCCTAGGGGGGGAGTTAGTTGAGCTTGGAAAGGTTGGGTCCAACCATGTAGGGTTCTCGAATACGAAGATTTACTCGAAGGAGTCTTTACCGGACTTAAAAAGAGGAAATCTTAGGTTTGAAGGGTATAGGGGTAAAATGGTCTTTTTCCTGGCTAAGGGTGGTATCATAATTACCCTAAATATATAATTAATTATTTATTTAATAAGGTGGAGGGGCAAATTGGGGAGAGAGAGCCGATATTGAGCTCTTGGAGTTAAGTCTTGCTCCACCCAGGTTCGAACCTAGGTGGAAGCAATGAATTTATGTGATTTTTATTTAAGCTATTGAATTAATATAATTAATTAATAATTATTATTCATTAGCTGATTTAAAATAAAATAAAAATCAGATTTTTAATAATTAACTAAACCTTATTTGACTAAGTCCTAAATTAGACGACTAAGCCTAATATAACTCCCAATCTCTCACATCTATCTCTCAACTCTCACGCTCAATCTCTCCCATTCTTTGACACGACATTTCTCTACCAAAATAAGATACAAAAGCAGAAAAATAAACCAAGTTCTTCACATTTGAAGAACTCACACGAAATCACAAGAAAACAAACGTTAATCGCACACTAGGCTAAGGGAAGTTGTCATTCGAGTGGAGTTGATATTGAGAAGTCTTAGATGAGTTCTTGAGTGAAGTTTTTGGGCATCAACTTCATGTTTTGAACGTCAAAATAAGGTATGGGTTTTCTTCTCTCTTGGTCCCTTTCCCAAGAGACCCCTTAAGGTTCGTATTATTCATTCGAAAACTAGGATTGTTTCCCCTTTTTCATGCCCATGTCACTAGCTCCCAATGAATAGTAGGTTGGGTATGTTTACTGGTAGGTTTAGGTGTATGTGATGTTTTCGTGATGACTATGATTACGTTTGTGTACTTGAAGTCGTATGAAATGCAACCATGTTATCGAAAGTTTGTGCAAGTGTGTGTATGTGCAAAAAATGTCACTGTGAAGGTTACTGTGAATGAGGTCAAGTTAAGGCTTCAAGTTTAATATTGTTTTGATTGTCATTTTACGTACATAAACCTATGTAAATCGTGATGTTCATAAAAATGGAAGTTGGGCTGATTTGAGCGTCAATAATTTGGCTAAACTAATCCATGAAATACACCCCAAAAAGTATTAAACGATCCATGAATCTTCCCAAGTTTTCAAGTGGAAATATTGATGAAAATAAGTTAAGAAAATGATTAAGTGTACAACCAAGAATATAAGTTTATTTTAGGCTAAAATATAGAAGGGAAATATGGAAAATTAAATTAATTTAAAGGGGTGAGGCCACCAGGATTCAAACCTGTGACCTCAACCGTGTGGAACCTTAATCTCGCAAGAAATAAAGAAATGGGGTTGGGGGGATTCGAAATGGGGTGTACAGGTGAGTAAGGAGAATGCAAAATTTAAATAAATAAAATGGGAGGTGTGGGAATCAAACCCACGACCTCCAGGCAGTGAATGAAGGGAAAGAAAAAATAAAAGAAAGGAAGTGTGAGGCGTGGGAATCGAACCCACGACCTCAAGGCTGGAAAGGAGAAGGGCGAAATAAATAAGAAAATAAAGTGAGGCTGTGGGGGCTCGATCCTACAACCTCATTGCCAAACTCCTAGCTAAGTCAATTTTAATTAAAAAATAAAATAAGGAGGTTGTGGGGGTTCAAACCCACAACCTCACAGCCCTAGCGAAATTTAAAAATAAAATAAGGAGGCTTTGGGGGTTCGAACCCACAACCTCACAGCCTTAGCGAAATTAAAAGAGAAATAAGAAGAGGCTGTGGGGGTTAGATCCCCCAACCTCATGGCCTATGCAAAATTGGACAAGGGGAAATTAAATAAAAAAATTAAAAGTGGTTGTGGGGGTTCGATCCCACAACCCTTCGACCAAATAAGAGGAGAATCCAAGGAGAAAAATAAAGATAGAATGTTGATGTTGGGGCTCGATCTAGGGTCCCAATGTCTTGAAGAGTAAAAATAAAGTCAAGTAGAAATGTAAGTATTGTCCAAGTGGTTCGAACTTGGGTTCCCTTGCCCAAATTTCCGTATTAATACATAATTCATACGTGAATTAAATGTTGAAGAATAATGCCACCTACTTAGATCAAAATCAAGTTTGTGGCATACATACAAGATACATAATTCTTGTACTACATAATCTTAGGAAGATAAGAGTCACATAATGAACTATGAATGAAGACTGATGGCTTGTATGCATAGACTCATACGTCTAGCATACGTTTCAAAATAAGTGAACCTAAGATGTATGTAATGAAATGAAGTAAGCATAGAATGGGTTAAGTACGAGTGTAAAACACACTAAATGGCCAAGTGCATTGGTATACGATGAAATGATTATTATGTAATGAAATGACGAAACCCTAGAAGGGCTAAGTAAGAGTGTGAAACACACAAATGGCCAAGTATATTGGCATATGATGAAATGAACATTCACGTAAAATGGGGTGAGTAATTATGAAGAGCAAATGTGCTAATGTTAATGAATGTGGTGACAACATGATATGAGGCTAATGTAAAAGATGAGAACAATCTAGAATGAGCCTAAGTAAATGTTACCAAAACGTACTCACCTATGAGAGTGTAAAGTTATTGAAGAGACTAGTCTCTATGAACACTCTAATGAAAGTATTGAGATTAACACACTTAATATTAATGATGAGATGAGAAATCATCTATTGAGCTATGATGTCCTCATACTAGAAGCCAACTTCCATGACGTATGGGTTGAATGTAATGGAACTTTATACTGAGCACCGATATACTAGCTATGAGCGGTGATGCCTTCTTTCGGGAAGGGCGGAGGTTCACGTAACTCTCATGAGATGAGACTGTCCGGCTTGCCGGGTATGGGTCTCCTTATATCTCCTGTTCTTCGAACCTATACTGCCAATATAGGGATCTGGCGGGGTTAAATTCCCATGTACGCTAGCATGTTTTGGGTCACCTTGGCCGGTGATTCCACCTCTTTTCGCTGTGGGGGAGACACTGGATTTCATGATGCTCACATGATCTATGTCGGTTAAAGTTAAAGTTCCCAATGAATGAATGAGGCCAGCCTCAAATGAAGCACATAATGAAATGAACGATGACAAATGTGTTAGGATAGGATAATCAACAGGTGAGCTAGACTCAGGTAATGACACTAGGTTATTCTTCATCATTGCACAACAAACCCGATGAAAGTCTTAAACTACACCCTAGGTATAGCTGTTGTTCACACTGGCCTATTAACGAAATGAAATGAAGTACGTATGAATGAATGAAGCAGACTCTGTGTTTCCTAATGAAGACTCCCTAGTTGAGGTCCCATATGTTAAGCCCTCATTTTAGAAAGTCTTAATGTCAAGTCCATGATTCTAAGGTCTCATGGCATATGAATGAATGTTCTGAATGATGTTATGTGTTATATGTTATGTGATAAGTGTTATGTGTAAGATGTTATGTGCTAAGTGCAATATGATAAGTATGATGATGTATGTTTTTCTCATGGCATGACTTTCCTAATCCAAATTTGGAAAGCTCACTGACTTTCCTAATCCAAATTTTGAAGGTTCACTAACTTTTCTAATCCCAACTTGGCAAGTCCACTGACTTGACTTTCCATAATTATGTTGTTAGGAAAGAGCTATCCTTTCTCATGTATGTCCTTGGCTTGTGCTTGCATATACCCATACTTAGTACAAGTGTGTACTAACCCTATACAACTTTACAATTTTAGGTGCAGGCACAGGTGGACGCTAGAGATACAGGTTGACGCTGAAGATATCCGGACGTTGAGCATTCATCCGGACTTGGTAGGCCCTCATGCTTTTGAGGATGCTTGCCCATTTATATTCTAGCTTAGTCTTAGGATTGAGCTAGTGGAGTATGTTCCACTATCGTTTCTTTCCCGTATAATTTCAGACATTGTATTGGTGCTATTTTGGCAAGTATTCTGTTATTGTTATATTAGATTATTTCTTTCATTTGATGATCTTAATGTTAGATGGTTGATGGTGAACAAATTATGAATTTATTAGAAATGATTTGTAAGTATGTTAAGAGACAAAAGTTTCAAATTTTTCGCAAAAATTAACCTAGCTGAAGTATGAATGACGTAAGTAGGCTTGTCTACGACCTATGTGAGGTCAACGACGCCGATCTCGTCTGGGGTCTAAATCCCGGTCGTGCCACAAAGGACTAGAGGCAGCACACTAAGAGTTAAAATCCAGGTTGACCTCACCAAAGCAAGACACACTCATGTTTGGATGGGATTCAAGAACTCAAATCCCAACAAAGGAAGATGGTTAAAAGTTGAATATGAAGGCATCCCAAATTATTGTATGTACTGTAAGCATCAGGGACATATGGAATATGAATGTGCAATCAAGAGAAGGGAGGAGGGTTTCAAAAAGAGGAAGGAATGGAAAGCTGGAAAAAAATCTAAGGGAGATCAGGAACAGGATGGCCACATAAACTCTCAAATGAAGGAAAAAATGAATACTGAGGCTGCAGAAAAACCTCAGAATCATCAAAAAACAAGTCAAAGAGGAGAACTCATAAAGGATGATGGACACACTCAATCATGGAACCAACCTGTAAGCCAACAATAGGAAAGAAACACCCTCACTCAACAGGATCAAGATCAACAAGAAGAAGTACACGAAGAACAGTGGCAGACACAAAAAAAGAGACAACAGAAAAATCAAGATCAAACCAACTCCAAAGCTGTATGAAGACCTGTCTCACCTTAAATGCAAAGGAATAAGGACAACCAACAACAGGAACAGGCAGTAGTAGGTATAAATAATTTTCAACTCAATATACTTTTTCTAATCTTGAAACGCATGAACATCAAGAGACAGATCAAACAGGGTAGGAAAATACCATAGAAAGAGCAACTCAGTATGATCAATCAAAAAATGGGAATGCAAAGAGCCCAACTGCCACAAACAGCCTCAACACACACAGGGAACAAAAGCAACAAAATGGTACAACGAACAAATACAAGACCACAGGTATTGACTCAATGCTCCCAAACCCCCATCACCCCAATTTTATTAATGTTAATGATGGTTTTTCTGAAGAATTTTTTGGAGGTATGGATGGGGGGTGTCAGGATAAAGCCACTAACTTGTAGGAAGGGGTTACCAAAGGGGGGACTTTGCCTCATGTTCTGCATGAGCGGTTGGATATTGACCCTAGTTTAGAACTTAGAGCCAATGATAATCTTAGGTACAGGCAGCAACAATGGGAACAACAACAAATTCAATTACAGGTTCAGAACAGAGATAACAGAAAATAGAATTCTGGAAAAAATAAGGAAACACAACAACTTGAAAAAGAGAAAAATAAAAATAAAGGGAAACAAATTGATACTAATACCCCGGAAAGCACTCCCAAGAGTAAAAACAAGCCTAGCAAACAAAAAAGGGATTCTGCTAAAAGGAGACAAAGTAAGCAACATGAGAGTGACAGTGATCAGGAACAGGAAAGAGGGGAGGATCCATGCAACAATTTTATGATTAATGACAACCATGGATTGGATATCCCCCCTATACAGGTTCCTTACAGGACTCCACCAACAACTGAACCACATGATAAAAGACAACAATTGTGTAAAGTTAATACAGTACCTCTTATAGATGAGTATGCTGTGGATAATTCTGAAGATGAACTGGATGACAACCACTCTCTAGAGATTTGGATGAGGATGATGAGACTAGTGAGGCTCTTATTAAAGCCTTTATTCTTCATAATGATCAGGCCCTTAAGAAGGAAAATCAGCAGGTAACACAAAGTCAATGCTTATCCCCAAGAGGGTTCCAACATGGCAAATTCAGCTTCAATAAACAAGATGTCAATACTGTCACTGCTGGAAGACCTAACACTAGGCTCTTTTCCTCTAGATCTTCCCAATGATTAGTACTATCATATGGAATGCGAGAGGGATCAACACTCAAGGGGTGTTTAAGAGACTCAAGATGCTCAGGAAACTTCACCATTTATCTGTTATCACTATTTTGGAACCATTATCTGATAGTATGCATGTACAAAGCTTTAAGGTTCAATTAAACATGGAAAATGCTACTAGTAATTGTAATGGTAAATTTTGGGTTTTTTGGAGAAGTGATATTGACTGTAATATTCTTGATGAAGATGAACAGCAAATCACCTGTGAAATGAAACACAATGAGTTACCTTACCAATTTACTAGTACTTTTGTCTATGCAAAATGCAAAGATCATCTCAGGAGACCTCTTTGGGATAAGATATTATAGCAAGCCACAGTCAATACCAAACCCTGGTGTGGAGATTTCAAAGTTATAATTGATGTGGAAGAAAAACTTGCAGGGGTGACTTATAACATGACGAAAAGCATGGATTTTATAGCTGTCATTGAAGCCTGTGGCCTTTTGGATATTGGCTTCAGTGGTCACAAATTCACATGGTATAATAAAAGGGGTATTAATCACATAATTTGGAAGAGGCTTGATAGGGCTTTGGTAAATGATGCATGGTTGGAAAAGATGCCTCAAACCACCATAACTCATTTGTAAACTTCTGGATCAGATCATTGTCCTCTTCTCATGGAAATGGTTTCCACAGAAACTAACCACATCAAGTATTTCAGATTCCTCAATTGTTGGGTTGAAAACCCTCAATTCATGGGAATTGTGAAAACATGTTGGGATAGGACTGTGGTAGGTAATTGTATGTGGAAATTCCACCAGAAAATGAAAAGGCTGTCAAGTACTCATAGTGCTTGGTCAAGAAATGAATTTGGTGATATTTTTCCAAAGGTTAGGATGTATGGGGAACAAGTGCATAAAGCAGAAGAAAAGTACATCAATGAACAAAGTGATTCTCACAGAAGTGCCCTTCATGAAATTAATGCTCAATACATCAAGTTTCTCAAGTTGGAGGACACTATTTTGAAACAGAAAACCCAGCTCCAATGGTTCAAGGAAGGTGACACCAACTCCAAATACTTCCACTCTGTAATAAGGGGAAGGAGGAGGAAGTTATTTGTTCACAAAATTGTCACTGAAAATGGGACTGGGTACAAGGTGAGGACAACATTGCACAGGCTGCTTGTGAGCACTTCAAAACAATCTTCACAGGTGAGGAAAAACTTATCAATGAGCACACCTTGCAATGCATTCCAAGGATGATCAGTCAGGACCAAAATACTTAACTTACTAATATTCCCAGTATGGATGAGCTTAAAGAGGTGGTCTTTTCTATGAATTCTAACTCTGCAGCTGGCCCTGATGGTATGAATGGGTACTTCTTTCAGAAGTGTTGGCACATTATCAAGAATTATTTAATGGGAGTTGTTTAGGCTTTTTTCAGTGGCCAAATGATTCCTAAATAGTTCTCCCATTCTTGTATTGTACTGCTTCCTATAGTGAGTAAACCTAACAAGCTTACTGAGTTTAGACCTATAAGTCTGAGCAATTTCACTAGCAAGATCATATCTAAACTAGTGAGCAACAGACTTAGTCCTATTCTTCCTTCCTTAATTTCTCCCAACCAATCCGGGTTTGTTAAGGGTAGAAGTATTTCTGAAAACCTCATGTTAGCTAAGGAAATCATTCACCAAATCAAGAAACCCAACATTGGGAGCAATGTCATCATTAAATTAGATATGGCAAAAGCTTATGACAGGGTTTCATGGTCATATATTTGCCTAGTTCTAAGGAAAATGGGATTTGCTGAAATATTCATTGATATGGTGTGGAGAATCATGGCTAACAACTGGTACTCAATCATAGTCAATGGTAAGAGATATGGATTCTTCCAGTCCACTAGAGGTCTCAAGCAAGGTGACCCCATTTCCCCAGCCCTATTTATTTTAGGTGCAGAGGTATTATCAAGATCACTCAACAGGCTACACAATCATCCAGATTACCATGGCTTTTTCATGGAAATGAGGGGGCCACAAGTGAACCATGTGAGTTTTGCTGATGACATTATTTTGTTCACCTCTGGAAGATGTAAAACTTTGAAACTCTTAATGGATACCTTAAAGGAGTATGAAAATACTTCTGGACAACTCATCAATGGAGACAAAAGTCAGTTTATGCTACACTCTAATCCTTTCAATAGCACAAGAGATAGAATTAAGAGACTTACAAGTTTTAAACAAAAGCAGGGTCCTATTACTTACCTAGGCTACCCTTTATTTGTTGGTAGGCCTAGGAATATATATTTTTCTGACATTGTTAATAAGGTTGTTGGCAGGAATACAGGTTGGCAATCCAAACAACTCAGCTATGGTGGCAAGGGAGTCCTAACAAAACATGTGTTACAGGCCCTTCCTATTCACCTACTTTGTGCAGTAACTCCTCCAGCTACTGTTCTTAAGCAAGTCCAAATGCTTATGGATGATTTTTTCTGGGGATGGAAAAGTGATAGGAAGAGGTACCATTGGGCTTCTTTGAAAAACCTAAGTTTCCCTTATGATTAGGGAGGAGTGGGCATGAGAAACATAAAGGATATTTGCAAGGCCTTCCAATTCAAAAAGTGGTGGATTTTTAGAACTAAACAAACTCTATGGGGAGATTTCTTGACGGCAAAATATTGCCAAAGGTCCAACCCTGTCAACAAAAAATGTGACAATGGAGACTCCTTGACTTGGAAATGCATGCTGATGAACAAACAACAAGTGGAGCAACACATCTAATGGAAACTTCAAGCTGGAAATTGTTCCTTTTGGTGGGATAATTGGCTTGGCATTGGCCCATTAGCACAATTCACCACCAATAGTAACAAATTCAACAACTCTACAGTGGCTGAATTTTGGGATGAAGGGAAGTAGAGTTGGAGCAAGCTGATAGGGCAGGCACCAGCCAGCCAGTTCTCTAACATCTTGGCAGCAGAGATTTCTCCAAACCAACATCTCCCAAACAAGGCAGTGTGGAAACTCAACAATCATGGGAGCTTCAGCTGTTCCTCAGCTTGGGAAGAAATCAGGGACAAAAGAGCCAAGAACCAATTCAGTTCACTGCTATGGCATAAGAACATCCCTTTTAAATCTTCTTTTTTTTTTATCATGGAGAACCTTAAGGGGTAAACTCCCTACTAATGAAAAATTGGCTAACTTTGGCATTGAGCCATTACATTGTTTTTGTTGTCTTGATAGAGCAGGTATGGACACCATAGACCACATCTTTAATGCAGGGCAATTTGCAGCCAAGATTTGGAGAAGCTTTGCAAATACTGCAGGTTTCCAGCCGGATCACTCTTCATTGCAGCAGCTGCTACAGCAATGGTGGACAGCCAAGTCCAAAAATGCAGTCCACAAACTGTTGTTGCAAGCCACACCAATATTCTTCTGCTGGAACCTATGGAAGAACAGGTGTGCCTGCAAATATGGAGGTAAAGCAACCAGCATCTACAGGGTCAAATATGTTGTCTATAAAGACAACTACAACATGCTGAACACTGCATTTCCTCAAAGGTAACTGTCCTGCCAAGTGGACAGACTTAATTCAAAATAGTGAAAGGTGTGTGCATGACATCAAGGTGAGCATGGTGACATGGATTAAACCCCCAGACCAGTGGCTCAAAGTGAACACGAATGGCAGTGCCCTCACTAACCCTGGTAAAATTGGGGCTGGAGGTATTTTGAGGACAAGGAAGGCAGAATAATGATGGCCTTCACAACACCACTTGGATAAGCAACAAACAACAAAGCTTAAATTGAGGCAGCCATCTTTGGTTTAACTTGGGCACTTGAACTTGGTTATAGAAATATAATATTATTTAGAGCTAGACTCTCAGCTAGAGGTGCATTGGATCTTACAGAAGATAGCCCCTCAAATGGAGTATCATAGCACAGTTGGGGAGGCTACAAAATCTCATCAATCAAACTCAAAACTTCAAATGCATACATGTATTCAGAGAAGCAAATTGGGTGGCTGATGCACTGTCAAAACACAGTCACAAGACAACCACTCCACAAGTATACTTCAGCAGCCAGCAAATGCCTAAGGAAGCAAAGGCCTACTATCAACTTGACCTATTGGAAATGCCCAGCTTTAGGAGGAATAAGACCAAGAAGATTAAGGAACCTCCTTGATCATCTTTTACCTTTTCAACTTAGATATAATTCAAAATTATAGCTACTTTGAATAGGTTAACATAGTTTTTATTTTTGATTATGTAAAGGAGAGTCTCCTTATTTATGCTTCCTAGATAGTATGTAATGAGAGGAGACCTCTCCTTAGGTTCTTAGTATTTTGGTTTCATCTTTTTTGTAAGGGGAGGAGTTGACTTCCTTTTTGGAAAGTTGACTCTAAGCCATCTTAGGTTAGGAGGTTAGGTTTATGTCCCCCTCCTTGTATTTTGATTTCTTTATTAATGTTAAGGCCTTGGGGTGTTGCTCAGCCCCTACCCCTCCAAGGGTAATTCAAAAAAAAAAATAACAAAACCCAAATATTAAACACTAAACCATAAATTTAAAAAACAAATCCTAAACCCCAAAACCTAAAAGCAAAAAAAAAAAACTCAACCCTAACCCTATCCCTATCCCTAACACAACCCTAACCCTAACCTTATCCTTAACCCTAACCCTAAATCCTATACCCTAAACTCAAAGACAAAAATACAAAAAACCCTAACGTTAAACACTAAACTATAGATATTACTACTCAAATCCTTAACCCCAAACCCTAAAACCTAAAACAACCAAAACCCTAGCCTTAACCCTAAAATTAACCCTAACCTTACCCCTACCATAAATCCTAAACCCCAAGCTCGAAATACCAAAACCTAAACAATAAACACTAAACCATTGATATTAAACCTCAAATTCTACACCCTAAACCAAACAATCTAAAAGAACCCAAAACCCTAACCCTAACCTTACAAGAAATCCGTCTGTCCAATCAAAAAATATAAAGGTGCAATTTCTGGGAAATTGCAAACAAGTCGCAAGAAGGTCGATCTCAAATCGAGCATCTTCCCAGATCATTCGTGATGCCCTACCTACTAAGGTTTACTTACATGGGAAAGACGTCCATCTTACAACAATTTCTAGTGAAATGGAAGCCCAAGTTGCCGGCAACAGGAATTCAGGTGGTCAAAATGTCAGTCGAAGGAATACTGATACCGGCGAGGATAACAGAGCTCCTTATAATGATTCCATCTCACTAACATCTCTAATCGTTTACCTCAAGAACATACTCCAACTGAAAATTCTGAGCATTCTAACTTGGAGAAACACCTTAACAGAGAAACAGTAAGAGATGAGGTTATGTAAGCAAGTCTAGCTCCCAAGGTTCAACAAACAAGGCAATATCTTCTGAAAAGGAAGTTATTGATGTGGACAGTTCATCAAACTCCTCATTTGGGTTCAAGCCTAATGTTAAAGCTATACACAAGGTCAAAAAATAAAACACAGACATGAGCTCTAATGGCATTGAGGAAGTTGTAGGTGATCGAAGACAGGGACAACAACAAATATTCAAGGAGAAAACAGGGGAGGCAAACCAGGCAGGTAAGTATACTAAATCCAACAATAGTCATACTCAAGTTAGCAATAGTGTTAATATTGGCTATGTGCATGATAATCCTATGGGAAAATCAGTTGTTATGCCTAGTGTAAAGGTACAGGGGGCAGTCAATCATGTTGTGAATGAAAGGGATAATATTGGCCATGTGCATGATAATGTCATGGGAAATTTAGTTGCTAGGTCTAGTATACAGGTTCAGGGGGAGGCTGTCAATAGTGGTATGAATCAATGGGATCAAAACCAAAAAAATGAAGCTAGAAATCTGGGGCATAATCAACAGAAGGATCTGAGGGAAAAGAATGATCAAAACCTTTACCATAGAGAGTTTCCGAAAATCTCTAGCAACTTTGATAAATGAGTCCCACCAATCCAAAATACTACCCAAAATGCTCCCAACCCCAAAACCAATGATTCCAGCAATCCAAAGAGTCTCCCAGCTAACAAACAAGAGCATGTCCCTGAACCAGCTCTATATACAGTCGTCCAAACCTTGGATGCAAGACTCAGGCACATCCATGCTGCTCAAAGTCTTACCATTGTGTTGAAAACAACTCCCAGTCAAACTACTAAATAGGGCCAACCTGCGGTGGTTTTTGACATGCATGATTACATGCACACGCTTACTGTAGACTACAAATTCACACTGCTTGGGAAGTTTAGTACTACTATGCCTAAGGTTGAGCTTATCCGGAAGAGTTTTATCCAACAAACTCAATTGAGTGAGGGGTCAACATTGCCCACTATAATGTTAAACATGTGTTCATTGACCTTCAGAATGAGATAGACTACAACACTGTTTGGACACAACAAAGAATTACAATTGAGGGTAAACTTATGAGGATACAAGCTTGGACACCATTTTTTACTCCGGAAGAGGAAACACCAATTGTTCCTGTATGGATTCTACTACCAGGATTACCTTGACATTGTTTTGAAAAACCATTCCTCACTCCTTTACTGGAAACAGTTGGTAAGGTTTTATACCTGGATACATCCTCGATTAAAAGGTCAAGGGATGGAATGGCCAAGGTAAAGATGCAAATTGATTTGACTAAACCTAGACCTAGACATGTATGGATTGGGTTGCACAATAATGATGACACAATAGACATGTGGAAACGAGTGGAGTATGAAAATATTCCTCCTTACTGTGAGTACTCTAGACACCAGGGACACTAAATTGGCGAATGCAAATCCAAAATGAGCGATGAGGATTACAGAGAGAGGAAGGAAAAAGAAAATGAGAAGAAAAACAAAAACAAAGAGAACCCAAACCTAAAAGAACATGAAGACAGATAGAACAAACCAAAAGAGAGTAGAGAACAACAACAACAACATAGTAAAGAAATTAACAAGAAGAAACAAACAGCACAACAAAAAGGAGGATGATTGGAAAACTCAAAGAAGGAAAAATATGAGACAACAGGAGCATGCAACTCAAAAGACAGCATGGAAACCTACCTCAACTACAAATCAGACAGCAAAAGAGAACCAACATGCAGGTATGCCTAATAACTCACAAAAAAATATTTTTACTAACTTGGAAATGCAAGAAGATCACAATACAACACGAGAGGAAACAAGTAGCAGGGAGCATATGGATGCAGAAACACAAAACAAAGATACAATGGGAAATAATACAGGAAAGCAAGGTATGACAATGCAAAAGGAATACAGAAATAGAAACTCAGGTATCATAGCTGTAAAACCTAACTCTAATAATGTTTATGTGTCTGAGCACTTATCTAGTGAAGCAGATGGAGGGATGGATGGGGGGATGTCAGGAGAGCCTTACTAACCTATAGAAAGGAGTGACGAAAGGCGTGAATTTGCCTCATGTTTTGCATGAGGGGGTACACAATGACCTCAATAGAGACATTAGAGCCCCAGCCAGTTCAAAAAGCAAGCAACAACAATCTAAACAAGAACAGGTTCAACAACAGCAATCCAAACAACAACAAGACAACGCTGCAAAAAGCAAGGAAAACCAACATAAGGAAGCAGGTCACACAGGTCAGCAAAATTCAGTTTCTAAAGCAAAGGAAGTGGGTATTAATCCTAGTACAATTATACAGGAAAACACTCCAAAGAGTAAGAATAAACCCAGTAAACAAAAAAGGGATGCTGCCCAAAGAAGGATGAGTGAAGTGCAAGAAAATAAGGAAAAGAAGGAATAGGAAAGAGAGGAGGAACCATGTAAGAAATTCATTATGGTAAATGATCAACATGGCATGGATATTTCTCCATTAAAAGACCAGTACATGACTCCTCCTCCCACAGAACCTCCAGACAGAGACAACAAGAATGCCAACTCAACACTGTCCCACTTATTGATGAATATGAGGTATATACTTCTGAGGATGAGTTTGATGGAGACAATCAACAAATACATGATCAAGAGGATGATGATGAGACTAGTGAGGCATTAATTAGAGCTTTTAGCCCACAAAATGATTAGACTATTGAGGATGAGATCCAACAAGTATCTCAGAATCAAGGACTATCTCCAAGGGGGCTTCAACATAGCAAATTTCACTTCAAAAATCAAGATATCACCACTATCAATCCTGGAAGACCAAATACAAGGTTATTATCCTCAAGAGAATTCCAATGATTAGTATAATTATATGGAATGTGAGAGGAATCAACACCCAAGGTGTTGTGGAAAGGCTCAAAATGCTCAGAAAAATGCACCATATTTCTGTCATTACATTATTGGAACCCTTTTCTGATAGTGTTAATGTTTAGAACTTCAAAATTCAATTAGCTATGGAGAATGCTGCTAGCAACGGCAATGGTAAAATCTGGGTTTTTAAGAATGGGGATGTTGATTGTGTCATTAGTGTGAGGATGAATAGCAAATCACCTGTGACTTTAATCATAATGAGGTTTAGAACAAGTTCACTATCACTTTTGTGTATGCCAAATGTAAAGATCACCTCAGAAGGCCTTTATGGGATAAATTGCTTCAACAAGATAGTGGTAATGATAAACATTGGTGCACTGTTGGAGTCTTTAATGTTATCACTACAAGAAAGGAAAAAATGGGGGGTGGGGTGACTTATAACATGAAGAAGAGTTTTGAGTTTATATCTGTTATTAAAGCTTGTGGTCTTATAGACTTAGGCTTTAGTGGACAGAAATTTACTTGGTCTAACAAGTGAGGCATTGCTCAAAGAATTTGAAAAAATTGGACAGGGCACTGATTAATGATACTTGGTTTGAATCCACGCCACAAACTATCATCACTCACTTATCTTGTACAGGCTCGGATCACTGTCCTCTTCTTATGTAAATGATATCAAAGGACACTGATTATACCAAGTATTTTAAATTTCTCAACTACTGGGTTGATAATCCTAAGTTTCTGACTATTGTGAAGGCATGTTGGGAGAGTGATATGAAGGTAATGTAATGTGTAAATTCCATCAAAAACTCAAAAGATTGTCTAACAATTTGAGCACTTGGTCGAAGCAAGAATTTGGAGATATTTATTTAGAGGTTAAGGAATATGAAGAAAAGGTAAGAAGTGCTGAGGAGAACCTTATCTTGGATCAAACTGAAATAAACAGAACTCTCCTTCATGAATTCAATGACAAATATATTAAATTCATTAAACTGGAGGACTCTATATGAAACAAAAAACTCTACTTCAATGGTTCAAAGAAGGTGACACGAACTCCAAATATTTTCATTCTCTGATAAGGGGAAGAATAAGAAGGCTCTTTATTCACAAAATCATCAATGGGGATAGGGAGTGGTTACAGGGAGATGATATTATTGCTAAAGCTGCTTGTGATCATTTCCAACAAATCTTCACTGGTGAGGACAAAGCTATTAATGAGAATAATTTAGAATTCATTCCAAGGATGGTAAGTCAGGATCAAAATGATAGGCTCATTAACATTACAACTATGGAGGAGTTGAAATAAGTGGTCTTCTCTATGAACCCCACTTCTGCTGCTGGTCCAGATTTAATGAATGGCTACTTTTTCCAAAAATCCTGGCATATCATCAAGCAAGACCTCCTTGGAGTCATTCTTGCCTTTTTCAGTGGTCAGATGATCCCCAAATATTTCTCTCATTCTTGCATTATTTTGTTGCCTAAGGTAAGTAACCCCAACAAATTGACAGAATTTAGACCTATAAGTTTGAGTAATTTCACCAGTAAGATCATTTCTAAATTGGTGAGCAACAGATTTAGTCCTATTCTGCCTAGTTTGATTTCTCTCAACCAATCAGGCTTTGTTAAAGGGAGAAATATTTCAGAGAACATTATGCTGGCATAAGAGATTATACATGAAATTAGGAAGCCTAACATTAGGAGTAATGTCATTATTAAATTGGGTATGGCAAAAGCTTATGATAGTGTTTCTTGGGCCTACATTTGTTTGGTATTAAGAAATATGGGATTTGATGAAAAGTTCATTGATATGGTATGGCGTATTATGGCTAACAATTGATACTCATCATCATTAATGGTAAGAGGTATGGTTTCTTCTACTCCACAAGAGGGCTCAAACAAGGATATCCACTGTCACCTGCCCTATTTGTTTTAGGAGCAGAGGTATTGTCAAGATCTTTCAATAGACTCAACAACAATCCTGACTTTCATGGTTTCTTTATGGAAAACAGGGGGCCAATGGTGAATCACTTAAGTTTTGTAGATGATATCATTCTGTTCTCTTCTGGAAGAACCAAGACTTTAAAACTCATCATGCAAATCCTGAAAGATTATGAAGATACCTCTGGTCAGCTGGTTAATGGAGACAAAAGCCATTTCATGATTCACTCAAATGATTTTAACACCACAAGGGATATAATTAAAAGAATTACAGGCTTCAAACAGAAACAGGGTCCCATAACTTATCTAGGATTCCCACTTTTTGTGGATAGACTTAAAATCATTTATTTTTCTGACCTTATTAACAAAGTCATTTGCAGGATCACAGGGTGGCAAACTAAGCAGCTAAGTTATGGAGGCAAGTCAATTCAAATTAAACATGTATTGCAATCTATCCCCATACATATTCTCTCAGCAACACCACCACCATCTACTATGCTTAAACAAATTCAAATACTCATGGCTGACTTCTTCTGGGGTAGGAGAAATGACAATAGAAAGTGTCATTGGGCTTCCTGGAAAAACATGAGTTTCCCATATGATGAAGGGGGGGTTAGTATGAGGAATATTCAAGATGTGTGCTTGGCCTTTCAATATAAACAATGGTGGATCTTTAGGACCAAACACACATTATGGGGAGAATTCTTGGAAGAAAAATACTATAAGAGATGTAATCCTAATTGCAAAAAGGGGACACATGAGATTCAATTACCTGGAAACACATGCTACAAATAAAGAAAAAAATGGAGCAACACATACAGTGGAAACTCAACTCAGGATCTTGTTCTTTTTGGTGGGATAATTGTCTAGGTAGTGGTCATCTAGCTCAATTTTCCACCAATAGTAACAGGTTCAACAATAGTACTATTGAGGATTTTTGGTGTGATGGCAAATGGAACTGGAACAAGTTAATACAACAATCTCCTAGTTGCCAACTAGCAAACATCCTTATTGTCGAACTACCTACCCAATAACACCTTCCAGATCAAGCAATATGTCCACTCAACAGTGAGGGAAAATTTACATGCTCATCAGCATGGAACAAGATCAGGGAGAAAAAATCAAAAACCTTGTTCAATTATTTTCTTTGGCATAAGAGTATTCCTTTCAAAGCATCCTTCCTTGTTTGGAGAGCTTTGAAGGGAAAACTCCCAACTAATGAAAAACTTATTACTTTTGGTAAAGAACCATCTAACTATTTTTGTTGTTCTAACAGGCAAGGATTGGACACAATAGAACACATTCTTAACAATGGGCAATTTGCAGCTTATGTGTGGCAGAGCCTAGCAGCAGTAGATGGAGTCACACCAAATCACAGCTCCCTGCAACACCTCTCCTCATACAATGGTGGAATACGAAACACAAAAATGGGGCACACAAACTTCTCTTACAGGCCACACCTCTCTTCATTTGCTGGAATCTGTGGAAGAACAGGTGTGCAAGCAGATATGGAGGAAAATTATCCAACATTAATAGAGTCAAATATGCCATTTATAAGGATATTAACAGGCTATTAACAAGTAACATTCCCTCAAATTAAATGGCCTTCATCTTGGAAAGGTTTATTTAAACTAGGGGAGCCTGCACCCATGACACAAAAGTAACTATAGTGGCATTGAAAGACCTCCAGAACAGTGGATAAAAATCAACAGCGATGGCAGTGCGATTGAAAATCCTGGCAAGATTGGAGCAGGTGGAATCATAAGAGATCAAAATGGCAAAATGGTAATGGCATTTGCTATTCCACTTGGTGTTGGTACAAACAACCAAGCTGAACTTGGAGCTGCTATTTTTGGGTTGACTTGGGGGCTGGAGTTGGGTTACAGGAAAAATTCTACTAGAGGTAGATTCACAACTTCTAGTAGAATGGCTTGCATAGAAGACCAACCTCCAATGGACCATAATGACACAGGTGGAAAGGCTACAATTTCTCATTAATCAAACTCAAGAATTCAAGTGTCAACACATATTCAGGGAAGTTAATTTTGTGGCTGATTCATTATCCAAATTCAGCCACACAATCACTACTTCTCAACTATTTTTCGACAGTCACCTACTACCAGCAGAAGCCAGGGCGTATTACCATCTTGATACTCAGGAGATGACAAGTTTCAGAAGGAAGAAAACTAAAAAGATCACATTACCTACTTAGACAATATACTACACCTTTTCAACTTAGCTATAATTTTAAATTATAGCTTCTTTGAATAGGTTTGATTAGAAAAGTTTTAATTTTTGATAATGTAAAGGGAGAGACTCCGTTGTTTATGCTTCCTAGATACTATGTATTGAGAGGAGTCCTCTCTTCTAGGTACTTAGTGTTTTTGGTTTCATCTTTTTTGTAAGGGGATGAGTTGACTTCCATTTGGAAAGTTAATTCTGAACCACCTTAGGTTTGGAGGTTAGGTTTATGCCCCGCTGCTTGTACTTTTGTTTTTATTAATGTTAAGGACTGGGGGTGTCGCTCAGCCCCTACCCTCAAAGGGTAATTAAACTAAAAAAAAAAACTAAACCCTAACCCTAACCCTAATCCTAACCTTAACCCTAACCCTTAACCATTAACCCAAAACCCCAAGCCCAAAATATGAAAACCCCAACATTAAACACTAATGCATAGATTTTAAACCGAAAATCCTAAACCCCAAATAAAACACTAAACCCTAACCCTAACCATATCCCTAAAACGAACCCTAACTCTAACCCAATCCTTATCCCTAACCCTAAACCCTAAACTCAAAACCCAAAGCCCAAAATACCAAAACCCTAACATTGAACACTAAACCATAGATATTAAAATTCAAATCCTTAACCCAAACCCTAAAACCTAAAAAACAACCTAAACCCTAACCCTAACCCTTACATTAACCCTAACCCTAACCCTACCATAAATCCTAAAACCCTAGCCCAAAATACCAAAATCCAAACATTAAAAACAAAACCATTAATATTAAACCTCAAATCCTAAATCGTAAACCCAAAAACTAAGAAAACCCAAAACCCTAACCCTAACCCTAACCCTAACCTTAACCCTAACCCTAACTCTAAACCATAAACCCAAAACCCTAAGCCCAAATACCAAAACCCAAACATGAAATATTAAAAAATAGATTTCAAACCTCAAATGCTAAACCCTAAACCATAAAACCTAAAAAAAACTACACCCTAACCCTAAATCCTAAGTCCAAAGAAAACCTTAGTCCAAATACAAAAACCATGGATTTCAAACCTCAAATCCTAAACCACAAACCCTAAAACCTAAAAAAATAAAAATAAACCCTAACAGTAACCCAAACCCAAACCCTAATTCTAACCTTAACCCTAACCCTAACCCTAAACCATTAACCCAAAACCCTAAGCCCAAAATACAAAAACTCAAACATTAAACACTAAAGCATAGATTTTAAACCGAAAATCCTAAACCCCAAAACATAAAACCTAAGATAAAACACTAAAGTCTAACCCTAACCATATCCCTAACACGAACCCTAATTCTAACCCTATCCTTAACCCTAACCCTAAACCCTAAACCCTAAACCCAAAGAGCAAAATACCAAAACACTAACATTCAATACAAAACCATAGATATTAAAACTCAAATCCTTAACCCAAACCCTAAAACCTAAAAACAACCTAATCCCTAACCCTAACCCTACCATAAATACTAAACCCCAAGCCCAAAATATCAAAATCCAAACATTAAACACTAAATCATTGATATTGAACCTCAAATCCTAAATGTTAAACCCAAAACCCTAAGAAAACCTAAAACCCTAACCATAACCATAACCCTAGCCTTAACCCTAACCCTAACTCTAAACCATAAACCGAAAAGCCTAAGCCCAAAATACCAAAACCCAACATTAAATACTAAACCATAAATTTTTAACCTCAAATGCTAAACCCTTAACCCTAAAACCTAAAAATAACTTACACCCTAACCCTTATCCTAACCCTAACCCTAACCCTATACATTAAACCCTAAACCCTAAGTCCAAAATACAAAAACTTAAACATTAACTACTAAACCATAGATTTTTAACCTCAAATGCTTATATCCTGAACCATAAAACCTAAAAAAAAACTACACCCTAACCCTAATCCTAACCCTAACCCTAACCCTAAATCCTAAATTATAAACCCTATGTCACAAATAAGAAAACCAAAGCATTAAAAACTACACCATAGATTTTAAACCTCAAATCTTAAACAAAAAACCCTAAAACCTAAAAAAACTTAATCCCTAACTCTAACCCTAACCCTAACTCTAACTTTAAACGTAACCCTTAACCCTAAACCCTAAACCCTTGATATTAAACCTAAATTCCTAAACCCTAAACCCAAAAACCTAAATAAAAACAAAATCCTAACCATAACCTTAATCCTAACCCTAACTCTAAACCATAAACCCGAAACCCTAAGCCGAAAATATCAAAACCCACACATTAAATACTAAACCATAGATTTTAAACCTCAAATGCTAAACCCTGAACCATTAAACCTAAAAAAAATATACACCCTAACCCTAAACCCTAAACCCTAAACCCTAAGTCCAAAAAACCCCTAAGTGCAAAATGAGAAAACCCAAACATTAAACAATAAACTATAGATTTTAAATCTCAAATCCTAAACCACAAATCCTAAAACCTAAAAAAAACCTAAACCCTAACCCTAACCCTAAACCATCAACCCGAATCCCCAAGCCCAAAATACCAAAACCCAACCATTAAACACTAAACCATAAATTTAAAAAACAAATCCTAAACCCCAAAACCTAAAAAAAAAAAAACGAAACCCAAATACTAACCCTATCCCTAACACGAACCCTAACCCTAACACTATCCTTAACCATAATCCTAAACCCTATACCCTAAACTCAAAGACAAAAATACAAAAACCCTAACGTTAAACACTAAACCGTAGATATTACAACTCAAATCCTTAACCCCAAACCTAAACCTAAAACAACCAAAACCCTAACCCTAACCCTAGCATTAACCTAACCTTAACCCTACCATAAATACTAAACCCCAAGTCCAAAATACCAAAACCTAAACAATAAACACTAAACCATTGATATTAAACCTTAAATTCTACACCGTAAACCCAAAAATCTAACAGAACCCAAAACCCTAACCCTAACCCTAACTATAACCCTAACTTAACCCTAACTCTAACTCTGAACTATAAACCCTAAACGCTAAGCCCAAAATATCAAAACCCAAACATCAAACACTAAACCATAGATTTTAAACCTCAAATGATAAACCCTGAATCAATAAACCTAAAAAAAAACTACACCCTAACCCTAACCCTAATCCTAACCTTAACCCTAACCCTAACCCTAAACCATTAACCCAAAATCCTAAGCCCAAAATACAAAAACTCAAACATTAAACACTAAAGCATAAATTTTAAACCGAAAATCCTAAACCCCAACACATAAAACCTAAGATAAAACACTAAAGTCTAACACTAACCATATCCCTAACACGAACCCTAATTCTAACCCTATCTTTAACCCTAACCCTAAACCCTAAACCCAAAGAGCAAAATACCAAAACACTAACATTCAATACAAAACCATAGATATTAAAACTCAAATCCTTAACCCAAACCCTAAAACCTAAAATCAACCTAATCCCTAACCCTAACTCTACCATAAATACTAAACCCCAAGCCCAAAATATCAAAATCCAAACATTAAACACTAAATCATTGATATTGAACCTCAAATCCTAAATGTTAAACCCAAAACCCTAAGAAAACCTAAAACCCTAACCCTAACCATAACCCTAGCCTTAACCCTAACCCTAACTCTAAACCATAAACCGAAAAGCCTAAGCCCAAAATATCAAAACCCAATATTAAATACTAAACCATAAATTTTTAACCTCAAATGCTAAACCCTTAACCCTAAAACCTAAAAAAAACTTACACCCTAACCCTTATCCTAACCCTAACCCTAACCCTATACATTAAACCCTAAACCCTAAGTCCAAAATACAAAAACTTAAACGTTAACTACTAAACCATAGATTTTTAACCTCAAATGCTTAAATCCTGAACCATAAAACCTAAAAAAAACTACACCCTAACCCTAATCCTAACCCTAACCCTAACCCTAAATCCTAAATTATAAACCCTATGTCACAAATAAGAAAACCAAAGCATTAAAAACTACACCATAGATTTTAAACCTCAAATCTTAAACAAAAAACCCTAAAACCTAAAAAAACTTAATCCCTAACTCTAACACTAACACAAACCCTAACTCTAACCCTAACCTTAAACGTAACCCTTAACCCTAAACCCTAAACCCTTGATATTAAACCTAAATTCCTAATCCCTAAACCCAAAAACCTAAAGAAAACATAATCATAACCATAATCATACTCATAATAGAACACTACTAGAATCATCCTATAGGATCCCACATGTACAATATGTAAGAGAAGTCTCATACCCTCCCTCACATTATGTAGTAACCTGTAAGACAACCCTAATAGAAGTTCATACACATAACTTGTTCATACCTTTATTTAGGGAAATAAGTACCATAACCGACATGTGTCCATGTGAGCTACATGGAATCCGGTGTTCTACCCCCACACCAAAAAAGAAAGGGTTAAAACTTGCCTAAGGTGCAACCATTCGTACATAGCTATTCTAGGTGGATCCACAAATCTAGAGTCCTATGTGGGAACATAGTTAATGGACAAGGATATTGTTTCTAGAAACCTTAACTACTAGTCGTGAAGGTTTCCATATCATGAGACCATACAGACCTTGGGAATCCACACTACTAGTCATGAAGAAACCCATGTGGGAGGTCTGACTTACTAACTTGAGACCTCCGTCTCATTTACATACCCTTTAGGTGCTAAGTAATTATTCCCTTTAGTAATCATCATATAACATCGTACAAGTTCACATTAGTCTCTTTTATACCTTTAAGTAAACAACTTATCGTAATAACTCATAGGTGATCACAAGTGAGAACTATCCTTTAACTTTTGACACAACATTATAATCATGAGAACTACATTCAATCATAATATGATCACATCATAACATAATTACATAATTCATAGCCAATTCATAGATCTAGGGTTAGGGATGAGGGATCCTTGTCACCAACATCAAAACAACACAATTAGCTATAGCATCATTATGACATAAGTAGATTTCACCTTACATAATTTGATCAAAGGAGAATCAAGATAATACCTCATTGCCCTAGATGGGACTTCATACTTCAATACCGAAGAACTCAAAACAAACATATGAAATAGGGCAATTCATGAAGTACTAACATAACTAAAATCAAAGTAAACAAATGGCATGTTCATCACCCTCAGCAATTCACCTTAAGAAATCCAAGAAATTAAGGATTTGGGAGAAAGACATCGGTCAAGGGAAAACTCATAGGAATTAATCAATTAACCATTAATTCATACTTAAACAACATTAATTCATTATATTTCATCACAATTGATTCAAAATTTCATTTTAGAAAGAAGACCCATGTGAGCAGAAAAAACCCTTGTTTTGGGGGATTTAGAAATCATCTTTTGAAGGACCTCTTGGGTAAAGGATTTCCAAGACTGAAAGAAACTATACCTTATAGATGAGAAAGCCATGAAATTGAGTTGGAAAACTTGAAGGTTCGATCTTCTTCTTGGAGCTCTTTTGGTTTTGAATGAAGTTTTGGAGGAAAAGAGATTTTGGGAGAGAGATTGAGATTTTTGAGTTCAACTTGTGGGACTTGAATTTTGTGTTAGAATTGCCTAAAACTGACCATAAGAAATTACATAGTCTCCCATTAAATTACCCAAAAGACCTCTCGCTTAAATGGGTTTATTTGTGAAGTCAAAACACCCAAAATAGGTATCAGGGAAGTAGGTGTGTGTCGCGAGGCTATTTCCCCATTTTATTTTGGAATTTTGAGTTGAGGCAGTAGTTTTCGTGTCAGCCCCGCATCATGAGGCCAACTCCATATTTCCACGTTATGGCTGTGAGACGCGCAGCAACCACCAGAACATGCCTGCGCGCAACTGCCTTGGCAGCTTGCTCGCCCAACTTTCATTCCTTCACGAGCCCCTCGCCGCTTCCGTTAACATACACCAGGACACGTCAAGTGGCTCGTGGTACTTTGAGTAATAGCTGCCTCAAAACCACCCTTTTCCAAAATGTCTAAGGCAAGACTACGGGCATGCCACTCGTTCCATCAAGTGCACTACGAGTCGTGAAGGTACTCGTGGTGCCTTGGACAGTAGCTAATCAAAGGTTCCCTCTTCATTTTGTATCCAAGGCATCTTGATGTTGATATATTCACTGATTACAAGAGCCTACAATATGTGTTCACTTAGAGAGAGCTTAATCTCAGATAAAGGAGGTTGTTAGAATTGCTCAAGGATTATGACATGAGTATTATTTACCACCCAAGTAAAGCTAATGTGGTTGCTAATGTCTTAAGTAGGTTGTCCATGGATAGTACCATCCATCTTGAGAAAGAGAAGAAAGGACTAGCAAAAGATGCGCATAGACTTGCACTCTTAGGAGTAAGACTAATGGATTCCACACAAGGAGTAATAATGGTGACGAATGGGGTTGAATCGTCATTAGTACCAGAAGTGAAAGAAAAACAAGACCAAGATCCCATTTTGCTTGAGTAGCAGGAAAATGTTCAAAAGCAAAGATTACTAACTTTTGAACAAGAGGAGATGATGTTTTCAGATATCAAGGTAGATTGTGTGTATTAATGATGGATGGACTCCAAGAGAGGATCATGGAGGAAAATCATAGCTCCAGATATTCCATTCATTCGTGTTCCACATATACGTACCGCGATTTGAGAGAGGTATATTGGTGGAATTGTATGATGAAGAGCATTACTAAATTTCTTGAAAAGTACCCGAATTGCCAACAAGTTAAAGTAGAGCACCAAAGGCCCGATGGTTTGGCTTAGAATCTAGAACTTTTGGAATGAAAGTGGGAGATGATTAATATGGATATCATCAGAGGGTTACCAAGGTCTCGCAAATAACATGATTCTATTTGAGCGATTGTTGGTAGAATGACAAAATCAGCCCACTTTTTGCCGAAAAAGACTACCTATTCGGCAGAAGATTATGCTAAGTTGTATATTCAAGAAGAGGTAAGTCTTCATGGAGTTCCGGTCTCTAAAATTTCAGATAGAGGTGCACAATTTAATACAAAATTCTTGAAATCTTTTTAGTAAGGTTTGCATTCAAAGGTGAACTTAAGTACTGTATTTCATCCTCTAACTGACGCACAAGTAGAATTCACTATTCATACCTTAGAGGACTTGATGAGGGAATGCGTGATTGATTTTAAAGGGAATTCTGATGACCACCTACCCGTAACTGAGTTTGCCTACAACAACAGTTAACACTCTAGCATCCAAATGACTCCATATGAAGTTCTTTACGGGAGAGGATACAGATTTCCTATTGGATGGTTTGAAGTTGGTGAAGTATGGTTTATAGGACCATATTTAGTTCACCAAGCTATGGAGAAGGTGAAGGTGATTAAAGAGAGGTTTAAATGGCACAGAGTCGTCAAAAATCTTACATTGATGTTAGGAGAAGACCGTTACAGTTCGAAGTAGATGATTGGGTGTATTCGAAAGTTTGAACCATAAAGGGTGTTTGAGGTGTGGTAAGAAGGGTAAACTCAGTCCCCGGTATATTTGACCTTATCGCATAGACAAGAGAATTGGTAATGTAGCTTATGAGTTGGAGCTAACACAAGAATTAGCAACAGTTCATTCAATGTTTCATATCTCCATATTGAAGAAATTCATGGGCGATCCATATTTGATCATACCAATTGAAAATATTGGGATCAAGGATAGTCTATCGTATGAGGAGAAACCTGTTTAGGTTCTAGATTGCCAAGTTCCCAAGTTTCTAACAAAGGACATAACGTCAATCAAAGTCCTTTGAAAGTACCAATTTGTTAAGGAATCTACTTTTGAAGCCGAAGAGGACATGAAAAATAGATATCCGCATTTGTTTGAATTTGGAGGAAATACATACCAATGCACTAATTTTCTTCTTAGTACTTTTTATTTAGAGTAAGCATGTTGTGTGGTTGCAATTGCTTGTGGCTGTTTGAACTTGATGTTGCTACCGTTAATCTTGTAAGAGTAATCTCATTCGAGGAAGAATTTTTCCAGGGGGGAGATATTGTAACATGTCGCAACTAAAAACAACTAGAAAAGAGTATCTAATCTGAAAATACTCATTTTTTAAAAAAATAAGAAAATCTGGAAAATTTGTCTAAGTTAAGAAGGTGAGTTTTGGTCATTTTCAAATCACGATAACTCCTAGCTCATGATGAGCTAGGAGTATTTATAGATATGGTTGAAAATTGCTTAGAATAATATTTCCAATGCCGCCGAGTTTACGTGATTTCGATATCGTATGGGTGAATTATGTCCTTCTGAATTTGTGCTATTGGATATAGGAAAGTCCTATACGGATTTGGGAAAGGTAAAGTTGTCTTTTCCTTAAATTAATTTAATTAATTTGTTTTTAGGAATTAATTGGGGTAAAACAAGGATTTTTTAAGTTTAGGAAAAAGAGAATTCATGCTGGGGCACGCTCAAGATTTGCGGGTGGAATTCGTCGGGGGTAATCCATAAAAAGGTATGTGATATAACATAGTGTTGGGTTTGTTAACCCACATGCCAATCTTGTTTAAATTTAGCGAATATAAGTTAGTTGAATGTTAAGAAATTGGATTCTTGAAGAACATTGTTGAAGTTTTCATTAAATTATTTTTGGTTGTGTTGTTGAAGTTTGTTGATGATTTGATTCACGTTTCCTAGTGTAATTTCGGTTTGAATCTATTTTTTATCGATAGTGATAATGATCCCAAGTGTTTGTGAAAGAACCATTTAAGTTTGTCACATCTGGGCAGCACCTCTTATACGTAACCGGTGTCGTCGTCCTCGAAGAGGAATTAACAAGCCCTTAGCATACATCATAGCACATCATTGGTAGAGAAAATATGGAAAATGTAACACTTTTACATATACATAGTGAAGTGTTCTTAGACTTCTCGCTTATAATATATGGAGTTTACATAGACTCCTCGCATAGAAAGTTTACATAGACTTCTCTTTTAGCATAGGCAAACCATATAAGAGTCTAAAATATTGTCTTACATATAAACCATCTAAAAGGAGTACAACATTTGGATATAGCCAATAGAAATTCAATATGTCATTATAGGCTTACTCCAACAGTCTCAAATGATAAAGGAAAGGAACAAATGTCATTAGACATAACAAATACTACAAAGCTAGATAATGGCTCCATCCACGAACATTGACAACTCACCAATAAAATTGGGAAAGATGTCCAAGTCTTCTTCAAATGGCCTCTAAGAACTTCAGTGGGTAGAACCTACATATTTGTATAAAATATAAGGAATATTGGTTAGTACAGCAGTTGTACTAAGTATGGAAACAATGCACATAAACCTTTGAAGACATGTATGAACGAGACCATTTCTTTAGAAAACATGCAAAGTCATTTGGAAAGATTTTATAAGCATACAAGATAGCATATACAAGATAAGGATCACATTAACATAAAACATGTTCATATCCAAAGACAACATCATCGTAAAGTCTTATCAACATTTAATGTTCAATAGTTCATATCATTAACATACAAAACCTTTACCAACAATCCCAACCCAAGCATACAAGCGTAATGCTCATGTGAAGCCCCATAACCCCACATAATCAAGTAAATAAGATAGGAGATCATAAGTAATACCTTGCTTCATATAACATAACATCATGTGTAGTCATCACCACATATAGTAATTTAATCCAATATCAAGTTCATTAATATAACCAACATCATCTTAGGATAACATCATATATAATCAACATTATGCATTTCATGATATCATATGTACATAAGATAACCTGCTAGGACTCCTTTTAAAGCCAACTTGTACAATGTCTAGGTAGAGTCCCATACACCTACATGCACTATGTAAAATCTCTCAAGTCACCCTAGTCAGTGTCTATCTTTCTTACATTCATTCATTCATTTTACATTCGGAAACAATCACCTTAGCCAACGTTAAACCACGTGAGCTAAACGTGGAACCCGGTGTCATGAAATCCTACATCGAAAGAAGGTGGTCTACTTGCCAAGGTAGAACCAAAACATGAACATAAAATTCTAGGTGGATCCACTTTCTAGTATTCCTATGGGAGCAACATAGTTCAATAACTAGGAGCTATACTAGAGAGCCTCTTTATACACATTTGCATTGTAATCTCTATCTCATGAGAACCATAGTGAACCTACCATCCACATAGGGAAGGGACACATCTCATATCTAGTTCACTAAAGTCCCTTTTTGAAATACCTTTAAGTCAATCTTAATCATCAATCTTAGTATAGGCCACAGGAAACTAACCCCTTGTATAAACATGATCATTATCTCAATAGTTATAGGATGAGAACTTCCTTTCATCACAAAACACCAATAGTGAGATCAACAAATTATACTCATATAATATAAGGCACAAAAGTGAATAATCATCAACCTTGTATAATCATACCCTTTACATAATCTCACATTTAACATAGTCATAAAAATATCATCATATCATCACCTTCTTATTATATTCACATAATCATACTTCAATTACATATAATCATCAAGAATAATCCTTGATAATTGAAGTAGTGAACTCATAATCATAAGGATCTTACCACATAGCTTCAAAAGCCTCCTTCAAGATCTTACCCTCAATTCATCACAATTATATAATAATCCACATTACCATAATCATAAATAGTGAATTAAACAATAACATAATCAATTCCATCAACCCTAATCATCTACAAGTCGAATTAATAGCTAGGGTTAGGGAAAAGGGTTCAATCAAGAAGCTTTCATGGAAACTAGGTCAAAGACTAAGAACTAAAACAATTAGACATTAATCAATAATAATATATCAATAATAATCAATACAACATCATAATAAATCAACATGATAGAAAATTTATGAAATAGGAAGAAAACCCATCTTTTGAAGAACATATAAATCATATTTTTGAAGAACCTCTTGGGGAAAGGGTTCACAAGATTTAATCGCTTCCATACCTTAAGATTTCCTTGAGACTTGGTGAAGAAAATATGAATATTGGAGCCCTAGTGAATCTTGACCTTGGTCTTCAATGGTGGGTCTTTGGGAGAGAGAAAGTAGAGAGAAGTTGGAGAGAATTGGGTTTGGGAATTATGGGGTGTTAGGTTAGTTTATTGTTGTTTAGTCTTTAAATATTCCATCAACTAACTTAATTAACCACCCCTTAACACCTAATTAATTTATTAACTAACTAATTAATTAACCACTTAATTTAGAAACTTTATAGTGAAGTCGACCCTCTAGACAACGACACACCGTCGAAGCCCCGTAGTTCCAACGATGCCCAGTAATGCCACTCCGTCGTTTGTGACCGAGATTGGGTTTTTCGACAATTTTTGAGAATTAACTAAGTGTAAAACTACAGATCCATCGACGGAGCGTCGATCAAACGATGGCTCGTCGTTTAGCTTGTAGTTGCACACTGTCCAAAATGACAGTTTTGGTTCAAATGGAAGGGTCCTATCCAAGGACCCTTAGGATTGTCCTTGGGGAGTCGTACTAGGACGTTTCGACTCTAAAAAACCACTCCTATGTATTCAACACCTTTTTTTTTACCAATTTTAACTAAATTCTGACTCTTAAAAACTCATGAAACATGCCATGGCACACTAGCCTCAATTTCACTAGTCACCGAACGTCATGGACGTTTCTTGTCATTTTGGCTCTAACACCTCCTAATTAGTTTTAATACATTAAAATTGTCTTAGAAACAGTGTTTTATGTCTTGGTTCATCATGTGAGCCTCTAGACCAATTCACAGACTTTCGAAGTGTTACATTATCCCCCCTTAGGAATATTTGTTCCGGAAAGACACTTAAATCCTTTTGTAGGAAAAGGATAGACTCAATACTAGCATCCCAACCAATAACAACATAAAATTATAATGTACCATAATTCATAGGAGTACTTCATCACTCCATTCAACACATGATCAAGACACTTCACAGAGCAACTCAATTTATAATGCACAACATATAAGAACTCAACATTTAATAACACATGATAAGGAACTACCTTAGCAATATCAATATGACCTCAACATGAACATCAAGAGTAAAACACACAATTTATAAGAGTGTAAATATAACACCCAAAGCATTTTTCAAAAGAACTCATTTTAGCAGAAAACTTTTGACCAAGTTATATACATACTTAGAAAACAAGTCAAAACCACAGTAATTCATGATTTTTCATTATAAGAGGAGTTACTAACCTTAATTAGGAAAAATATGAGGATAGAGGGACTTTATTTCAGCCTCGGCCTCCCATGTTGCACCCTCAAATAGGTGGTTTCTCCATAAAACTTTTACGGAGGCAACCTCCTTGTTCCTCAACTTTTTGACTTGACAATCTAGGATTACAACTGGAACCTCTTCATAATAAAGGTCCGCATTCACCCCTAACCCTTCAATGGGGGAAATAGACACTGGTTCACCTAAACAATTCTTGAGCATAGAAATATGAAATATCGAATAAACCGAAGCTATTTCACTATGTAGTATCAACTCATAGGCAAATTTTCCGACCCGTTGCAATATCTCATAAGGACCCACATATTGGTTACCGAATCTCATAACCCCTTTCATAGGTGAAATCTTCAAATACACCCAATCACCTATCTCAAACTCAAGTTCTCTTCTTTTATTGTCGGCAAAAGATTTTTGCCAAATATAGGCTATTTTCAACCTATCTCTTATCAATAAAACATATTCATTAGCATCAAATATTATCTCGGGACAAATGAGTGAAGACTCACAACCTCATACCACCCAACCGGAGATCTAAATTTCCTGCCATAGAGTGCTTCAAAGGGTGCCATAGAAATACTCGAATGGTAGCTATTATTATAAGAGAACTCAATCAACGACAAGTGATTGTCCCAATTTCCTTTGAAATTAATAACACATGATGTTAACATATTTTCTAGAGTTTGAATGGTACGTTCCGCTTGACCATCCGTTTGAGGATTAAAAGTGCTGCTAAGTTTCACTTGAGTACCCAACCCCTTTTTAAAAGACCTCCAAAAAAGATAAATGAATTGAGCACCTCAATCCGAGATGATGGACAAAGGGTCCTATGTAGGATCACAATCACATTAATGTATATTCTAGAATACTCTTTCGATGAATAAGTAGACTTAATGGGGATAAAGTGGGTAGATTTCGTCAACCTATCCACAATAACCCACATTGAGTTATTTTGCTTCCGGGTTAAGGCAACCAAACAACGAAGTCCATATTAATGTCTTCCAACTTCCAAGTAGGAACTTCCATAATTTGGGTCAAACCACCCAGCTTTTGATGCTCGTGCTTAACTTGTTTGCAATTTAGACACCTAGCCACAAACTCCGCTATGTCCATTTTTAAGCCATCCCACCAATAGACCTCCCGAAGTTCATGATACACCATGGTGGCACCAGGATGTATAGAATAACAGGAACCATGGGATTTTTCTAAAATTCAATTTCTCAAATCATCAACATCGGTTACACACAACCTTCCTTGTTACCTTAGAACACCATCCCCCCCGATAGAATGACTCATTGAACTTACCAAGTAACGATTCTTTGAACTCCATCAATAGAGGATAAAGGTGTTGCTTAGACTTCACCTCAACCACTAAACATGACTCGGAGTTATGATGCACCATAAAACCCCCATTTGGATAATCTTCTAGTTAAAGACCAAACCGGGCCATCCTATGAACATCTTTCACTACATCTTTCTTACCCTCCTCAACATGAGACACACTACCCATAGTAACAAGACAAAAAACATCCGCAACAACATTAGCTTTGCCGGGGTGGTAAAAGACACTCATGTCGTAATCCATCAAAAGTTCCAACCATATCTTTGTCGGAGATTCAACTCCTTTTGAGTAAAAACATATTGAAGACTCTTGTGGTCGGTGTATACATAACCATGAACACCATAGAGATAGTGCCTCCATATTTGTAAGGCAAATACCACGGCCGCTAATTCAAGGTCATGGGTTGGATAGTTCTTCTCAAGCATCTTGAGTTGCCTAGAAGTATAAACTATCACTTTTCCTTGTTGCATAAGGACACATCCCAAACCTACTCAGGAAGCGTCACCATACACCACAAAACCTTCATTACCCTCCGGTAAGTTTGTCACACCGGGTAGCACCCCCTAGACGTAACCGGCATCGTCCTCCTCTTTGAGGACTAAGACTAGCCTCTTAGCATACATCATTAAATTCATAGGTTAGAAATATGGAAAATTTAAAACTTATATTACTTCTACATGGAGGTTTACATAGAACTCTACATACACATAATATATTCATATCGAGCATGCATAGACCCTTTGTATAAGAAGATCACATAGTGTTCTACTTTAGTGGCACACATATATGTAAGATACAATATAGTCTTAAAACGGATGTCTCATATTAAACCATCTAAACGGAGTCAAATCAATCATGGGCATAAGCCCTTACACAATGTAGAAATTCCACTTAGGGCATACAACAATATCTTGAAGCAACGTGAGTGAAATGATCGTCTTTAGACTATAATAAAGAACCATATCTAGAGTAATATGAAGGCATCATCCTCGAACTTGAAGACATACCCACTAGGAGAATAGTTCCAAGCCTTCCTTTCAAATGGTCATGAACCCTTCAACGACCGAAACCTAAAATGTTTGGGAACAAAGGGAGAAAATGGGTTAGTACACCACTTGTACTAACTTAGAGAAAATATACACATATAAGATCAAATCATGATAAAAGGGGACATTTAGTTTAAACATGCCATTTTACCCTTTTGAAAGTCTTATGCATAATCAAACAAACCATACCAATCAACAAGACATATTCAATAAGTCTAAGCATTTAATATGAATATCAACATACTTGAACCCATAATCTAATACAACCCTATCATCAAGTAATAACATCACAAGCATGAATAAGAGTTCATCATACAACTAATCATGAATCCCCATAATGTCAACAAGTGCAATTACCAAGCAAAGCCCCATAACCTTACTCAATCAATTAAGACAACAAGAACCATGACTAATAATCAACTTCACATAACATAACCTTTAAGGATACATAAGATCATACTTTAGCAATATAGACCAAATACATGTTCATAAGAATAACCATCACCATATAATATCATTTACATGTAAGATCATCATGTCATCATTATATACATTTATAAGCATATACATGCATAAGAACACCCTTCTAAGATTTCCTTCAAGGCTACCTAGTGCAATGTTTAGGTAGAGTTCCATACCCCTACCTATATTAAGCTAAACCCCTTAGGTCATCCTAGTTAGAGTTCCTTCATAGTTTCATTTTTACCTTTTGGGAACATGTTGCCTTAACCGACATAGACCACATGATCTAATGTGGAATCTGGTGTCATGGAACCCTACACCAAAAGAAGGTGGACTACTTGACAAATTAGTACATAAGCATAAACATAGCAACTACGTGGATCCACTAGCTAGTATTCCTATGGGGCCAACATAGTTTAAGAACTAGGAGATATAATTGGGAACCTCTTTATGCTACATGCATTATAGTCTCCAATCTCAAGAGTACATTAGTGATCCTACCTTCCCTATGTGGGAAGGGACAATTCTCAATCTAGTTCACTCGGTGCTAAGCTAGAGTCCCTTTTTGAAATGTCTTTAAGACTTTATTTAACAATCATAGCTTAGTTTAGGTCCTAAGGTCTAACCCTTGTATATTCATCATCATAGCTCAATAAGAATTGCATGAGTATTGTACTTTCATTACAATTCATATAATTGAGGTTAGCACATTTACATATTCATTCATAATAAGACACATTGGTAATCATCACCATCCTTATAACATTACATCTTAATAAACCTCACAACCATAGTTAAGACATTTAAATTCACCATCATACAAACCCATAAATCCTACTACAAGTCATACTTCAACATATCATCATCACTTAATCACAATTAACCATAATTTGAAGTAAAGAATAGGGATCACAAGACTTACCAAGTCTCCTTCATAGTTCATCATCAAGGTCTTACAATCAGCCCATAACTCAACCCAATTAGGGAATTAAAATCACCACACAATGATAACCAATAGAATAATAAGGCCAATTGCATCACTATATCATAATTCAATACTAGATCATAGCTTAAGTCAATATACTTAGGTCAATTTAACAACATAGTTCATAACCTAAATTAACTTTTCAAGAACTATAATGATAGGCCTATTATTCATCTAACTCTATTCATAATTGATTCAATAACATCATAGTATAGTAATTTAATCAATAACCAAGTCAATTGAATCAACAGTACACAATACATATCAATATCACAACCTAGGGTTAAGGAGTAAGGGTCATGTTCTACAATTTAGACCAAACCATCAGGATTTAACATAATTAAGTTAGAATACATGTTAATATATCCCTAATAAACTAAAGAAATCATATACACATCAATTCCTAACTTCAATTTCGAGATAGAGAAAGACCACATGAAAACTGAACTTTTGAAATTACTTTGAAGGAACCCTTTGGGGAAAGGAGTCCCAGAGGTGAATTAGATCCCATACCTTAATGTTTGATCAATATTTAATGGTGAAATCGTCCCCTTACAGCCCCTTAAACCATCCCGTAGCGTGGTCTTCATGGGAGTTCTTCACTAGAGAGAGAAAGAAGAGCGAAGGAAGAAAATTTGTTTTGTGAGTTGTGAGAGCTTAGGTTAGTCTAATGGGGTTGGGGTCTTTATATGGGGTGTTAATTAACTTAATTAGACTCCCTTAACCCATAACTGACCACCTAACCCCTTAATTAATTAATTTTATCTAAGTTAAAACGTGCAGAAAAATGATAGTGTCATAGACGACACCACGATCGATGGATCGTGGGTGAATCGACGGACCAGGCCTCCTTACGTGCTGCACATCCATTTTTTTTGGTCAAAGACTGTGAAGGTGAGGGGATCCAACCATTTTTCTAAGTTTTGGTCGATGTATGGCATCGACGCCCCGTTGATCAACACATGATCCATCGTTTCCTTCTGGTGGGTGCACACTCCCTAGGCAGTGTTGACTCTAACGTGCAAGGGTCCTCCTCAAGGGCCCTTGGTTGGTCCTTCGGAGTTGTAAATGGATGTTTCGACCATGAAACAACTTAAACACATGTTAGACACCTTACCACTAATTTTCATAAATTTCCGACTCCTAAAAGCTAGTCAAATAGGCTATGGCACGCCATTACCTTCATGAGCTAGTTTCCGGACGTCATGGATGTTTTGGTTTCTAAACTTCCTACATGACTTATATTCAATATAATGACCCTTAAAACAGTGTCTATACATATGTCACCTATGTTAGGCTTTAAGACAAGTATAGGATTTTGGAAGTGTTACATTACACCCCCCCTCCCCTCCCCCCCTTAGGAACACTCGTCCCCGAATGACACTAAAACTCTTTTAAGGGAAGGAATAGACTCAAGACTAGCATCCCAACCAAGAACAATACAAGAAAACATAAATCATATCACTTTAACAAGCCAATTCAAAGCTTCAATTACCACACATAAGGCTCAAACATCAAATTATGAGGAATTTCTTTCTCACAACAACAACATGAGCTCAACATACTTTACATAAGTCAATTATGCCGAAGTTCAACTTATACATATGCTACATATCATTTCATATAGACTCACCATATTAAAATGCACAATATAACTTAAACAAGCTAAATTGTAAATTTTCAAGTTCAGATGTACCATTTCACTGTAAGTCACTTTAAAGTTATTCAAAAATGCATATTTTGCAAGACTTCAACAAATATCAAGAAACTTCAATTTCTAGTAATTATTTACATTATTAAGAGTAATGAATAACCTTAATTATCCAAAAGATGAGGATAACGAGTCTTTATGTCGGTCTCGGCCTCCCATGTTGCACCCTCAACTAGGTGATTTTTCCATAACACTTTTACAGAAACCACCTCTTTGTTCCTCAACTTCTTTACTTGCCTATCAAGGATTTGAACCGAAACCTCCTCATAGGAGAGGTTATCCTTCACACCAAGACCCTCAATAGGAAGAATGGACTCGGGATCACCGCTACACTTCTTTAACATAGAAACATGGAAAACCGGATGAACCGTAGACAATTAAATAGGCAACCTTACCAACCATTTGCAAGATTCATATGGACCCACATAACGAGGACTTCACTTCCCTTTCTTTCAAAATCTAAGCACTCCCTTCAAAGGTGAAATTTTCAAGTACACTTTATCACCTTTTTCAAACTCCAGATCCCTTCTCCTATGATCAGCATAAGACTTTTGTCGACTATTGGCCGTTTTCCAGCGATTTATTATAATATGCACTTTCTCCAAAGTCTTATAAATCAATCCGAGACCAAAAATCTAAGACTAACCGACTTCAAACCACCCAATAGGATATCTACACCTCCTACCATACAAGGCTTCATATGGAGCCATGCATATCGATGAATGGAAACTATTATTGTAAACAAACTCCACCAAAGGCAAATGCCTATCACAACTTCCCTTGAAGTCGATGATACAAAATCTAAGTGTATCCTCAAGGGTTTGAATAGTACGATCCGCTTGACCATTCATTTGGGGATTAAAAGCGATACTCAACTTCACCTTAGTACCCAACCCTTCTTGGAATGACCTCCAAAACCTATATGTAAATTATGAACCCCTATCCGATATGATGGATAACGGAATACCATAGCGACACACAATCTCATATAGGAAGTCTTTACATAATCTTACGCCGAATAAGTAGACTTCACGGGAAGAAAACGAGATGACTTGGTCAACGTATCCACCACCACCAATTTGTAGTCATATTTTTAGTCTTAGGCAAACCTACCACAAAATCCATGTTTATGTCTTCTCACTTCCAAGTATGAATTTTGATTTCTTGTAGTAGACCACACGGATTTTGATGTTCGGCTTTTACTTGTTGGTAATTTTGACATTTTGCTACAAACTCCGCTTTGTCCTTCTTCAAACCTTCCCATAAATACACTTCCCTAAGATCATGACACATAATTGTTGACCCCAGATGAATGGAATAACGGTACCCATGCTTCTTCAAGAATCCGGCTCCTCAAATCATGAACATTAGGAACACACAACCTTCATGGATACCTCAAAACACCCCCCCCCCAAGGAGAATCACTCATTAAACTTCTTTTTTATAGATGTTGAGATTGAGTAAGGGGGTCACCCGCCCTAAGAAAGATCGATTCAGATGATCACTTGACTCAGGTTCTTCTTGTTGATGACTCAAGCTGAACCACGTGTACAAAATTCCAGTACCCAGTTCCTTTGGAATCAGTAGTCAATCCTATTTCCAATAGAGGCAGTTTCCATTTGAATCCCATGCCTGGGTAAATTCTTTTAACCCTAGTCAGTAGACTGGCCTTTCCTTTGCGATTGGATCCTTGAGTTCAATCAAATCGGATGTGGTATCGTATTTAATAGAAATGGCAGCTTTTAGGTGTGTCCACTTTCTTCATCCCCCTCTATCAAAATGATCAAAAAGGAAGGCGAGCTTGATTCTTATTCCTGTGTTTGATCTTTTCCATCTCTGCCTGGATCGTTGTCACCTATGTTCAAGAAAGGTTTGGAACCCTGTAGAGAATGAAGAGGGGCCAAGGATCTTCATCTCAACAGTGCATTTCGAGGCTCCACTCTCCCCCTGAATAAGTAAGGACCCGTTAAGCCTGGGCGAAGATGGGGATAAAGAGTAAGGATTGAAGCCCCCTTAGCTCTGCCAGGCACTGGACACATTCCTTCTTGTCTCGCTCGCTTAGGCCAAGAACCAATTCATTCAATTCTATCAATGGTTGATCAAGGTGTTGTTTGGACTTCACCTCAACAACTATGTCTGACTCGGAGTTATTATGGACTATAAAACCACCATTTGGAGAATCTTCCAATCTAACGCCCAATCTAGACAACCTGTGAACATATTTCACTAGGTCTTTCTTGGCTTCCTCTACATGAGACACACTATCCATGGTCATACGACATAGAGCATCGGCAACCACATTGACCTTGCCAGGGTTATAGAGAACAATCATGTCATAATCTTTCAACAATTCTAACCACCTTCTTTGTCGGAGATTCAACTCCTTTTGAGTAAACACATATTGGACACTCTTATGGTCAGTGAACAAATCAACATGAACACCATACAAATAATGCCTCTATATTTTCATGGCAAATACCACGGCCGCTAACTCAAGATCGTGAGTGGGATAGTTCTTTTGATGCAGCTTAAGTTGTCTTGAAGCATAGGTAATTACTTTCCCATGTTACATAAGAACACACCCCAAACCCACTCGGGATGCATCAAAATACACAACGAAGCCTTTTTTACACTAGAGCGGAAGTAAGCATATCTTTCAAGATTTGGAAGCTCTTCTCACATGCCTCCGGCCACTCAAACTTCTTACTTTTTTGGGTCAAAGTAGTCAAGGGAGATGCAATGGACGCAAAACCATCCACAAACCTCTGATAATAACGCGCTAGATCCAAGAAATTCCTAATGTCGGTTCGAGTCAATGGTATTGGCCAATTTCTCACCGCCTCCATTTTCCTTGGATCAACCTAAACTCCCTCACTAGAGATGATATGTCAAAGAAACACCACCGACTTCAACCAAAACTCGCATTTTCTTTACTTGGCAAACAATTGATGTTCTCTAAGTACTTGCAACATCACTATCAAATGACCCATGTGATCACTCTAATTTTTCGAATATGCAAAGATGTCGTCAATGAAGGCAATGACAAATGAATCTAGGTAACTTTGAACCACCCTATTCATTAGGTGCATAAACGCCGCTGGAGCATTAGTGAGACCAAAGGACATTACTAAGAACTCATAGTGATCATATCTAGTCTGAAATGTCGTCTTTGGTATATCCTCACCTCTCACCCTAATTTGTTGATACCCCAATCTCAAGTCAATCTTAGAAAAGTAGCTTGCCCCTTGGAGTTGATCAAACAAATCATCAATCGGAGGGAGAGGATACTTGTTATTAATAGTGACTTTTTTGAGTTGGTAATAATCAATGCACATTCTTAAGGACCCATCCTTCTTCTTCACAAATTAAACTGGAGCACCCCATGGAGAAATACTAGGTCTAATGAAGCCTTTGTCTTGTAAATCTTGTAGGTGAGCCTTCACCTCCTTCAATTCGGACGGAGCCATCCGATTAGGAGTAATTGAAATAGGATTTGTATCCGATAGCAAATTGATACAAAAATTAATTTCCCATTCTGGAGGAATACCGGGAAGATCATTAGGAAAGACCTCACCGCCTCCATTTTCCTTGGATCAACCTAAACTCCCTCACTAGAGATGATATGTCAAAGAAACACCACCGACTTCAACCAAAACTCGCATTTTCTTTACTTGGCAAACAATTGATGTTCTCTAAGTACTTGCAACATCACTATCAAATGACCCATGTGATCACTCTAATTTTTCGAATATACAAAGATGTCGTCAATGAAGGCAATGACAAATGAATCTAGGTAACTTTGAACCACCCTATTCATTAGGTGCATAAACGCCGCTGGAGCATTAGTGAGACCAAAGGACATTACTAAGAACTCATAGTGATCATATCTAGTCTGAAATGTCGTCTTTGGTATATCCTCACCTCTCACCCTAATTTGTTGATACCCCAATCTCAAGTCAATCTTAGAAAAGTAGCTTGCCCCTTGGAGTTGATCAAACAAATCATCAATCGGAGGGAGAGGATACTTGTTATTAATAGTGACTTTTTTGAGTTGGTAATAATCAATGCACATTCTTAAGGACCCATCCTTCTTCTTCACAAATTAAACTGGAGCACCCCATGGAGAAATACTAGGTCTAATGAAGCCTTTGTCTTGTAAATCTTGTAGGTGAGCCTTCACCTCCTTCAATTCGGACGGAGCCATCCGATTAGGAGGAATTGAAATAGGATTTGTATCCGATAGCAAATTGATACAAAAATTAATTTCCCGTTCTGGAGGAATACCGGGAAGATCATTAGGGAAGATCATTAGGAAAGACCTCTAGGAATATAATTTCCCCCCTTCCACTGTAATACGGGTTCATTTGGGAGGTTAAAATTCACCATCCTCATTCTACAATCAATAATGGCAAATCAAGCATGCAACCAATCCATACCCAAAATGATATCAAAATCAAGAATATCAAGTAATACTAGTTCAACATAAGAAAATCTATTGGAAAACTTTATAGGACAATTTCTATACACTCTTTTTGCAACAACCGACTCACCCACCGGAGTAGACACTATAAACGGTTCATGAAAAATATTTGGTAAAATGTCAAAATTTTTAGCTACAAGAGGTGTAACAAATGACAAAGTAGCACCGGGATCAAGTAAATCATATACATCAAAAGAAAAGACTTTCAACATACCGGTCACCACATCGGGAGAGGTCTCTTGCTCACCCCTAGTGCGGAGAGCATAGAAGCGGTTCTTCTTAGAAGCATCATTGGAACCACTTGCTTGAGTTTGACCTCCACCCCTATTTTGACCCTTCCCATTAGGGCAATCCATAACCTTGTGTCCACTTTTTCCACAACCGAAATAATTATACATTCCCTTAAGATAATCAACATAATGTTTCTTGCCACACCTTGCACAAGTTGGATTCTTAGTTAGTTAACTAGTGCTACCTCCCTTTTGAAACTTAGGGTTAGACACCCTATCATCTCTAGCCTTTGGGAACTTGGATGGAACTTAACTAGAAAACCTCTTCTTGAACTTAGGCTAGTCTTGAAAATCTCGAGCCTACACTTTGAAGAACCACCATCAAAATATCTTTCCATACTCTTCCTCCTAGCCCTTTATTCTTCCACTTGTCTAGAATGAAGGATAAGACAAGAAATGTTCATATTTTCATGTAGCATAGACGAATTACACTTTTCTTGCAAGTCTTCCGACACTCCCGTCACAAAGCGGCTAATTTCATCTCTCGGATCGGAAACAAAAGAAGGAGCATATTCTGACAATTTAGTGAATTTCAAAGAATATTCAAGTCACCGGTCCACCCCTTAGAGGCCTATTGTGCCTCCATTGTACATACCAAGTTTGAGCCACATCTTTGAGTTGGTAAGTGGCTAATCGGCCTTCTCACTAGTAATCAACCCCATAGCAAAGAGTATCTTATAGGTTTCATCAATGAACTCTTACGGTCTTCTTCAACTTTGGACCCATAGAAAGTGAGAGGATTCATCCTAGTAAAATCCCTTAGACGGGATGAGATGGTAGTAACTTGTTGATTTGGACGGTGTACAACCTCTCAGTTAGCTTGGGCCGTCTTTTATTGAGCTTGAGTAGTGACGGCTTGGGCCGATTGGATGAGGGAAGCCCTTATATAACCATCCGTCAAAGGTGGAGGATTTGCCGGAGCTTGTTAAACATTAACATCATCTTCAAGAGGAGGAACTTGATCACCATGGGAGGAACTCCCGCATTGGCAATCTCTTCCTCAAGTATTCGAGCCGCATTCCTTCGAGTATTCATTGCCTATAACCAGAATACAAGGTTTAAGTGAAAGCAACAATAAGTATACTTTAGAGGCACGATATTTGATTTCCAAGAAAGAGAGAGTTTCCTAAGCATCACATAGATTCCTATTCATAAGTGTGGCACACTTTAGAATTATGAGTACGAATGTACATAGACGTGGGTATGACAGACATCACTTAAAAAGATATTCAATCTCATTCTCTGATACCAAGTTTGTCACATCCGGGAAATGCCCCCTAGATGTAACCAGAATCGTCATCCTCTTTTACGACTAAGACTAGCCTCTTAGCATACATCATTACATTTATACGTTAAAAATACAAAAATTTAAAACTTTAATTACTTCTGCATGGAGGTTTACATAGAGATCTACATACACATAATATATTCATATAGAGTATACATAGACCCTTACCATGGGTACTGACTCTATCGGAGGGACCTCAGATTAAAGATCCATGACTCTTACTATGTGATAGAGAAATTTTTTTACAATTAACTTGCAAACTTTTAGACACGAAATGACCTTACCCCTAGGATTTGAGTTACCTCCCTTGAACTCAAAAACGGGTTCATTCGGAAATTTAAATTTGACCACCCTTGACCTACAATAAATAGAGGCAAAACACGCATACAACCAATCCATTCCCAATATAATATAGAAATCTAGCATATCAAGTTCTATAAACTCAACCAACATAACTCTATTGGGATAGGAAATAGGACACCATTTATAGACTCTTCTTACCACTACGGAATTACCCATCGGGGTAGAAACCGAGAAAGGCTCATCTAAGATGTCTGGTAGTATATCAAATTTCATGGCTACAAGAGGAGTCAAAAATAACAACGTAGATCCCGGATCCAACAAAGCATATACATCAATGGAAAATAATTTTAACATACCGATGACCAGA
The DNA here is from genome assembly GCA_016801875.1 of Solanum sitiens. Taxonomy (NCBI): domain Eukaryota; kingdom Viridiplantae; phylum Streptophyta; class Magnoliopsida; order Solanales; family Solanaceae; genus Solanum; species Solanum sitiens. Next base: position 120,552 of record JABWTJ010000850.1, on the reverse strand, counting down.
TCCAGTGAGCTCTCTTGATCACTTAGGGATTGGAGAGCATAGAAGTCATTCTTCTTAGGAGCATCCGAGTTTGGAGCACTTGTTTGAGCTTGAGCATTTTCCCCTCCTTGAGTCTTTGGAATAAGGCAATCTTTCTTTATGTGGCTACTCTTTCCACAATTATAGTAATTACCTGTGCCCACAAGACACTTGTCATCATGACTTCTACCACATATAGAACAAAGAGGTCTATCAACATAAGAACGACCACATTTTCCCTCTTGGGTCTTGGGAGTAGACACCTTACTCTTATTGTCCCTTGGAGCACTAGAAGATCCTTGATTAGAAAACCTCTTCTTGAACCTTGGTTTGTCTTGAACCTCATACCTATTCTTAGAAGAATTCCCCTCTTCGGTTCTTACCTTCTTTAACTCCCTACAGACTTGTTTAAGATTTTTCACCTCAATTTATTAGGCATGAACCATGAGACGAGAGATGTCAATGAAAAGAATCAACATAGCTGACCTATATTTATTAACCATAGGATCGGATATCCCTATGAAAAATTTGTTCATCTTGGCCTTAGAATCCGCAACAATAGTAGGAGGATGCTTTGATAGTTGAGTGAATTTGAGGCTATACTCCTTCACGATCATACCCCCTTGACAAAGGTTGATGAATTCTTGCATTTTCCTTGTGACGCCCTAAAACGAACTAAGGTGAACTAGAGATTTGTGAATGTTTCTTGAGTTAATTTTAAGTTAAAATGATTTAATTTAGTGTCCTTACACAGTGTATGAAGTTTGGTTAAGTTTGGAGGTCAAACGACAAAGAACTTCCATGACGTTCGGAAGGTGTGCCTTAGAAAGTACTTGTGTGTCTTGAGGTGTTTGAGTGAGTTTTACGTGTTCGTTTTGCTTGAAACTTGTATGATATGTTCCTAAGACCTAGACGACCATGTTTAGGGGTTTCAAGTTAAGGTACGACCACACCTATGACCCACAAGTGGGCCTCTGAGAAGGGCCCAATACTTGGACCAAACCTTCCAAAACAGTGACAAAACGACGACCCAAAGGATGGTCCGTTGGTCAACCAACGGTCTGTCGACCTAGGGATTCGATTGTCCATGCAACGCAGGATGTCCAGACTCTAAATGGATCTAAGTCTCAACCAACGGGACCCCACCAATAGTCTATCCTTTGACAAACGATTCGTTGGTTGGTCCGTCGATTAACATTGTCCCAAAAGCTATCTTTTCCTGTTAAGTCTTGGGGTGTTTGGAAAGTTCACCCCAAGTATTTTATGAACCTAGGGAGTTATTTTTAGGGTTATTGAGATTTATTAAAGTATTTCAAACTCTAAGACCTAATTTGAGACTTCACTTTCCCAAAACCCAAAACCCTTCTCCCTTAGAACTCTCTCTCAAATCTCTTTGGAAGCTAGAAGTCAAGAGGAGCTAGGAGGGCTTTTGGTGGTCGATTTCTTCATCAAAATCTTTGGGATTTCTCCTATTTAAGGTATGATATCCATCCTTGAACTCTCTTCCATTCAAGGAGTCCCTTCTAATGAATTTTCAAAAAGGGTTTTCAACGCTAGTTTCTACTATCTTAAACTCTAAATATGGGTCTTGCATGAAAACATTTCTAATAACTAACTAATGATATTTCTAATGATATTTGATGATTTTAAGGTTAAAACTTCAATGAAATCATGTTAAATCTTTTCTTAAAATGTTGACATAAGAAATGGGTTAAATGAGCATAACTTGGTGCTTTTTGAACTTTGGTTTTCTTGTGTTGTTATTTTGGTTTAGCTACTGCCCTAAAGACCATATTATGATGAAATATTGAGAGAATTATTATAGATGGTGATGGCTTGGTTAATTGGTGAGTTTCTTATATTATGTATTTCTTATTATAAATTGATCTGAGTGGTATGTTTAGTATGTCTTGTAAATGTGGCTTTGAAGGCTAAATATGTGAAATGAAATGGTATTGAAGATGATTATTGTATTGTGAATTGTGAAGCTGAATTGCATGTTTGTCTTAGATTATGGCTATATGAAGAATATGATTAAGTGAAGTATGTCAAAGTGTGTGATGTGATGAAAGAAGGTCTAAGCATGTATAGAATGAATTTTGCATGAAATGATAATATGCAAGGTATGCTCACATGTACACACACTCACATTTGATTGTGTGAATGAAGCTACGTTAAGTAAAAAAGGGGATTTTTGGGGAGAACACTCTTCGTTAGTTGAGATGAAGTGTTTAGTAGCAGCCTCACTACATCCTAAGAGCTTTCTAAGATAGGTCGGAAGATGAAAACCCTTCGTTAGTTGAGATGTGGTGTTCACTAGTTATCCTTAACCTATAAGTTTATAATATTGAAAATCCGTGGGGAGTTATGCCTAGCACCGAGAGGATATGAAGAATTGGTGGTTACACTTCGTGAGTTGAGATGTTGTATTACAATTTACCTCTTGAGATGAGTACTGAGTTACTTAGTAGCAATCTGCTTATCCCTTAACTATGTGCCCGCATAGGTGTAGATATTAGGAAATCCATGTAAAAACTAAAATAAGACCTCACCTTAGGCAAGTGAGGGGACCCTTCTCCGATAAGGGAAGTATCAGGAATCCATGATTAGGTCTCATGGTCTATGTCGGTTTATCTAACTCCGACAAAAGAATTGAATGAATTTGATGTGTTTGGATGAACTGTATGAATAAGGCATCATGTGTCTTAATGATGTTATGAATGAGTTTTGTGAAGTACTTAATCCAATGGAATCTATTAGGAGAACCATGTGGGAGTACTAGTATGGGATGCTATTCTGACATTGCACTTAGTGTGACCTATACCTCCTTTGGGAGAAGAGTGCTTTCATGATCCGTGTGAATGAGTGTTATGATGTGATGTTATGAATGACTATTATGAATTTCTTAATCCAATGGATTCCATTAGGAGCACTAAGTGGGAGTGGTAGTATGGGATACTACTCTCACATTGCACATAGTGTGACCTATACCACCTATGGGATAAGAGTACTTTCATAAAGTACGTATGAATGGGTGTTATGGTGTGATGTTATGAATGACTCTTCTGAAGTGCTTGATCAAAGGAAATCCATTAGGATCACTAAGTGGTAGTGGTAGTATGGTATTCTACTCTCACATTGCACTTAGTGTGACCTATATCTCCTATGAGTGTGTTGCACATGTTTAGCCAAGAGCGTGGATTTGGTTTCCATATGAGGTATGCCTAAGATTAGTGGTATTCAGGATCTCTTTGGTGTGCCTTGATGTGGGTGTATGGGAGGTCCCTTCTTAGTTTACCTTACGGAATCTTAGGATATCTTGGGTTAGGAAGCTTCAAGGGAAAAGGGTTCACGGGACTTGGACCATGCCATTCACTGTGTTCACTGTAATGTTTCCACTGTTTCACTGTAAATTGAGTCACTTCACTTTAATGTGTTTCTTTGGTTCTAAATTATGAGATTCTCTTATTATGTGTTAAATGATGATACTTTTGCTATTTCAATTCTTAAATCATGAATGTTTTACATTTTTGGCATGAAGGCTTACTTTAATAAAATCTCCCTTTTTGCATGTTTTTGCATATTCCATACTTAGTACATTGTTTTGTACTAACCCCATACTTTTGTATACTCAATAAGTATAGATTGGAAGATTTTGAAGACTAGAAGACAAGCTTGGGAAAAACTCTCTCAAGACTAAGCGTGTCCTCATCTATTCGAGGGAATAGTTCTATTTCTTAGATTTTATTATTATAACTTATTATGTATTTATTTAAATGTAAAGGGCCGTGTCCCTAAGATATTATGTCGTGTCTTTAAGTTGGCTTGTGACGATGAGATTCTCTAAGTTTTATGAAAGACTTCCTTTATTTAATTATTCGTGAAAAGTTTTAAATTCCGCACTACTTTTCATGTCTTATGTAATGAACGATAGTTAAAGGGATCGTATGAGACCCCAAAGGATCAAGTACACCCGGTCACGATCCGAGGGTTATCCATAGCTTCTAGGGGGTGCTTGAGGGTCGTGACATTCTTCTCCCTTAGTTCCAAGGGAAATAACATATCAAAGAAAGTCGTTTCGAAAGCTCCCCAAGTAATTTGACCTTCTATAACCGGCCTCTCATCCTTCAATTGCTCATACCACACTTGAGCCACATCTTTGAGTTGGTAGGAGGCTACTTCCTCCTTTTCTTGAGAAGAAACACCCATAGCATCAATAACCTTGACCACTTTATCAATGAACCCTTGTGTGTCCTCCTCCACCTTAGAACCATAGAAGGTAGGGTACTCATCCTTGTGAAGTCCCTAATCCTTGAAGCGGTGGTATTAGCATTGGGGTTCACTTGCACCCTTGTATCCCTAACAACCTGGGTAGCCAACAATTGAGTCAATCTAAGAATGACCGACCTTATCTCTACATTAGACATAGCCTCTTCTTCAATAGGAACTTGAGGGTTTTAAGGAGCTTGAGGGGGAAACGCCTCATTCAGATTCTCCTCTCCGGCCCTTCGAGCATTGTTCCTTCTTGTATTCATTGCCTATAAGCACAAATAAAGGATTAAAAGAAAGGACTAGATATAGTTAAGACTCATAGGCACGACTAAGGAATAACAAGAGAGTTAAAGTTCCTAAACATCACATAGTCTGTCATTTCTTAATGTGGCGCGCTTCACAATTATGAATAAGACACTAGATAGACGTGCTTTATTGAGACATCAATCCTAAGAAGATTTAACCTCATGCTCTGACATCAAGTTTGTTACTACCCAAAGTACCCCCTAGGCGTAACCGTCGTCGTCGTCGTCTAAGAGGACTAAGACAAGCCTCTTAGCATTAGCAAATCATAAGTCAAAATCGCGGAAAAATTAAAACTTTTGCTCATATAGCAATGAGGTTTACATAGACTTATACAAAGGAAGCATACATAGGCTTCTCGCGATAGACCATAACAACACATAAGAATTTTGTCTAACACTTTGGCTTATATCAACCATCTAAACGAAGTCAAACATTCCGGGCAAAGCCCCTTATAAAAATCCATAGTTTCCACATAGGGATTACATCAATATCTTCAACAATAGGAAAGAAATGAATGTCTACTAGAAAATACAAGTACTACTAAGATAGAGTGTGTGGTAGCATCCTCCAACTAGAGGGCATACCAAAACATAGAGATTCTAGTCAAAGCCTTCTTGCTTTAGCCTCAATGATACCTCAATGGCCCAAACCTACAATGTTTGGGAAAAATGGAAGAAATATGGGTTAGTACAAACCACATGTACTAAGTATGGTCCCTATTCATAAAAATCGTTAATGCATGACAAAGGGCACAATTTAGTCAAAATTATGCACAATGACCAACAATTCAATATACACATATAAGAAACATCATAATCATATAAACATATAAGTAACTCAAGCAACACTTGCGCAATTCCAAGAATAAAGCCCCATAACACTATCCAAAGCTAAGTATCACATTAGGTAACCCATTTCATACTTAAAACAGATTCTCATATATAACGTGCTTCATATATCAACACTAGTCATAGCTTATCAACATAATAATAACCATAATCATACTCATAATAAAACACTACTAGAATCATCCTATAGGATCCCACATGTGCAATATGTAAGAGAAGTCTCATACCGTCCCTCACATTATGTAGTAACCTTTAAGACAACCCTAATAGAAGTTCACACACACAACTTGTTCATACCTTTACTTTAGGGAAATAAGTACCATAAGCAACATCAGACCATGTGAGCTACATGGAATCCGGTGTTCTACCCCCACACCAAAAAAGAGAGGGTTAAAACTTGCCTAAGGTGCAACCATTCGTACATAGCTATTCTAGGTGGATCCACAAAGCTAGAGTCCTATGTGGGCACATAGTTAATGGACAAGAATATTGTTTCTAGAAACCTTGACTACTAATCATGAAGGTTTCCTTATCATGAGACAACACATACCTTGGGAATCCATACTACTAGTCATGAAGAAACACATGTGGGATGTCGGACTTACTAACTTGAGACCTCCATCTCATTTACATGCCCTTTAGGTGCTAAGTAATTATTCCCTTTAGTAATCATCATATAACATCGTACAAGTTCACATTAGTCTCTTTTAGACCTTTAAGTAAACATCTTATCATAATAACTCATAGGTGATCACAAGTGAGAACTATCCTTTCACTTTTGACACAACATTATAATCATGAGAACTACATTCAATCATATAATGATCACATCATAACATAATTACATACATCATAGCCAATTCATAGATCTAGGGTTAGGGATGAGGGATCCTTGTCACCAACGTCAAAACAACACAATTAGCTATAACATCATTATGACATAAGTAGATTTCACCTTACATAATTTGATCAAAGGAGAATCAAGATAATACCTCGTTGCCCTTCATGGGACTTCATACTTCAATACCGAAGAAATCAAAACAAACATATGAAATAGGGCAATTCATGAAGTACTAACATAACAAAAATCAAAGTAAACAAATGGCATGTTCATCACCCTCAACAATTCACCTTAATAAATCCAAGAAATTAAGGATTTGGGAGAAAGACATGGGTCAAGGTAAAACTCATAGGAATTAATCAATTAACCATTAATTCAAACTTAAACAACATTAATTTATTATATTTCATCACAATTGATTCAAAATTTCATTTTAGAAAGAAGACCCATGTGAGCAGAAAAAACCCATGTTTTTGGGGATTTAGAAATCATCTTTTGAAGGACCTCTTGGGTAAAGGATTCCTAAGACTGAAAGAAACCATACCTTTTAGATGACAAAGCCACGAAATTGAGTTGGAAAACCTGAAGGTTCGATCTTCTTCTTGGAGCTCTTTTGGTCTTCAATGAAGTTTTGGAGGAAGAGAGACTTTTGGGAGAGAGAGAGAGATTTTTGAGTTCAACTTGTGTGACTTGAATTTTGTGTTAGAATTGACCTAAAACTGACCATAATAATATAGTCTCCCATTAAATTACCCAAAAGACCCCTCACTTAAATGGGTTTATTGGTGAAATCAAAACACCAAAAATAGGTATCAGGGAAGTAGGTGTGTATCGCGAGGCTATTTCCCCATTTTATTTTGGAATTTTGAGTGAGGCAGTAGTTTCCGTGTCATCCCCGTATCATGAGGCCAACTCTATATTCCCACGTTATGGCTGCGAGACGCGCAATGGCCACCAGAACATTCCTGCGCGCAGCTGCCTTTGCGGCTTGCTCGCCCAACTTTGGTTCCTTCACGATCCCCTCGCCGCTTCCGTTAACATGCACCAGGACACGTCAAGTGGCTCATGGTGCTTTAAGCAATAGATCCCTCAAAACCACCCTAAGGTAAGACTTCCGGCATGCCACTCGTTCCATCAAGTGCACTACGAGTAGTGAAGGTACTCGTGGTGCCTTGGACAGTATCTAATCAAAGGTTTCCTCTTCCTTTTGTGGGCAAGGCATCTTGATGTTGATATATTCACTGATTACAAGAGCCTACAATATGTGTTCACTCAGAGAGAGCTTAATCTCAGACAAAGGAGGTTGTTAGAATTGCTCAAGGATTATGACATGAGTATTATTTACCACCCAAGTAAAGCTAATATGGTTGCTGATGTCTTAAGTAGGTTGTCCATGGATAGTACCATCCATCTTGAGAAAGAGAAGAAAGGACTAGCAAAAGGTGCACATAGACTTGCACTCTTAGGAGTAAGACTAATGGATTCCACACGAGGAGTAATAATGGTGACGAATGGGGTTGAATCGTCATTAGTATCAGAAGTGAAAGAAAAACAAGGCCAAGATCCCATTTTGCTTGAGTAGTAGGAAAATGTTCAAAAGCAAAGAGTATTAACTTTTGAACAAGAGGAGATGATGTTTTGAGATATCAAGGTAGATTGTGTGTATTAACGATGGATGGACTCCAAGAGAGGATCATGGAGAAAGATCATAGCTCCAGATATTCCATTCATTCGGGTTCCACATATACGTACCGCGATTTGAGAGAGGTATATTGGTGGAATTGTATGATGAAGAGCATTGCCAAAATTTCTTGCCAAGTGCCCGAATTGGCAACAAGTTAAAATAGAGCACCAAAGGCCCGGTGGTTTGGCTCAGAATATATAACTTTTGGAATAAAAGTGGGAGATGATAATATGGATTTCATTTGAGGGTTACCAAGGTCTCGCAAATAACATGATTCTATTTGAGCGATTGTCGGTAGAATGACAAAATCAACCCACTTTTTGCCGGAAAAGACTACCTATTCGGCAGAAGATTATGCTAAGTTGTATATTCAAGAAGAGGTAAGGCTTCATCGAGTTTCGGTCTCTATTATTTCATATAGAGGTTCACAATTTAATACACAATTTTTGAAATCTTATTAGTAAGGTTTGCGTTCAAAGGTGAACTTAAGTACTGTATTTCATCCTCTAACTGACGCACAAGTAGAATTCACTATTCATACCATAGAGGATATGTTGAGGGCATGCGTGATTGATTTTAAAGGGAATTCTGATGACCACCTACCCGTAATTGAGTTTGCCTACAACAATAGTTAACACTCTAGCATCCAAATGACTCCATATGAAGTACTTTATAGGAGAGGATACAGATTTTCTATTGGATGGTTTGAAGTTGGTGAAGTATGGTTTATAGGACCATATTTAGTTCACCAAGCTATGAAGATGGTGAAAGTGATTGAAGAGAGGTTTAAATGGCGCGGAGTCGTCAAAAATCTTACATTGATGTTAGGAGAAAACCGTTACAGTTCGAAGTAGATAATTGGGTGTATTCGAAAGTTTCACCCATAAAGGGTGTTTGAGGTGTGGTAAGAAGGGGAATCTCAGTCCCCTATATATTTGACCTTATCGCATAGACAAGAGAATTGGAAATGTAGCTTATGAGTTGTAGCTAACACAAGAATTAGCAACAGTTCATTCAATGTTTCATATCTCCATATTGAAGAAATTCATGGGCGATCCATATTTGATCATACCAATTGAAAATATTGGGATCAAGGATAGTCTATCGTATGAGGAGAAACCTGTTCAGGTTCTAGATTACCAAGTTTCGAAGTTTCTAACAAAGGACATAACGTCAATAAAAGTCCTTTGGAAGTACCAATTTGTTAAGGAATCTACTTTTGAAGCCGAAGAGGACATGAAAAATAGATATCCGCATTTGTTTGAATTTGGAGGAAATACATACCAATGCAGTAATTTTCTTCTTAGTACTATTTAATTTAGAGTAAACATGTTGTTTGTTTGCAATTGCTTGTGGGTGTTTGAACTTGATGTTGCTACGGTAAGTTTTGTAAGAGTAATCTCATTCGAGGAAGAATTTTTCCAAGGGGGAGATATTGTAACATGTCGCAACTAGAAATAACTAGAAAAGAGTTTCTAATCTGAAAATACTTATTTTTTAAAAAAATAAGAAAATCTGGAAAATTTGTCTAAGTTAAGAAGGTGAGTTTTGGTCATTTTCAAACAACCATAACTCATAGCTCAGGATGAGCTTCGAGTATTTACAGATATGGTTGGAAATTGCTTATAATAATCTTTCCAACGCCGCCAAGTTTACGTGATTTTGATATCGTATGGGTGAGTTATGTCCTTCTAAAGTTGTGCTATTAGATCTAGGAAAGTCCTATACGGATTTGGTAAACGCAAAGTTGTCTTTTCCTTACCTAATTTAATTAATTTGTTTTTAGGAATTAATTGGGGTAAAACAAGGATTTTTTAAGTTTAGGAAAAAGAGAATTCATGCTAGGGCACGCTCAAGATTTGCAGGTGGAATTCGTCGGGGGTAATCCATAAAAAGGTATGTGATATAACATAGTGTTGGGTTTGTTAACCCACATGCCAATCTTGTTTAAATTTAGCGAATCTAAGTTAGTTGAATGTTAAGAAATTGGGTTCTTGAAGAACGTTGTTGAAGTTTTCATTAAATTATTTTTGGTTGTGTTGTTGAAGATTGTTGATGATTTGATTCATGTTTCCTAGTGTAATTTCGGTTTAAATCTATTTTTTATCGATAGTGCTAATGATCCCAAGTGTTTGGGGAAAGAACCATGTAAGTTTGTCACATCCGGGGAGCACCCCCTAGACGTAACCGGTGTCGTCGTCCTCGAAGAGGACTTAACAAGCCCTTAGCATACATCATAGCACATCACTGGTAGAGAAAATATGGAAAATGTAAAACTTTTACATATACATAGTGAAGTGTTCTTAGACTTCTCGCTTATAATATATGGAGTTTACATAGAAACCTCGCATAGAAAGTTTACATAGACTTCTCTTTTAGCATAGGCAAACCATATAAGAGTCTAAAATATTGTCTTACATATAAACCATATAAAGGAGTACAACATTTGGACATAGCCAATAGAAATTCAATATGTCATTATAGGCTTATATCAACAGTCTCAAACGATAAAGGAAAGGAACAAATGTCATTAGACATAACAAATACTACAAAGCTAGATAATGGCTCCATCCACGAACATTGAGGACTCACCAATAAAATTGGGAAAGATGTCCAAGTCTTCTTCAAATGGCCTCTAAGAACTTCAATGGGTAGAACCTACATATTTGTATAAAACATAAGGAATATTGGTTAGTACACCAGTTGTACTAAGTATGGAAACAATGCACATAAACCTTTGAAGACATGTATGAACGAGACCATTTCTTTAGAAAACATGCTAAGTCATTTGGAAAGATTTTATAAGCATACAAGATAGCATATACAAGATAAGGATCACATTAACATAAAACATGTTCATATCCAAAGACAACATCATCATAAAGTCATATCAACATTTAATGTTCAATAGTTCATATCATTAACATACAAAACCTTTACCAACAATCCCAACCCAAGCATACAAGCGTAATGCTCATGTGAATCCCCATAACCCCACATAATCAAGTAAACAAGATAGGAGATCATAAGTAATACCTTGCTTCATATAACATAACATCATGTGTAGTCATCACCACATATAGTAATTTAAACCAATATCAAGTTCATTAATATAACCAACATCATCTAAGGATAACATCATATATAATAAATATTATGCATTTCATGATATCATAAGTACATTAGATAACCTGCTAGGACTCCTTTTAAAGTCAACTTGTACAATGTCTAGGTAGAGTCCCATACACCTACATGCACTATGTAAAATCCCTCAAGTCACCCTAGTCAGTGTCTATCTTTCTTACATTCATTCATTCATTTTACATTCGGGAACAATCACCTTAGCCAACGGTAGACCACGTGAGTTAAACGTGGAACCCGGTGTCATGAAATCCTACATCGAAAGAAGGTGGTCTACTTGCCAAGGTAGAACCAAAACATGAACATAACATTCTAGGTGGATCCACTTGCTAGTATTCCTATGGGAGCAACATAGTTCAAGAACTAGGAGCTATACTAGAGACCCTCTTTATACACGTTTGCATTGTAATCTCTATCTCATGAGAACCATAGTGAACCTACCTTCCACATAGGGAAGGGACACATCTCATATCTAGTTCACTAAAGTCCCTTTTTGAAATACCTTTAAGTCAATCTTAATCATCAATCTTAGTATAGGCCACAAGAAACTAAACCCTTGTATAAACATGATCATTATCTCAATAGGTATAGGATGAGAACATCCTTTCATCACAAAACACCTTTAGTCAGATCAACACATTATAGTCATATAATATAAAGCACAAAAGTGAATAATCATCAACCTTGTATAATCATACCCTTTACATAATCTCACATTTAACATAGTCATAAAAATATCATCATATCATCACCTTCTTATTATATTCACATAATCATACTTCAATTGCATATAATCATCAAGAATAATCCTTCATAATTGAAGTAGTGAACTCATAATCATAAAGATCTTACCACATAGCTTCAAAAGCCTCCTTCAAGATCTTACCCTCAATTCATCACAATTATATAATAATCCACATTACCATAATCATAACATAGTGAATTAAACAATAACATAATCAATTCCATCAACCCTAATCATCTACAAGTTCAATTCATAGCTAGAGTTAGGGAAAAGGGTTCAATCAAGAAGCTTTCATGGAAACTAGGTCAAAGACTAAGAACTAAAACAATTAGACATTAATCAATAATAATATATCAATAATAATCAATACAACATCATAATAAATCAACATGAAAGACAATTTATGAAATAGGAAGAAAACCCATCTTTTGAAGAACATATAAATCATATTTTTGAAGAACCTCTTGGGGAAAGGGTTCACAAGAGTTAATAGCTTCCATACCTTAAGATTTCCTTGAGACTTGGTGAATAAAATATGAATATTGGAGCCCTAGTGAATCTTGACCTTGGTCTTCAATGGTGGGTCTTTGGGAGAGAGAAAGTAGAGAGAAGTTGGAGAGAATTGGGTTTGGGAATTATGGGGTGTTAGGTTAGTTTATTGTGGTTTAGTCTGTAAATAGTCCATCAACAAACTTAAATAACCACCCCTTAACACCTAATTCATTTATTAACAAACTAACTAATTAACCACTTAATTTAGAAACTTTATAGTGAATTCAACCCTCTAGACCACGACACACCGTCGACGTCCCGTAGTTCCAACGATGCCCCAGTAATGTCATTCTGTCGGTGGTGACAAAGATTGGGTTTTTGGATAATTTTTGAGATTTAACTAAGTGTAAACCTACAGAGCCATCGACGGAGCATCGATCAAACGATGGCTCATCGTTTAGCTCGTAGTTGCACACTGTCCAAAATGACAGTTTTGGTTCAAATGGAAGGGTCCTATCCAAGGACCCTTAGGATTGTCCTTGGGGAGTCGTACTCGGACGTTTCGACTCTAAAAACACACTCCTATGTATTCAACACCTTTTTTACTAATTTTAACTAAATTCAGACTCTTAAAACCTCATGAAACATGCCAAGGCACACTAGCCTCAGTTTCACTAGTCACCGGACGTCATGGACGTTTCTTGTCGTTTTGGCTCTAACACTTCTAATTAGTTTTAATACATTAAATTAGGCTTAGAAACAGTGTTTTATGTCTTGGTTCATCATGTGAGTCTCTAGACCGATTAACAGACTTTCGAAGTGTTACATTATCCCCCCTTAGGAACATTCGTTCCCGAATGACACTTAAATCTTTTTGTAGGAAAAGGATAGACTCAATACTAGCATCCCAACCAATAACAACATAAAATCATAATGTACCATAATTCATAGGAGTACTTCATCACTCCATTCAACACATGATCAAGGCATTTAACAGAGCAACTCAATTTATAATGCACAACATATAAGAACTCAACATTTAATAACACATGATAAGGAACTACCTTAGAAATATCAATATGAGCTCAACATGAACATCAAGAGTAAAACACACAATTTATAAGAGTGTAAATAGAACACCAAAAGCATTTTTCAAGAGAACTCATTTTAGCATAAAACGTTTGACCAAGTTATATACATACTTAGAAAACAAGTCAAAACTACAGTATTTCATGATTTTTCATTATAAGAGGAGTTACTAACCTTAATTAGGAAAAATATGAGGATAGAGGGACTTTATATCAGCCTCGGCCTCCCATGTTGCACCCTTAACTAGGTGGTTTCTCCATAGAACTTTTGCGGAGGTAACCTCCTTGTTCCTCAACTATTTGACTTGACAATCTAGGATTACAACTGGAACCTCTTCATAATAAAGGTCCTCATTCACCCCTAACCCGTCAATGGGGGAAATAGACACTGGTTCACCTAAACAATTCTTGATCATAGAAACATGAAATATCGAATAAACCGAAGCTATTTCACTATGTAGTATCAACTCATAGGCAAATTTTCCGACCCATTGCAATATCTCATAAGGACCCACATATTGGTTAGCGAATCTCATAACCCCTTTCATAGGTGAAATCTCAAGTACACCCAATCACCTATCTCAAACTCAAGTTCTCTTTTTCTATTGTCGGCAAAAGATTTTTGCCAAATATAGGCTGTTTTCAACCTATCTCTTATCAATAAAACATTTTCAATAGCATCAAAGATTATCTCGGGACAAATGAGTGAAGACTCACCAACCTCATACCACCCAACCGGATATCTAAATTTCCTGCCATACAGTGCTTCAAAGGGTGCCATAGAAATACTCGAATGGTAGTTATTATTATAAGAGAACTCAATCAACGACAAGTGATTGTCCCAATTTCCTTTGAAATAAATAACACATGATGTTAACATATCTTCTAGAGTTTGAATGGTATGTTCCGCTTGACCATCCGTTTGAGGATTAAAAGTGCTGCTAAGTTTCACTTGAGTACCCAACCATTTTTTAAAAGACCTCCAAAAAAGATAGGTGAATTGAGCACCTCAATCCGAGATGATGGACAAAGGGTCCTATGTAGGGTCACAATCACATTAATGTATATTCTAGAATACTCTTTTGACGAATAAGTAGACTTAGCGGGGATAAAGTGGGTAGATTTCGTCAACCTATCCACAATAACCCACATTGAGTTATTTTTCTTCCGGGTTGAGGAAACCAAACAACGAAGTCCATATTAATGTCTTCCAACTTCCAAGTAGGAACTTCCATAATTTGGGTCAAACCACCCAACTTTTGATGCTCGTCTTTAACTTGTTTGCAATTTAGACACCTAGCCACAAACTCCGCTATGTCCCTTTTTAATCCATCCCACCAATAGACCTCCCGAAGTTCATGATACACCCTGGTGGAACCCGGATGTATAGAATAACGGGAACCATGGGATTTTTCTAGAATTTGATTTCTCAAATCATCAACATCGGTAACACACAACCTTCCTTGTTACCTTAGAACACCATCCCCCCGATAGAATGACTCATTGAACTTACCAAGTAACGATTCTTTGAACTCCATCAATAGAGGATAAATGTGTTGCTTAGACTTCACCTCAACCACCAAACATGACTTAGAGTTATTATGCACCATAAAAACCCCATTTGGATAATTTTCTAGTCAAACACCAAACCGGGCCATCCTATGAACATCTTTCACTAGATATTTCTTACCCTCCTCAACATGAGACACACTACCCATAGTAATAAGACATAAAACATCCGCACCAACATTAGCTTTGCCGGGGTGGTAAAATACACTCATGTCGTAATCCATCAAAAGTTCCAACCATCTCTTTGTCGGATATTCA
This sequence comes from Solanum sitiens, assembly GCA_016801875.1. NCBI lineage: Eukaryota > Viridiplantae > Streptophyta > Magnoliopsida > Solanales > Solanaceae > Solanum > Solanum sitiens. The sequence continues at coordinate 105,290 of JABWTJ010000850.1, read as the reverse complement.
ACTCCTTTTGAGTAAAAACATATTGAAGACTCTTGTGGTCGGTGTATACATAACCATGAACACCATAGAGATAGTGCCTCCATATTTGTAAGTCAAATACCACGGCCGCTAATTCAAGGTCATGAGTTGGATAGTTCTTCTCAAACACTTGAGTTGCCTAGAAGCATAAACTATCACTTTTCCTTGTTGCATAAGGACACATCCCAAACCTACTCAGGAATCATCACAATACACCACAAAACCTTCATTACCCTCCGGTAATTTTGTCACACCGGGTAGCACCCCCTAGACTTAACCGGCATCGTCCTCCTCTTTGAGGACTAAGACTAGCCTCTTAGCATACATCATTAAATTCATAGGTTAAAAATATGGAAAATTTAAAACATATATTACTTCTACATGGAGGTTTACATAGACCTCTACATACACATAATATATTCATATCGAGCATGCATAGACCCTTTATATAAGAAAATCACATAGTCTTTTACTTTTATGGCACACATATATGTAAGATACAATATAGTCTTAAAACGGATGTCTCATATTAAACCAGCTAAACAGAGTCAAATAAATCATGGGCATAAGCCCTTACTGAATGTAGAAATTCCACTTAGGGCTTACAACAATATCTTGAAACAACATGAGTGAAATGATCGTCTTTAGACAATAATAAAGAACCATATCTAGAGTAATATCAAGGCATCATCCTCAAACTTGAAGACATACCCACTAGGAGAATAGTTCCAAGCCTTCCTTTCAAATGGTCAAGAATCCTTTAACGACCGGAACCTAAAATGTTTGGGAACAAAGGGAGAAAATGGGTTAGTACACCTCTTGTACTAAGTTAGAGAACATATGCACATATAAGATCAAATCATGATAAAAAGGGAAATTTAGTTTAAACATGCCATTTTACCCTTTTGAAAGTCTTATGCATAATCAAGCAACCATACCAATCAACAAGACATATTCATTAAGTCTAAGCATTTAATATGAATATCAACATACTTGAACCCATAATCTAATACAACCCTATCATCAAGTAATAACATCACAAGCATGAAGAAGAGTTCATCATATCATAATAAAGCAAGACAACTAATCATGAATCCCCATAATGTCAACAAGTGCAATTACCAAGCAAAGCCCCATAACCTTACTCAATCAATTAAGCCAACAAGAACTATGACTAATAATCAACTTCACATAACATAACCTTTAAGGATACATAAGATCATACTTTAGCAATATAGACCAAATACATGTTCATAAGAATAACCATCACCATATAATATCATTTACATGTAAGATCATCATGTTGTCATTATATACATTTATAAGCATATACATGCATAAGAACAACCTTCTAAGACTTCCTTAAAGGGGATTTTAGTGGACTCAAAAAAGAAATCTTGATATAATAGATATCCCGGTAAGAGGAGGATAAAAAAAGCTTATGATGAGCCCATCACAGAGATGCACAGAGGAAGAGAACGAACGTTAGTCTCTTGAGCGACCAATCAAGAAATGCAAAGATAAGGGGAATGGTTAGTGATGAGGGCATAGGACAGAGAAAGTTCCTTCTCACTATTTTGAATCCCAGGGATTGCCTCAAGGAATAGGCCAGTCCCTGAAAAATCCATCTCGATTGGTTCATTCAAATGCGAATATAGGTCTGATTGAAGCATAAAAGTGAAATAATAATAATGAGAGGCTTTAGTCCTGTCACAACCCGAAAGCACCCCCTAGAAGTTCGGGAAAACTTTCGAATCGTGACCGGGCGTACTTGACCCCTTTGGGGTCTCGTACAAGCCCTCTAACTAGCATTCATAACATAAAGCATGAAAAGTAGTGCGGAATTTAAAACTTTTCACGATAATAATGATAAAAGGAGTCTTTTCATAAATACTAAGAAATCTTATCGTCACAAGCCAACTTAAAGACACGACTTAGAATCTTAGGGACACGGCCCTTTACAATAAAGTAAATACATTTTTAAGTCTTAATAAGGAAACTAAGAAACATAAAAAACTATGTCCTCGAATATATGAGGACATACCCAAGACTTGAGAGGTAGAATTCCCAAGCTCCAACTTCGATCCTCTAAAGGCTTCCAACCTATACTCATAAGGTATAAAAAGTATGGGGTTAGTACAACAACGTACTAAGTATGGCATATGCAAAAACATGCAAAAAGGGACATTTTAGTAAAGATAACTTTTTATGCAATTCAATTATAACCTTCATGAATCTAGAAGCAAACCCACATAAGAATCAACAATTAACAGTTTATGGCTATCTTACCAAACTTAAGGTAAACAAAAGAAACATTTCAATTAACTTTGCTAAACTTGCAATAAAATTGAATAAGGCATCATAGTGAACATTTTGAATTCTTACCATGAAGACCTTACAGTGAATGGCACGGTCCAAGTTATATGAACTCTATTCCTTTGAAGTTGCCCTAACCCAAGGTTATTCTAAGACTCCCTAAGGTCAACCAAGAAGGGACTCTCATTACACCCCCCTTCAAGGCACACCAAAGCGACCCTTAAAACTACCTAATCTTAGGCTTACTTCATTAGAAATCAAATCCATGCCCTTGGCTAACATATGCAAAACACTCATGGAAATATAGGTCATACCAAGTGCAATGTGAGAGTAGCATCCCATACTACCATTCCCACTTAGTACTCCTAATGGATTCCATTTACTCAAGTACTCCACAATAATCCTCCATAACACTACACCATGGTACTCATTCACACGGATTTCATGAAGGTACTCTTCTCCCATAGTAGGTATAGGTCATACCAAGTGCAATGTGAGAATAGCATCCCATACTACTACTCCCACTCAATGCTCCTACATTGATAACTAATGTGGATTGAGCACTTCACGACATACATACACAATTTCAACAATACACAAGATAATTAGTTTCAAATCAATTCTTTTGTGGGAGTTAGCTTAACCGACAAAGACCATGAGAGCTAGACATGGAATCCCTATATTAACCCCTATCGGATGAGGGATCCTTACTTGCCTAGTGTAAGGTCATGCTTCTTAGCGTTTACATGGCTTTTACAATAGCTACACCTATGCGGGCACATAGTTAAGGGATAAGGAGATTGTTACTAAGTAACTCACTCTCTACTAACGAGGAGTACTCATCTGAAGAGGTACTTTGGATTACAACATCTCAACTAACGAAGTGCAATCCACCTCCCCTTCATATCCTCTCGGTTCTAAGCATAACTCAACAAGGATTTTTCAACATAATAGTCTATCTTAGAAAGCTCACTAGGAAATGGAGAGGTTGTTACTAGACACTACATCTCAACTCACGAAGTGTGTCCACCTCAAGATTTCCCCTTTTTGCTCAACTTGACATAATACAAATCTTAAAGGAGTGTGTGTGTACATGTGCACACCTTGAAAATAAGCATCATTTCATTATCATCAAGTTCTACTCATACTTTAACCTTGATTCATCAAGCTACACACTCTACATACTTCTTATAATCATATACTTCATTTAGACATAAACTAGGTCAAACATGCAATTCAAGCTACATCAAACACGACACAAGGACCATTTCCAATATATATCTTCATTTCACATATTAGACCTTCAAGATCACATACTCAAACCATACTAAGTAACATCAAGTTCATCAATTAGCACCGCCACCCATAAGGTGGACCATACCACTCAAATAGCAATTCATAATAAGAATTATACAATGAGATTAACTCATCAACAAATCAAACCATCATTACCCATAAGCAATTTATCAATATTTCACCATATTAAGGCCCTTAAGGCAGTAGCTACAACAACACGACAAATACAAGAAGACCCAAGTTCATACCCTACTCAAATCATTCTCACATAACCCATTTTCAAGTCAAAAATTGAAGTATGCATAAACAAGAGTTTCATGGAGTTTTAACATCAAAATCATCTATTCAAACCAAGATAAATACATTTAAACCATTAGAACTTAGTTACAAGAAGACCCATAATAGAAATCAAAGTTTAGAAGAAGTTGAGTTTAAAACCCTTTTTTGAAAACCATTTTGGAATTTGGCTTCATGAATGGAAAGGTATTCAAGAATGGATACCATACCTTTAGGAGAAAGAAACCCACAAATTTGATGAAGAAACAAGTCCCAATCCGTCCTCCTTTCCTTCCTTGACTTCTAGCTTCCAAGAGAGTTGAGAGAGTTTTCTTGAGAGAAAGAGAGTGTTGGATCTTGAAGTGAGGGGGTCTTGTCTAGGTCTAGGGTTTAAAACTAATTTAATATAACCTAAAAACACCAAAATTATACACCTAGGTCTTATAAGACTTGGGGTGTATTTACATAAAACACCCCAAGTTGGCAGCCTTAAGTCGTGTACTGGCACGCCTCGTCGACGAGACCTCTTCGACGGACCATCACGTTCACCACGGACCGTCATGGGGTCCCGTCGAGGAACACTTGGCTCTAACTAGAGCCTGTCCAAGTTCCCCTCTCTGTCACTCGCGACACCCTGGATCGACGGACCGTCCTGAGTGCGACGGACCGTCGCCATGGTCGTCGTGAGCCACTGATGGGCAGACTTTGCCCAAGTCTTGGGCCCTTCATCTAGGGCCACTTGTGGGTCCTAGGTGGGGTCGTGCCTGGACGTCAAACCCCTAAACTAAGTCGTCTAGGTCTAAGGAACATCCGACACATGTTTCAAGTAAAACGAACACATAAAACTCATCCAAACTCGCCAAGACATACATGTACATTCTAAGGCATACCATCCGAACGTCATGGACGTTTTTGGTCGATTGAACTCCAAACTTAACCAAACTTTGCACACTGCCTAAGGACACCAAACTAACTCCGTTTAACTTAAAAGTAACTCAACAAACAATCATGAGGCTCTAGTTCACCTTAGTTCATTTTGGGGCATTATATTCTCCCCCACTTGGAATAACATTCGTCCTCGAATGACACTTAAATTTTAAGAACAACAAGGACTAACTTAGCATCATATAATACGCTTAGATCATGATCAAAACACTAACAATTAAAGCATCCATTAGCAAGGAACATCATTTTACACTTTCAACACTTAGCAACATAGGCAACTTTCACCAATTTTCACAAAGTCAAAAAATTCAACCTCAATCTTCTTTTATGGAGGAACTACCTTCTCCAACGTTAAAAATGCTCATAAGCAATGCCTTTACACACATTGAAACTAAAATTCAAGACAAAATAATTTTCTTCAAAATGCCAATTTTTTTTTTTTACAGTGGAGTTGACTGCCATCTTACCAAATTTTTGAAAAATTCATCCTCTAAGCAATTCATCAAGACGACATGATCATAGGAACTATAAAACCATGTATACTCATTTCATAACACAAAAGCAACAATAACCAAGAGTTGAGACTTACCAAAACCATCAATCCGGATTAATTATCCTTTCTAGCCCCCATCCCATAGGAAGGGTTCTTCTTGGGAGCATTAGGATCTAGGGAAACTTGATTGACATCTCTCACCCTTGATTTAAGGTTTGGGCAATCCCTCATCTTGTGGCCTCTATTACCACATGCAAAACAACCATCCGTTCCGGCAAGACATTTACCCCCATGTTGCTTGCCACAAGTAGGGCACCTAGCCCTTTTATAGGAATGACCACCACCTTGAGAAGATTGATTTGGAGCCCTATCCTTGTTTCCCATAGAAGAATCTTGGGGATAAAACCTCTTCTTAGGCCTTTGGTGACTAGAATCATCCGACCTAGGTCTCTTACCCTCTTGCCTTATCTCCCTAATTTTGGACTCCTCAATTTGTTGCGCATAAACCATGAGCCTAGAGATATCCATGTCATTAAGAAGCATAGCTGTACGACACTCTTTTTCCACCAAGCTAGACACGCCCATCACAAACTTGTTCATCCTAGCCCTAGGGTTGGCTACCATGTTTGGGGCATACTTAGAGAGTTGGGTGAATTTGAGAGAGTACTCTTGCACACTCATTCCCCCTTGACGGAGGTTCATGAATTCAACCATCTTCTTCTCCCTCCACTCTAAAGGAAAGAATCTATCTAGGAAAGCCTCTTTGAATTCCTCCCAATCAACCGGTCCTCTTTCTAAGGGCCTCTCACCCCTCCATTGCTCATACCACACTTGAGCAACATCCTTAAGTTGGTAAGCGGCCAATTCCGCTTTCTCCCTAGGGGTCACACCCATAGCATCTACCACCTTGAAAACCTCATCTATGAAGCCTTGTGGATCTTCATCCACCTTAGTGCCATAAAAAGTAGGAGGGTTCATCCTCATAAAATCTCGAATCCTAGAAGCGGGAGTACTAGCATTTGGTTGGGGCCTATCTCCTAGGTTAGCTTGGTCCACAAAGTGATTGTTGACAACTTGAGCTTGAGCCGTCATGAGTTGGGTCAAGTTCATTAGGGCAGCCCTCAACTCCGCATTAGTCATATCACCCTCAACAAAAGGAGCTTGAGGCATAGGAGGCACTTGAGGTCCTTGAGGTTCCGGAGGCACCTGAGGTTCTTGAAGAGGAACCTCCTCATTTTCCTCCCCTAAGCCAACAATAGGAACTTGGTCAACATGGGGAAGGACTCTCTCATTTTGTACACCTCCCTCCTCCCTTCTAGCGGTCGATCTCCTCGTATTCATGTCCTAAAAACACAAAATGAGAGGTTGAGAATAGACACCTTATATACTCAACTCTAAGGCACGATACTAGAATAGAGAAGAAAGTGAAACTTCTAGCATCCTATAGCCTCTTGTCCCTGGATGTGTCGCGACTCACACCAATGACCAAGATACTACTAGATGTGGCTTGTGAGACTTTCAGACCTTAACTATTTCTCAAAACCTTATGCTCTGATACCAAGTCTTGTCATGACCCGAAAGCACCCCCTAGAAGTTAGGGAAAACTTTCGAATCGTGACCGGGCGTACTTGACCCCTTTGGGGTCTCGTACAAGCCCTCTAACTAGCATTCATAACATAAAGCATGAAAAGTAGTGCGGAATTTAAAACTTTTCAAGATAATAATAATAAAAGGAGTCTTTTCATAAATACTAAGAAATCTTATCGTCACAAGCCAACTTAAAGACACGACTTAGAATCTTAGGGACACGGCCCTTTACAATAAAGTAAATACATTTTTAAGTCTTAATAAGGAAACTAAAAAACATAAAAACTATGTCCTCGAATATATGAGGACATACCCAAGACTTGAGAGGTAGAATTCCCAAGATCCAACTTTGATCCTCCAAAGGCTTCCAACCTATACTCATAAGGTATAAAAAGTATGGGGTTAGTACAACAATGTACTAAGTATGGCATATGCAAAAACATGCAAAAAGGGACATTTTAGTAAAGATAGCTTTTTATGCAATTCAATTATAACCTTCATGAATCTAGAAACAAACCCATATAAGAATCAACAATTAACACTTTATGGCTATCTTACCAAACTTAAAGTAAACAAAAGAAACATTTCAATTAACTTTGCTAAACTTGCAATAAAATTGAATAAGGCATCATAGTGAACATTTTGAATTCTTACCATGAAGACCTTACAGTGAATAGCACGGTCCAAGTTATATGAACCCTTTTCCTTTGAAGTTGCCCTAACCCAAGGTTATTCTAAGACTCCCTAAGGTGAACCAAGAAGGGACTCTCATTACACCTCCCTTCAAGGCACACCAAAGCGACCCTTAAAACTACCTAATCTTAGGCTTACTTCGTTGGAAATCAAATCCACGCCCTTGGCTAACATATGCAAAACACTCATGGAAATATAGGTGATACCAAGTGCAATGTGAGAGTAGCATCCCATACTACCACTCCCACTTAGTACTCCTAATTGATTGCATTTACTCAAGTACTCCACAATAATCCTCCGTAACACTACACCATGGTACTCATTCACACGGATTTCATGAAGGTACTCTTCTCCCATAGTAGGTATAGGTCACACCAAGTGCAATGTGAGAATAGCATCCCATACTACTACTCCCACTCAATGCTCCTACATTGGTAACTAATGTGGATTGAGCACTTCACGACATACATACTCAATTTCAACAATACACAAGATAATTAGTTTCAAATCAATTCTTTTGTGGGAGTTAGCTTAACCGACAAAGACCATGAGAGCTAGATATGAAATCCCGATATTAACCCCTATCGGATGAGGGATCCTTACTTGCCTAGTGTAAGGTCATGCTTCTTAGCGTTTACATGGCTTTTCCAATAGCTACACCTATGCGGGCACATAGTTAAGGGATAAGGAGATTGTTACTAAGTAACTCACTCTCTACTAACGAGGAGTACTCATCTCAAGAGGTACTTTGGGTTATAACATCTCAACTAACGAAGTGCAATCCACCTCCCCTTCATATCCTCTCGGTGCTAGGCATAACTCCACACGGATTTCTCAACATAATAGTCTATCTTAGAAAGCTCACTAGGAAATGGAGAGGTTGTTACTAGACACTACATATCAACTCACGAAGTGTGTCCACCTCAAGATTTACCCTTTTTGCTCAACTTGACATAATACAAATCTTAAAGGAGTGTGTGTGTACATGTGCACACCTTAAAAATAAGCATCATTTCATTATCATCAAGTTCTACTCATACTTTAACCTTGATTCATCAAGCTACACACTCTACATACTTCTTATAATCATATACTTCATTTAGACATAAACTAGGTCAAACATGCAATTCAAGCTACATCAAACACGACACAAGGCCCATTTCCAATATATATCTTCATTTCACATATTAGACCTTCAAGATCACATAGTCAAACCATACTAAGTAACATCAAGTTCATCAATTAGCACCGCCACCCATAAGGTGGACCATACCACTCAAATAGCAATTCATAATAAGAATTATACAATGAGAACAACTCATCAACAAATCAAACCATCATTACCCATAAACAATTTATCAATATTTCACCATATTAAGGCCCTTAGGGCAGTAGCTACACCAACACGACAAATAAAAGAAGACCCAAGTTCATACCCTACTCAAATCATGCTCACATAACACATTTTCAAGTCAAAAATTGAAGTACGCATAAACAAGAGTTTCATGGAGTTTTAACATCAAAATCATCTATTCAAACCAAGATAAATACATTTAAACCATTAGAACTTAGTTACAAGAAGACCCATAATAGAAATCAAAGTTTAGAAGAAGTTGAGTTTAAAACCCCTTTTTGAAAACCATTTTGGAAGTTGGCTTCTTGAATGGAAAGGTATTCAAGAATGGATACCATACCTTTAGGAGAAAGAAACCCACGAATTTGATGAAGAAACAAGTCCCAATCTGTCCTCCTATCCTTCCTTGACTTCTAGCTTCCAAGAGAGTTGAGAGAGTTTTCTTGAGAGAAAGAGAGTGTTGGATCTTGAAGTGAGGGGCTCTTGTCTAGGTCTAGGGTTTAAAACTAATTTAATATAACCTAAAAACACCAAAATTATACACCTAGGGTCTTATAAGACTTTGGGTGTATTTACATAAAACACCCCAAGTTGGCAGCCTTAAGTCGTGTACTGGCAGGCCTCGTCGACGAGACCTCCTCGACGGACCGTCACGTTCACCACGGACTGTCATGGGGTCCCGTAGAGGAACACTTGGCTCCAACTAGAGCCTGTCCAAGTTCCCCTCTCTGTCACTCATGACGCCCTGGATCGACGGACCGTCCTGAGTGCGACGGACCGTCGCCATGGTCGTCGTGAGCCACTGATGGGCAGACTTTGCCCAAGTCTTGGGCCCTTCAACTAGGGCCCCTTGTGGGTCCTAGGTGGGGTCATACCCGGAAGTCAAACCCCTAAACTAAGTCGTCTAGGTCTAAGGAACATCCAACGCATGTTTCAAGTAAAACGAACACATAAAACTCATCCAAACTCGCAAGACATACAAGTACATTCTAAGGCATACCATCCGAACGTCATGGACGTTTTTGGTCGATTGTACTCCAAACTTAACCAAACTTTGCACACTGCCTAAGGACACCAAACTAACTCCGTTTAACTTAAAATTAACACAAGAAACAACCATGAGGCTCTAGTTCACCTTAGTTCATTTTGGGGCGTTATAATTAGTGTAGTTGATTATGTGAATTATGATCATATCTACCTATATGTCAAGTAATGTGAAAGTATGTATTCTTCTATTGATGTTATTTAGGTGATCATGTTAGACTAATGACTATATGTTAAGTGTGTAGTCTTAGAGTTTAGATGTGGTTGTTCCTAACTTGGCTATATGAGTCTATAATTATTGTATTGATAATGTTAAGGTAATGAATAGGTTTACTAAATAAGGTTAAGGGTCATTCCTAAGTGTCTAAAGAAAGATAGGCTATATGTGTTAAATGGAAGTATGTTGTTTCTTGTTTAGGTAGACTTGTGTCCCTTACTTGATGCTTATGTGAATATGTGATATCTTGACTTAGGAACCTAAAGGGTCTTAGTCATAAAATGAATGAATGTAAGTGAGACCTTGAATGGTGATAAGAAGGTCCTTTATATGGAACCTTGAACCGAGAAGTAAGGTTATGAAACTTGAAGTAGTAAGCCGTAATGGTATCCTTCATGTAATGAATGATGGACTTAAGGTTGATTGGATGGAACGGCCTCATATCATACCTTAGGAAAGTCATGATGAGCTTCCTGTCGCCATATTGAGATAGCCCTAGTGGACCTTGCTTTGGTAGGGTAAATGTAATTGGGTTATGATCTAGATATGGTACCCATTTATATGAACCTTAATATGATTTAATCTATGAGAACAAAGGCTAGCACCAAGAAAGTATGGTATGGGAAGTGGCTCTAGTGAAGCACGAGACTAGAGTACAAAGAAGCCCTTTATATTTTTGTTAACCATGTGCCTACATCGGATGTGTCTATGTTCTACCATTGGCAAGTACAACACCTCATCAGAGTAGGATAGAACTCCGGATTGCATGCTTTGCTACCATGGTTTATGTCGGTTACTGCCTATTATCATCATATGGGATACCCACTAGCATAGAGAAGTCTATGAAGTTTAGGTGGTTGAATGGGACACTATCTAGACATTGCATAATAGGCTTTGAAGATAATAGTGAGAGTCCCTAGGTCTTGTCCAAGACCATTCCTTGAATGTCCTTATGTGATGAATGTCTGTTAAATGATCTAAGTAATGTATTGTCATAAGTTAAGAAAGCATGTTAAATGAATAAGTTCCTTTATAGAGTAGTTAAGGGTTGTCCAGTTAAGGTGTGAAGGGGGCAAGGAAATGGCCACTTCATCTCATACTTAGATGAGTCTTAATAAGGATTCTAGTTAGTGAATATAATTTATTATGTGGACATGATCCTAACCTACGTAAATCTTAAGGGATACTTAGGTAATCTTGAAGAGGTCAATCATGGACATTCTCTTCTAGAGTTACTTGAGTAGGTCTTTGATAGCCTTAGTAGGGAAGATTGTCATATTCTGTATGTCTTGTATGTTGATGTATTGTAGGTGTGTATGTGTCTTATTATGACTAATCTTAAGGATTGTATTGGCAAATTTAGAGAGGGTGTATGGGCGATCTCTCTTTGTCTTACTTAAAGGAATCTTAGGATAGCTTTAGTGAGAATACTACATGCTAAAGGATGTTAAATGTGAAGCTAGGGAACTTCACTGTACAGTGAAGTCCCCTTCACTGTAACAGTGAAGTAGTCACTGTAATGTTTTCTTAAAATGTGATATTTAACTTAAATGATTTCTTATGTATTTCTAAAGTGTTAAATATTGTTATTATGTTTATACTATGATGTTTCAACCGAAATTCATGAAAAGCATGTTATTAACTAAATGTCCCTTTTTAATGGTTTTTTGCATGGCTTCCATACTTAGTAAATCTAATGTGCTAACCCTTTCTTTTACCTTTTTGACTAAAGTGTAGGGAATTGGAAGTCTTGATGTACCATGGATGACGGATAGGTTTGTAAGAGTTGACGATGAAGTATTGGTGAGTCCTCATCGATTCGAGGACAATATCCACACGTTCGGTTACGTCTAAAGTCTTTATGTTTATGTCTTGTATGGGATTAGTCCCATGTTTTGTATACTCTAAAGTTTACATGGTTCAAGGGTTGTAAAGGTTTAAATGTTATTAATGAAAGTCTTCCGCTTGCTTAATGTTTGTAAAAAGAGTTCTTCGTGTGTGAGGAATGTTTTAATTCTTCTCATTTTTAGTATGTTATTATGCAATGAACAATACGCGATTCTTAGATGAGACTTCTTGAAGTCTCATTTGCCGTGTGACGATCTCAAGGATACTCTAACTTCTAGGGTGTACTTGAGGGTCGTGACAGTAGGGGTTTGGGACTCTACCTATACATTGCACTAGTTAGCCTCGAGGGAAGTCTTAGAAGGATGTTCTTATGTTTTTATGTTCTTATAAAGTAAAGGATATGCATATGTTAACTTTAGATGTTGATGATTCTATATGATGTTTGTCTCACTTATGAACATGTTGATGGTCTTTATTTCTATATATATGGTGATAACTACTTTTGATGCTATGATATGTAAAGCTAGGCATTGCTTATGGTACTTTTATGGTTTACTTTGTTGAGTGTGGTTATGGGGACTTACTTGGTGATTGCACTTGTGGACTTAATGGGGATTTATGAGTAAGGGTATTTTTAATGTTATATGTTATGAACTCTTATACATGCTTGTTGTTGTTGTAACTTGATGTTAGAGTTTCTTGGATTATGTGCTCAGCTATGTTGATATGCATGTTGGCTTGACTATATTGGATGATGTTGGATCTTGATTGTGCATAAGGCTTTTTGAAGTAGCCTTGCATGGTTTTGAGCAAATGTCCTTTTTAGCATGATTTATATGGTTTTATGTGCATGTGCTCATACTTAGTACAAGTGGTGTACTAACCCATATTTCTCCCTTTTCCAAAACATTTTAGTTTACGACCGTTGAGGAGGTGGAGGCCATTTTCAAGGAAGGCTTGGATCATTTCTCCAAGTGATGGTATGTCCTCAATATCCAAAGATGATGCGTTAATCACTCCATCTATGTTACATTGCTATAGTCTAAAGACAATCATTTAACTCTTATTGTTTCAAGATATTGTTGTAAGCTCTAAATGGCATTTATACATTTGTGTAATGGTTAAGCCAGTATTGTTCTAATCTGTTTAGAGGGTTTAATATGATACATCCCTACTAAGACTATGTTGTGTATGTTATATATATCTGACATAAACGTAGAAGCCTATGTAATGCTTCTTATACTAGGAGTCTAAGTAAACCCTCTATGAATATATTATGTGTAATCGAGAGATATATGTAAACCTCATGATGTAAATTAAGATGAAAAGTTTTAATTTTCCGCACTTTTGAACCTATGAATGTAATGATGGATACTAAGATGTTAGTCTTAGTCCTCTATGTCACAACCCAAAAGCATACCCTAGAAGATAGGGTACAATCTTGGATTGTAACCGGCGTCGTCGACCTCTCGGAGGTCTAAGACAAGCCTCTCATATCATTCATTGTATTGGCATAGTAAATTTAGCGGAAAATTTAAAACTTTTCATAGCACATCATATGCTAGAAACATCACATCATATATATAAAACATAAGTCATAATACATAATTAGACTCTAAGTCTCTTTGCCATCTTAGACTCAATAACTTTAGAATACATTAGGGACACGGCCCATACGATACCATACATAACTATACAATATTTAAAGACTTCATATTAAAGACATAAGTAGGACATCCTTGAACTTAAGGATTCCTTTCCTTGAGCTTGAGAAAACACCTATCAAGCTTCTCGATCATCTATCTCCTTTAAGCATTCCAATACCTACACTTTGTGTAAAAAGTAAAGAAGAATGGGATTAGCACAAGAATGTACTAAGTATGGCAACCATGCAAAAACATGCATTTAAAAGGGACATTTCCTTGAAATCATACTTCATGCCATTTTGAGTAAATCATCATAAAACCTTTATCAATATCATTTACATCATCCACATACGTCATAGCAACACAATCAAAGGCCAATCATCATATGAAAGCACATATAGAATATAAGTGCACATAAAGGTCACTTTATAGTGAACTCTCCCTTCTTAGCATTTAACTCTTTCTTTCAATTCATTAATCTCCTAAATAATCCTTTAGGGATACTTTGTGCAATGCATCACCTTAGGAACATAAGAGAGTACCATATAAAGTATCTATACAAGACAACACATGCCATCATAGAAGTATAGTACACCATAAGCATAGTCAAACCAAGACTACAACATCATACATAAAGGACACATACATAATCATATACATTAGAGAACCTTCCTAAGACTTCCCAAGGAGTCACTTGTGCAATGTCTAGATGGGTTCATTACTTCCATCTATCCTAAGTAACTTACCTTAAGTCCTCCTAGTTAGGATCCTATTCAATTACTTCCATTGTCCATTTTACTTTAGGGAAACCATAGCCTTAACCGACACTAAGACCATGGGTGCTAATCATGGAATTTGGTGTTGTAGAGCCTTACACCAAAGGAAGGTGTTACTACCTAGCCAAGGTAGAACATTAACATACATGCTAGCATATCAAGTGAATTCACTTTGCTAGATCCTATGTGGCAAGCATAGTTTATGGAACTAAGAGATAGGTATTCCCTCTATATACCATTTGGTAATGGGGCCTCACCTCATGAGATAACATGAGTGAATATTCCTCAAGGAAAGTCAACACTTCATGTAAGTACATAGGTGAGTATTCCTCTAAGGGAAGTCAACACCATATGTAGGTCCATAGGTGATTATTCCTCTAAGGGAAGTCAACACTCTATAAGGGACAAATGGTGAAATATTCCTCTAAGGGAAGTCGACACCATACATAGGTCCATAGGTGATTATTCCTCTAAGGGAAGTCAACACTCTATAAGGGACAAATGGTGAAATATTCCTCTAAGGGAAGTCAACACATCTCAATGTCAAGTTCACTCGGTGCTAGGCTAAGTTCCCTTTATTGAAATCCTTTATTACAATTTGTTTATAAAACATAGTCTTAGGATATTCATCATTCATATGCTTATAGCATATTCAAGCACCTATCTAGTTTTGGAGTATTCTTGGGCCCTCCTAGTTGGACCTCTTCTCCCTAACTAGATCATCCATGTGTGTGAGTGTATATATAGATGTGAGCAAACCTTTCACATAACACATCAAGTCACACATGTTCATATATCAATGCATAAGTCCATAGGTATAACTATATGAGCAATCCTTTCATATAAACCTACTAAGACACTATACACATTCATACTTCATCATATCATATTCATAACATGTTCATATAATCATCCTTCATATGCATAAGAACCAAACCTAGGAACTATCCTATCAAGATATACATGTGCAATGCATAGACAAGGTCCCATACCCTTGTCCATACTAGTACACCTATCAAGTCATCCTAGTAAGGGAATACAAATCATACATTCATACATCACCTTAGTATGCATAGTAGTAGACACTAGTGAATATGAGAACTACCTTTCATTTAGACACAATGACTTATACTACTTGTAATATGCATGTAAGTGAGAGTGTGTGTACATTGACCAATATGATCACATCATGGCTAGCAATATCATCTTAAGTCAGCCACACTATTAGACCACATTATACTTTCAAGCACATAGCACACAACACATAATAGCATAGGAGACAAGGCAATATATACCATGAAATCAATACTCCTAACTTTAGCTATTTACACTTTCATATAAGGAATACATGGGTAGAGGCTATTAACCATTTTAACACATCAATGGCAGCACCTATACAATACCCTAACATGATTATACACATGCCCATACAATAGCCACATAACCTAATTCACAACTAGAATAGGAAAGTAGGCATAAGCTTCTCATAGTATCATTTTAAGCACATGTTCATAAGTTCATCAATTTGCCTTCATGGCCATGGTCAACACATTTACAATAACATTAAAGTAAACACCGCCACCATAAGTGGACCATACCACACAATGCCATACAAGGCTTCATCAACTTTACTATAAAGAATAGAGAAGTAGGAGAGTAAAGAGAATAAGCGATCTTACCAATTTCTCACCCTTTGATCATCATTGATCAATACACCTTATTCATCATTAAGATACATATATGGCAGTAGCTAAATGTACTTTAAGTATATAATAAACCATGTACAAGCCGCTACAAGATTATACCATAACGTAATACAACATCTCAACATACTAGGAAAGTAGGATAACATTGATCATTAGCTAACTTCCATTACTTTGATTTTTAGATCATAGTTCATACATATATGATTCTAAGGCAGTAGCTAATTAGGTAAGAAATCAAGACTAAGTCATGCACCATATAATCACAATTCAAGATCCATCACATACTTAGCTTCTTGACTTCATAACCTAAAGAATCTATACCAATTCATGCAAGACCTTCTTAATTAGATCATTAAGGATTTATACCTATCAAATTCATCCATTACATCACCCTAAAACAGTAGCTAAAGCAGTTCATACATAATCAAAAGTCGACTCAACCGATCTCACAATCGACTTCAAGACAACATGTAGAAACATAGGCTATTCATGCTCAAAACTTCATATATTTATCATCATGGACTGATCATCATTAATCCAACATCAATTAATGTAAATAATAATAACCACAAGCAATTCAACATAAGAGAATCATCAATTCATCAAGAACAAGCCGAAATCATAAATCCCATGCAAAGGCTAAACCAATTTTGGAAGGAACATGGGTTCATCATGCAATTGGAGTGAAATCACATTCAAATCATCATATTAATACTAATTCATCATGATTTAATCTTTAGAAACGTTTTGAGAAAGAACCCATGGCTAGATTGGAAGATTGGAAACTTGTTCATAAGATTTCTTTGAAAAACATTGAGAAGAACTCTCCAAGTGAAAGGTTACTTAGAGATGAAGGATCACCATACCTTAATCTTCATGAAGACCCATAAAACTTGATGAAGAACCCATGAGAATCCCATCTACAAGCTGTTCTTGAGCTTCAAAAACCATGGGGGTTCAAGAGAGAATATTTTGGAGAGGAAGGGTTCAATTTGAGTGAGGGGATTTGAGAATGGGTAAATCACGTTTTTAGGGACTTATATACACCTAAAATTACTTAATTAAACCTATTATAGTCAGGTTAGGACGTGGGGTGAATTTACCATTCACCCCTTTAAGAGGCAGCACGCAGGCAGCTAACTAGCAGGCCACCCGCGACGCATGCCTTGACGGGGCGTCATGGGCTTGACGGGGCGTCATGCCCTCCGTCGCCCATGACTTAGCCAATTTCTTGGTTCACAACCTGCCCAAGGATACCCTCCTTCGACGGGACCTGCTTGACGGTCCGTTGGAGGCCCAACGGTCCGTCATTGGGTCCGTCAAGGACACTGCCCAGGCAGTGTATTGGCAGCCTTGGGGTCCTTCTTGTGGGGCCTCTTGTGGGGCCCTTTAGAAGTCGTACCCGGACGTTTCCAATGCGATTACAAACCTTAACATGTTATAGACCTACCACATAAGTTTCATCTAAAACAAACAACTACAAGACGTCCAAACAGCCTTGACCCCAACATGACATACGATGAACGTCTTAGGGGCTATCTTTCGAACGCCTTGGACGTTCTTGGGCGTTTGACCTCCAAACTTCACGAAACTTCATACAATAACATTAAACATCATTTAAAACCATTTCAAGACTTATTTGACTCAGTTCACACAATTTAGGCATGCACACACACATGAGGCACATAAGCGACTATTCGTCGAACGTCTTGGACGTCCCTTGACGTTCGACTTCCAAATCACTTCAAACTTTGCACACTGACTCTATATGACATAATAAGGCATTTTAGGACCTTATAACGATAAGACAAACATATTAGGTCTAGACACCTTATCTCATTTTCGAGGTCTTACACTCTATGAGGACGACGACACCGGTTACGTCTAGGGGGTACTCCCCGGATGTGACAATATAATCATCATATTATAAACATCATTGAATTCTATCCACGAGATTGGGATCACAATCAAGCCTTACTCACAATGCAATCAAAACCCTCTCTAGATTGGAGTTCTTTGGATTCACAATTGAGGAGACTAGGGTGACCTCATGGATCGAAGAATCCATAAATGAATAAGCTGCACATACATTAGATTAGGGCCTTAAACAAAGCTTGAATCCTTTGTGAATTCGTCCTAGAAGTTGCCTCCAATTTCTCTTCTTGTTCAATGGTGGTTTTGGGAGAATATTGATAGAGAAAGGTTTTGATTTGAAATCTAGGGTCTAAATGGCTATTGTACTCCTTAAATACCCTTCAAGTACCTGAAATAAATGCCAATAATTAATCCCTAAAATGCCCAAAAGACCCATGCAACTATTGGACCATTTAACCAATTCTAATTTCACTTGAAAACGACACAACCAAATTTGGGAACTTACTACGTGTTGCGGAGGCATTTTTGATTCTTGGTTCTGGAAAATTTGAGACAGAATGGTTCGATACGGCCCCTCATCGAAGTGTAGGCTGTGCGACGCGCCTTGGACCCCAAATCATGGCTGCCTCAGCATTTTGCTTGGCCAACGTTTGGGTCCTCTTTGGGGACCCTTAGGCTGGTCCTCGATGCGTTGTTCCAGGACGTTTCAACTATTTACAGGCCAATCTATGTATGGGAACCATCGATACTCAATTTGACATTCTTACTATACTCTAAAACTCCACTACAAAACACTATGTCATAGTAGTTCAACTTCGACTAGTTTCCGGACGTCTCAGACATTTCACCTCCAAACTCTCTCAAACTTCATATAATGCCTCTAAACACTATTATAAGTCATTTTAAGACCTTATAATCTTATGATACATACATTTTATGCTCAATCTATCCCTAATTTATTTTGGGGCGTTACAATATCCCCCTCTTGGGAAACATTCGTCCTCGAATGACACCCTACTAGACACTTCTCTAAAGGACCAACTCTAGACTAGAAGTCCATCGTATATGCATTATACCTAAATTCACATACCCAAATCAAGGAAACAATTCAATTCCAAGATAAACATATCTACACATACTCATATAAAGACCTCATACAAAGGCTCCTTATCCCCCACTTGGGAATAAGCTATACATGTCTTTCTTACATCAGTTCCTCATTATAAGGAACCTGCAAAATCGCAAGGAGTATCATAATCATATGAAATTTTGAAAAATTTCATAAATAAATAAAGAATTACATACTAGAAAGGTACATGAGGATATCACTCTTGATCACCCTTAGATTTAACATCAAAGAAACTAGCCCTGGATTTAGGAACACCTTAAACACTATTAGTAGCAACTTGCTTGCCTTCCATAACATTATGATTTGCCTTAGGACAATCCCTCATCATGTGGCCACTCTCTCCACATCCATTGAAGCCATCTCTATCGTCCAAACACCTACCCTCATGCCTCTTACCACACATAGAGCATGTAGGTTAGAAATACTCATTCTTCCCTTGAGGTATAGGGTTAGACACCCTTTTATCCTCATACATAGAAGGAATAGAATAACGTTGTCCGGAAAAAAAAATTTGATTCTTAGAACGACCATGTCCATCGGAACCCTCCTTTTCCATCCTAATCCTCTTTTTCTCCTTCCTAATCTTGGACTCTTCTATTTTTTGAGCAAACACCATAAGTCGAGGGATATCCATATCATCAACAAGCATTGTCATACGACCCTCTTCTTCTACTAATTCAGACACCCCCGTCATGAACCTATTCATCAAGTCTCTAGGCTTTGCCACAAAGCTTGGAGCATACTTGGACAAAAGTGTGAACTTCAAGACATACACCTTGACACTCAAATTACCTTGGTTGAGGTTTTTGAATTCATTTAACATAGCCTACCTCAATTCCTTACAAAATAACCTATCAAGGAAAGCCAACTTAAAAGTCTCCCATTCTACAGGTCCCGCTCTTAAAGTTCTACTATCTTTCCATTGATCATACCAAAGTTGGACATTATCTTTCAATTTATAGGCAGCCAACTCCGCCTTTTCAATGTAACACAATCCCATGATTGCAAGCACCTTATACACCTCATCAATAAACCCATTCGGATCTTCCTCAACCTTGGAGACATAAACTCCCTTACTATAGTAGCACACATTCCTCCTATAGGATTGGACAGAGCCATCTCTTCGTTATTAGCTTGGGCCGTTAAGGCTTGAGCCAACGAAGTCATAGAAACCCTAAATTCCTCAAACATAGAATTCCCTATTGGAGTGTCATAAGGAACATGAGGAGGAACTTGCTCTTGCACTTGGGGATGAACTTAAGGCGGAACTTGAGGAGTAACTTGCTCTTGCACTTGGGGAGGAACTTGATTTGGCACTTGGGGAGGAATCTCTTGTTCCACACTCCCATCGCCTTCCCTTCTAGCATTAGCCCTAGTGTTAGCCATAACCTAGACAAAATCATAGGCAAACATTAGAAAAGGGACTACTAAAGCCAGACTCTATGGCACGACTTAAAGAATGAAGAAGTGGAACTTTACCAAGCATCCCGTAGCCTCCTACTCATAGGTGTGTCGTGACTCACACCGATTAATAAAACTCTAGTAGACATGGTTTTTCCGACATCCTAGGACCATTTCATAACCTTAAGCTCTGATACCAAGTTTGTAATAACTCGCATGTACACCGTAGAAGTTAGGGCACAATTGAGTCGTCATACGGCATACTTGACCTCTCGAAGGTATTGTACAAGACCTTGCATATCATTTATTGCATATATGAAAAGTACATAGAATCAAAACTTTTTCTTTAAAAACATAATGCGGAAGTCATTTCATAAATCATCTACCATATGTCTCAAAATCATCTACGACAACATGATTACAAGAGTTATGGGTCACAGACCACAAAAGTCTATACATAATGAAAAAACATAACGGAAAATAGTTGTGGTGTCCTCATATGCTATGAGGACTCTCCAATCTTCTATAACACCCTAAAATGAACTAAGATGAACTAGATTTTCATGATTATTTCTTGAGTTAATTTTAAGTTAAAATGAGTTATATTAGTGTTCTTAGGCAGTGTGTGAAGTTTGGTTAAGTTTTGTAACAACCCTAAAAATGAATATGATAAGTAATGCTTAATGTGTCTAAAATGCCTACGATTAGACCGGGTTCACACAGATTGATGAGCGTAGAACCAAACCTCGGAACCCGTGATACAGCCAAGCCAACTAACTTGGAGAGTTAGTTGATCTTGAAAAGGTTGGGTCCAACCATGTAGGGATCTCGAATACGAAGATTTACTCGAACCTAGGTGGAAGCATTGAATTAAATTTGTTTTTAATTTAAGTTGGTAAATTAATGTAATTAATTTATATTTATTATTTATTAACTGATTTAAAATAAAAGGAAATCATATTTTTAATAGTTAAATAAAACCTTATTTGACTAACTCCTAAACTAGACTCCTAAGCGTAAGAAAACTCTTCTCTCCCACGCTCATCTCTCTCTCTCACGTCTATATCACTCTCACTCACGATTCTCTCTGCCAAATAACTTCAAAAACAGTAGGTAAACCAAAGTTCTTCACACTTTAAGAACTCACAACGAAAATATAAGAAAACAAACAAAATCAATCACGTAGGCAAAGAGAAGTTTGTCCGTCGAGTTAGTGTTGACTTTGAGGGGATTTAGACGTGATCTTTGGAGAAGATTTTGGGCAGAAAGTCGAGTTTTGAACGTCATAAAAGGTATGGGTTTTCTTACTCTTGGTCCCTTTTCCAAGAGACCCCTATGCTTCAGTCGATTCTAATTCGAAAACTAGGATTGTTTCCCCATTGCATGTGCCTTTCACTAGCTCCCAATGATTCTTAGGTTGGGTATGTTTGCTGGTAGATATTAGGCGTGTGTTATGTTTTCGTGATGAATATGTTCATGTTTGTGTGTTTGAAATAGTATGAATGACAACCTATGTGTTTTCGAAACTATGTGCATGTGTGTGCAAGGATGTAACCGTGACTAATGTTCTCTGTTTGATGCTCCAAAATTTTTAATGTTATGGTTGTTATTTTACATGCATAAACCTATGTAAATCGTGATGTTCATATAAGATGAAATGTGGCTGATTTGAGTGATAATCTCTTGGCTAAATGAACCTATGAAAAATGCACCCAAAACGTGTTAAGTGATCTACGAATTACCATATGATTCAAGTGTAAATGTTGATGAAAGTGAGCTGAAATGTGACCAAATTTCCAGCAACTTACAAGTTTGGTTTTGGCTAAACGTAGATGAACAAATCTGGAAAATTAATTGAGTGTAAATTAGGTGAAGTCGCTAGGATTCGAACCCGAGACCTCACCTGTGAGATACACTAAAAACGTGAATTAAATGGGGGTTAAGGGGATTCGATCTCGGGTGTCTTTGGCTGGAAAAAAAAATACAAAATTTAAGAAGGAGAGGAGTGGGATTCGAACCCACAACGTCTTGGTCAGAACATAAAGAAAAAATGAATAGAAAATAAATGTGAGGCGTGGGAATCGAACACACAACCTCAAGGCAGTAGAGGAGAGTAAGAGAAAATGAAAAGAAAAGAAATGTGAGGCATGGGAATCAAACCCACGACCTCAAGGCAGTGAAGGAGAGTTAAGAGAAAATGAAGATAAAGAAATGTGAGGAGTGGGAATTGAACCCACGACCTCTAGGCAGTAGAGGCGAAATAAAAGGAAAATAAAGAGAGGCTGTGGGTGTTTGATCCCACAACCTCATGGTCAACTCGAAATAGACAAGGGAAATAAATAAATAAATAAATAAATAAAAGGGGCTGTGGGGGTTCGATCCCACAATCCCTCAGCCAAGGAAGAGGAAATTCAAAGGAGAAAAAATTAAAGAGGAAACGTTGATGTTGGGGCTCGATCTAGGGTCCCAATGTCTTTTGGACCAAAAATAAAATAAATGAAAAATGTAAGTGTTGTCCAAGGGATTCAAAACCGGGTTTCCTTTCCCAAATTCCGTAATTGATACATAAATCATACGTGAATTAAATATTCAAGAATAATGCTGCCTACTTAGATCGAAATCGAGATCTTGGCATACATACAAGATGCATAAGTCTTGTACCACATAATCTTAGGAAGATATGAATCACTTAAACGAACTATGAATGAAGCCTCATGGCTTGTGTGTATAGACCCATAAGTCTAGCATACGTTTAAAAATAAGTGAACCTAAGATGTATGTAATGAAATGATGTAACCCTAGAAGGGTTACGTACGAGTGTAAAACACACTAAATGGCCAAGTGCATTGGCATACGATGAAATGAATATTATGTAATGAAATGATGAAACCCTAGAAGGGTTAAGTAAGAGTGTGAAACACACAAATGGCCAAGTGCATTGCCATATGATGAAATGAACATTCACGTAATAAGGGGTGAGTAATTATGAAGAGCAATGTGCTAAAGTTAATGAATGTGGTGACAACATGATAAGAGGCTAATGTAAAAGATGAGAGCAATCTCAAATGAGCCTAAGTAAATGTTACCAAAACGTACTCAACAATGAGAGTGTAAAGTTAATGAAGAGACCAGTCTCTATGAACACTCTAATGAAAGTATTGAGAATAATGTATACTTAATACTAATGATGAGATGAGAAATCATCTATTGAGCTATGATGTCCTCATACTAGAACTCAGCTTCCATGACGTATGAGTTGAATGAAATGGAACTTTATAATAAGCACCGATAGACTAGCTATGAGCGGTGATGCCTTCTTTCGGTAAGGGCGGAGGTTCACGTAATTCTCATGAGATTAGATTGTCCGGCATGACGGGTATGGGTCTCCTTATATCTCCTAGTCTTCGAACCTATACTGCCAATATAGGGATCTGGCGGGGTTAAATTCCCATGTATGCTAGCATGTTTTGGGTCACATTGGCCGGTGATTCCACCTCTTTTCGGTGTGGGGGATACACTGGATTTCATGATGCTCACATGATCTATGTTGGTTAAAGTTAAAGTTCCCAATGAATGAATGAGGCCAACCTCAAATGATGCACATAATGAAATGAACAATACCAAAGGTGTTAGGATAGGATAATGAATAGGTGAGCTAGACTCAAGGAATGACACTGGGTTATACTTGATCATTGCAAAGCAAACCCGATGAGAGTCTTAAACTACATCCTAGGTATAGCTGGTGTTTACACTAGCTTATGAATGAATGAAATGAAATACGTATGAATGAATGAAGCAGACTCTGTGTTTGCTAAAGAAGACTCCCTAGTTGAGGTCCCATATGTTGAGCCCTCATTTTAGGAAGTCTTAATGTCAAGTCCATGATTCCAAGGTCTCATGGCATATGAATGAATGATATGAAAGATGTTATGTGCTATATGCAATATGATATGTTCTATGTGTAAGATGTTATGTGTTGTGTGCAATATGATAAGTATGATGATGCATGTTGCTCTCATTGCATGACTTTACTAATCCAAATTTGGAAAGCTCACTGACTTTCCTAATCCAAAATCGGTAAGCTCACTGACTTTCCTAACCCAAATTTGGAAAGTTCACTAACTTTCCTAATCCCAAATTGGCAAGTCCACTGACTTGACTTTCCATAATCATGTTGTTAGGAAAGAGCTATTCTTACTCATGCATGTACTTGGTGTGTGCTTGAATATACCATACTTAGTACAAGTGTGTACTAATCCCATTAAAATCTATATTTTTAGGTGCAGGCACAGGTGGACGCTAGAGCTGACAGGTTGACGTTGCAGCTATCCGGACGTGGAGATTTCATCTGGACTTAGTAGGCCCTCATGCTTTCGAGAATGTCTACCGTTATTATCTAACTTAGATTTAGGCTTTAGTTAGTGGAGCATGTTCCACTAGTGTTTCTTTCCACTTTTATTTCAGACTTTGTATTGGTGCCGTTTTGGCAAAAATACGTTTAATGCAATTATGAACTATTTCTTTCATTTGATTATCTCTACATTAGATGGTTGATTTGTGAACGCCTATGATGTTAAGTTTAAAATGTTTAGCATTAAATAAGAAAATAAAAAGTTCAAATTTTCCGCTAAAATTAACCTAGATGAAGTAAGAATAATGTATGTAGGCTTGTATGCGACCTCTGAGAGGTCAACGATGCCGGTCTCGTCTGGGGTCTAGATTCCGGTCGTAACAAAGTTTGGAAGTTAAATGTCCAAGAACATCCATGACATTCAGAAGATATGCTTTAGATAGTGCTTGTGTGTTTGAGTGAGTTTTACGTATTCGTTTGTTTGAAAATGGTGTAGGATGCTCCTAATATCTAGACCAATATGTTTAAGGGTTTAAGGTTTGGGTACGACCCCACTTAGGACCCACAAGGAGCCCTAGAGAAGGGCCCAAGAGAAGGACCCAAAACTACATTGGCAGTGTCCACCAACGAGGGCAAACGACAGCCAGTGGTCAAACACACTGGCCCGTCGACTTGCCCCATCTATTGGACATTCAAGGTGGGATATACAGTCCCCAAATTTAGCTATGTTTAAATACAAGAAACCCCACCAACGGACCGTTGATTGACAAACGGTCTGTTAGTTTCATCTGTCGATGGTGCTGCCAAAAGCTGCTTAAATCTGCCAAGGCTTGGGATGTTTGGTAAATTCATTCCAAGTCTTTGATGAACCTAGGAAGTCATTTTTAGGGTTATTTATCTATATAAAAGTGTTTCAAACCCTAAGACCCAATTTTAGACCTCATTTCCTAAAACCCAAAACCCCTCTCCCTTAGAACTCTCTCTCAAAATCCATTGAAGCTAGAAGTCAAGAAGGAGCTAGGAGGGTTGTTCGTGGTCAAGTCCATCATCAAATAAGTGGGTTTATCTTATCTAAGGTATGGTATCCATCCTTGAACTCTCTTCCATTCAAAGAGTCACTTCTAATGGATTTTCAAAATGGATTTTCGACCCTAGTTTCTTCCATTTTCAACTCTAAATATGGTTCATGCATGAAAACGTTTATAATGATTTAAAAATGATGTTTCTAATGTTAACTTGTGAATTTAATGCTAAATATTCCATGAAAAAATGTTAAAGCGTTTTATCAAATTTTGGCTTAAGAAATGGGTTAAATGATCATGACTTTGTAGCCTTGAACTTTGGCTTCCTTATGTTGATATTGTTGTTTATATACTGACTTAATGGAAATTTTATGATGAATTGTTGAGTAAAATTGTAAGTAGGTGTGAAGTATTTGGAAGAATGGTAAGTTGGTTTCATTGTTAACTCTCTTTATGAATTTCTCTTGAGTGGTATGGGCCACCTTCTTGGTGGCCGTGTTTACTTGATGAATTTGATTATACTTAGTATGTATTTTAAGTGTGTCTTTGAAGGCCTAGTATGTGAAATGAAGTGATAATGAAGATGGTTCTTGTATTGTGTATTGTGAAGCTTGAATTGCATGTTGTGCTTAGATTATGCCTAAATGAAGTATATGATTATGTGAAGCATGTAAAGTGTGTGATTTGATGAATGAAGGTCTAAAGCATGTATACAAGTTAATATAAATGAAATGATGCTTATATGCAAGGTATGCTCACATGTACACACACACTTAAATGAATTAATGAATCTAAGTTAAGTAAAAAGAGGAGTTTTGTGGTGAACACTCTTCGTGAGTTAAGATGAAGTGTTTAGTAGAAACCTCACTACATCCTAAGAGATTTCTCAGATAGGTCGGAGGATGAATATCCTTCGTGAGTTGAGATGTGGTGTTCACTAGTTATCCTTAACCTATATTATAAAATGTTGAGGATATGAAGAAGGGTTGGTTACACTTCGTGAGTTGAGATGTTGTATTCCAATGTACCTTTTGAGATGAGTACTCCTCGTTAGTAGAGAATGAGTTACCTAGTAGCAATCTCCTTATCCCGTAACTATGTGCCCGCATAGGTGTAGCTATTGGGAACGCTATGTAAAATATAAAAGAAAGACCTTACTCTAGGCAAGTGAGGATCCCTCATGCGATAGGGGTTAATATCGGGATTTCATGTCTATCTCTCATGGTCTATGTAGGTTAATCTAACCCCCACAAAAGTAATGCTAAGTCTTCTAAAAGAGTGTGCTACTTAGGGTAAGTAGTGGAATGAGATGCTATTTATCCATTGCACTAGCTAGGCATTACAAAAGGCCAGTATTGGTGTGTCTTATATGAATTGAATAAACTAAGTCTCCTAAAAGAACGTACTACTTAGGGTAGCTGGTTGTATGAGACGCTATCTATCCATTGCACTAAGTAGACCTTCCAAAAGGGGAGTCTTGGTGCCAAGCCTTCTAAAAGAGTGTACTACATAGGGTAGGTGGTGTATTGGGATGCCTTCTGCTCATTGGAATAAGTAGGCATTCCGAAAGGGAAGTCTTGGTATGTTGTTGAGTGTTATTCTAATGTCTTGTGATTGAGTGGTGACTTGTTCTCCCGAGTGGAGTAAGCCTATGGTGGGTTGTCTTAAGGATCTCCTTGGTGTGCATTGAAGGAGGTATATGGGCGTTTCTTTCATGTCTTACCTTGGAGAGTCTTAGGATAACCTCGGTTAGGGAAACTTTTACGGAAACGAGTTCACTTCCTCTTGGCAATACCTTGGGAGTTCTCTGTTTTGGAGTCAAACTAGTTCACTGAAATGATAAATTAGTTTACTGAAATTTTGAGTAGTTCACTGTAAATTGCATCCTTTTGCTAAAATTATAGAAATCCTTCTCTAAGTGTTAAATGATGTTTCATATGTTGTTTTGTTTCTAAATTCATGAATATTTTAATTATTTGGCATGAAAGCTTATTTTAATAAAATATCCCTTTTTACTTGTTTTGCATATGTCATACTTAGTACATTGTTTTGTACTAACCCCATACTTTCGATACTCTATAAGTAAGGTTTTTAGAAGCAAGGGTGAAGGCTAGAAGGCAAAGCTTGCAAAAGTTTCTCTCAAGACAAAGTATGTCCTCATATATCCGAGGGCATAGTTCTTATCTTCTTATTTCTTTATGTTAAGACTGATTATGTATTTCTTTTTAATGTAAAGGCTATGTCCCTACGATATGATGTCGTGTCTTTAATTTTGGCTTGTCACGATGATATTCTCTTTGTATATATGAAATAATTCCTTTTATTAATTTATTCGTGAAAAGTTTTAAATTCCACACTAGTTTTCATGTCTTATGTAATGAACGATAGTTAAAGGGCTTTCACAAGATCCAAAGGGTCAAGTACGCCTGGTCATGACCCAATGGTTCTACCTAGCTTCTAGGGGGTACTTTCAGGTCGTGACAGAATTGGTATCAGATCATAAGGTTATGGGAAATAGTTGAGGGTCTAAAATTCTCACAAACCACATCTAGTAGATTCTTTGTCATTGGTGTGAGTCGCGACACATCCATGAACAAGAGGCTATAGGATGATAGAAGTTTCAGTTTCTTCTCTATTCTAATGTCTTGCTTTAGAGTTGAGTTCTATAAGATGTATTTTCTCAACCTCTTCTCTTTGTGTTTATAGGACATGAATACGAGGAGATCAACCGTTAGAAGGGAGGAGGGAGGTGTAGCTAATGAGAGGATCCCTCCCAGTGTTGACCAAGTTCCTATTGTTGGACTAGAGGGAGAGAATGAGGAGGTTACCCTTCAAGAACCTCAAGTGCCTCTGGAACCTCAAGACCCTCAAGTGCCCCAATTGACTCCTATGCCTCAAGCTCCTTTTTTTGATGGAGATATGACTAAGGCGGAGTTGAGGGCTGCCCTAATGAACTTTGTTTTATCGAAAAATACTTTGTTTTGGAGATTTACGACTTTTTAGAGTCGCCACTTAATTTTTAAGAAAAATCAAGAAAACTCACATTTCAAAAGACTTAACAGAAAAAATCATTTGAAAACTTTAAAAGGATTCGGAAATTCCTATTTATATCTTAGGAAGGTGTTAGGCACCTAAAACATCCGCTAATGCGGTTTTCCATCAACTAACATATATATTTGGCTAAAAATTGCTTAATTTAATTTCCAAAAAAATTACTTAGAAGGGTGAAGAGTTAAAATATTATCTAAGTGAGTTATTTGCAAAAATTATTAGTTTTAAGTCGATAAAACATTTAAGGCGTTTTGCGGAGATTCGGATTTTCTAACTTTAAAATTAACGACAAATAAAGAAGATAAATAATTAAAAGCATATAAAGAGATAGGGGGAGAGATTTGGGTCCAAATCCGGTTTTTCTGTCCGCCTTGACCGGAATTTTGGACCCACCTTTTTTGGATTTTTGACCCATTTTTCTTTTTGGGTTGCGACCCATTTTGTATCTGTCCTAAACTAAACAAATAATTACACAAAATAAATAAAGTAAAGCAAAAGACGACAAGGGCTTATGCCCGAAAAATAAATACAATACAAAAATAAAATAAAATAAAATGGGTCTTCTAATCCATCTTCTCCGCCTTTCTTCAATCCTTTAAACCTTGGAACCTGTACGTCAATTTTATAGGCTTGACTCGAAGAAGGAAATTGAGCCTTTATGGCTCTCTTGAAATATGAAGGGAGGGAGAGAGTTCAAGGACTCAGACGGATTTTACATGCAAAAATAACAAAATAAGGATTAATAATAAATGATGCAAATAAATTAATTTAACTGATTATCAAAGAAAGTAACGCAATCTAACTCAAAGCAGTTTAAAAATGCACCAATGAGCCAACATTAAAAACTGTACCATAACGATGATTGAAAATAATTTCAATATTAATACGATAAGAAAAGGGGCATTCACAGTGACAAACAAAAGGAAAGACTAAAGCCTGAAGCATGAGAGAGGCGTGTAGGCAAGATGAAGTCAATAAATATTAAATTAAACAAAATAAATACAAAGAGTTAATCACCTTTGTCACAATTAAATAGCATCTAAAATTCCCACGTTTGACATTCAAAAGCTATAATTCAAGCCAGAAAAGAGTTGATTTGTCAACAAGCATGCACAATTAAATAAAATACTTCCCGTTCTTCTATTTTCCAAAAAAAAAAAAACACATGATTAACTCGAGAAGAACTTATTCAAGGTGCTAAACTAAGAGACATAAGACTCTACTTCAAGCATGAGAAACTATCAAATTGTATACCCACACGCTTATTAGTCATATCTCGATGTCATCAGCCAAAGAAAGAAAGCAAGAGAGGTATTTCAACAAAGAAGATCATAGAAGTATCGTGACCATCCAGCAACAAACTAACTCGAGGTGAGTATAATGATCATGGACTCGAAAGAAATAGATAGATAGACGATTTTAATCATAAACACTAAATCACTTAGAGAGCGAAATCTTCACTATTGCTTTAGAAAATAAAATAAAATGAAATAAGCAAGACAAATTAATATAAAAACAAATCACATCAAACTCTAGACCAAAATGACGACGAATAAACGATCGGAATAATGCTCATTTGGAGAAGCTTTCGTCACAATTACTTAAACGAAATGACACCTAGAGAAAGAAAGTAGTAAGTTCAAGCACATTTGAGCATTCTGGAAACCTGAGTAGCAGCAAGCAAAATAAATACTGTAAATAACTATTTGCAAAATTTAAACATGAAATAGGGAGAGGTCTTGAAGTGAACAGGGAATCGGATATCAAACTATGACATCTCACACATTTAAAAAAAAATTATAATAAACATATTTAACACAACTAGCTTCCTACATCAAAATCATAACAAATAAGAACAAACTTATACCAGTAGAGCATCTCCGAACTAATTAGTGGCACAACTGAGAAAGCCAAGAAAGCAAGAACAATGACAACCAGAAATTAGTCCTCAACACAAACCAAACTGAGATTAAAAATCTTTGAAATAAAGAACCAAAATAAAATCAAGGCTTGAACAACCTTGGACTATGATACGAAATTTAAACTGGAAACTTACAGAGAAGCACTCGGGCTATTCTAGAGGAAGAAAATAAGGGTTAAGATTCAATAACAGATCACTAAAATAGCTAAGTAAAACATGCGATAACAGGCGCAACATATGAATCCGAAACAATAACCAAATCAACAAGTTAACTCAAGATATTGACATCTTAATCTATTCACTTAACTTGAGATGAAGGAGTAAAGAAAAAAAAAAGAGTATTACACAATGAAGCAGACTTGACGATATTCGGGAAACATGCTCAGAGAGGGAAAATCAACAAAAAAAATCTTAAACAAAACATTGGAAGGATGGCGACAAATAACTAAAATCTTAAACTCGCTACCATGATAACTTACTGAAACAAACTAACACATGTTATTCCTGTGAAAACTAGCATTGGTCTAAACGCTAAACAAATCAGCCAACAACTAGTCGAGTAGCGATTTCCAACATTTAAAAACAAAAACAGAACAAAATGACAAAAAGAAAAGTTAACGGAGAGAATATTACCTTTCTTAAAGCAGCGAAACAGGACAAGGGGACGAGCAGTAGGAGACGATTTGACCACACAAGAAATGGCACAGAGAATCGATTAATCTGCTGGTATTTTGTTTTAGAAGTGTAACCAGAGATCTCTAGCGAAATCTCTTACTTAAATATTTCCACGGAAGCAACTAATTTTCCCTGCTAAATCTTTTTTCCCCCAGAAAAATCCTCTCGCAGAACAAACTCCCTTTTTATCTGTTTTCTTTGTCAACAGAAAGAAATTTCCCAAACTAAAAGCATAACTCCAATACTCTTTTTCTCCAAAAAAAGTTTTTTTTTTCTTCTTCCGCCCTCTCTCTACACAGTGAATAGGAGGAAGTATATATATTCTCAAATTAGGTTAACAGAGAGGAGGAAAAGGCGAGAAACAGAACCGGGGCAAAAACGAAATTCCCCCTAAAAATTCAAAATTCTTCCAGTACGCAATAGCTGTCCATTGTACCCGAAAGCCAACTTTTCAGCAGAAACAAAATTGACGCGAACGATCGGGATCAATTTTTGGCCCTTGAAGCTGGACGTGGCGTAATCCTACAATCGCAAGGACGATTTCGCGGCTTAAATGACGGACATGACAGACGAGTATGCTGAAAAGCTGAACAAAATTCGTATGGGCCTTAGGAGAGGGACGCGTCTTGTGACTCGGAGACGTTAGAGCGTCGCCCACGCGCGCGCAGGGTTGCCTGCCCATCGTCGTTCACGCACTGCCGGTCGGTTCATTGGTTTCTACGCGTGATGAAGAAAAAGAGAACACGCTTCTTACTTTTCTCTTGGACGCGGAAATGGGCTGGGTCGATTGAATTATCTGGTGGGCTGGGGTTATTGGAAATAACAGACCGAAAATTTGGGAAAATTGGGTGGTCTTTTGTATTGTTGAATGGGCCTATGTTGTGAAATAAAGAGAAATGGGCTGCTAAAGTTGTTTAAAAGAATAAAAATGGGGGGAACGTTAGATTGGGCCAACAAATGGCTGCTGCGGAAAGAGGTTAGAATTGGGCCCAAATTTGGACCATATGGAGTATTTAAATATTTGTCTAAAAGATGAATTTGCATTAAACAAAAATTAATTTGACGAGCTTCTTAATTTCGACGAAATAAAATAATTAATTTAATTTCGAATTAAATAAATTTAGAACATATAGTATTATATAATCAAACTAATTAGTAAAATATTTAAACTAAGTAAAATCTTTTTGAGGCGTTTTTTCGAATAAACATAAAACACACTAATAGTATACATAATTACGTAAAACATATATATTATCTAAAAATAATAATAATAATAATATATATATATATATATATATATATATATATATATATATATATATATATATATATATATTGATTTAAAATAACTTAAAAAACATTTTAGAATTTATACAAACTAATTATTTAAAAATCGTTCAAGATTAAGAAACTCGTCAATTAATTAATTATTTCGGAGAGGTCAAAATTTGGGTGTCAACAACTGTCCGTCATTTTACTTGGATTGATTCAAGAAATCTGAGGAAAATGAAATTTACCAAACCAATTTTGACCGACCACAAATTCATCTAAGAAAGGGATTTGGTGCGGACTTCAGAAGTTATGGCCGAACCCTGGAAGTGGGTTTCCTACATATCTCAGGTTATATGAGAATTCAGGCCACTTGTAGGTCAATATGCTTGATTTAACGCACAATTTTCAAAGAAATCAAAAGCCACTTCGATACCGAATTATGAAAGTACCGAAATTCTCAAGAATAAGACTTAACGGCGAGTGTTGGAATACAGCCGAGTTTTCAACATTGAGCTCGCCTACATATCCTTAAACCTTAGGAATCATGCTGTTTGTAGTTCGACTCGATCGGTTGAAAAGGAAATCTATTATGCTAAATGACTTTGGCTCTGGACGAGTGACAAATTAAATTGAGTATGGAAAAGAGGCTTGTAACCTCTTAGTCATGAATGTGGTGCACTTCACACCCATAATTAAGAACTCACACGGACATAATTTCCAAATCTCTTGATGCATTGTCACTCCGATTGAAAACTTGCTTCCGGTAAACCGAAATTCCGGATGCAAAATCGAAATTGACAAAAATAAAGAAAAACCCACATGCCTTCAGATAGGGGTGTGGTTTGATTGTGTTGGAAGTCGCTCCTCTGCTCACGTCTTAAGAGTTTGACACTCCTCTTTGGACTATGTCCCAGTTCGCTTCCAAGAGAAAGTTCCACGTTGTGCTGCATCCTTTTTGATGTCATCCGCACCTGTGGCTTTTTTTTGGAGAATTCATCCTTTAGGATGCTCTCGACGAAGACTGAGATAAAACTCGTCAGCTTAAAAATGCAATTCAAATGGAGATAGTGTCTTTTACCGTGTCGACACTTAATTGTTCTCCTTCTCCATTTGATGTCAACTCGATCGGTTTGACGTAAAGCAAATAAAGCTTATGTCTTGTGTTTGCAATATAATCTCCAATGTACTCTTCACTTGATGTAAAAATAAATAAATGCTAACGCAGTGCTGATATTTCTCTTGATGTCGATGTACTCTTCATGTTGTTTACTCTTATCATAAATAAAAGAGTGCAGTTGATGCCAATAAGTGAATACTCTTCTTGAAATGCACGACTTCTACTCTGGTAGTGCATGATTACTTGCGGGGTATGAATATCTTCCCGCGATGCATAAATTTTGCGAGGGATGGAATCTTCTCGCGATGCATAAATTCCGCAAGGTATGACATCTTCTTGCAATATATAAACTTTTGCGAGGGATGGAATCTTCTCGCGATGCATAAATTCCCCAAGTTATGAAATCTTCTTGCGATATATAAACTTTTGCGAGGGATGAAATCTTCTAGCGATGTATAAATTCAGCAAGGTATGAAATATCCTTGCGATGTATAAATTTCTGCGAGGGACGAAACCTTCTCGCGATGCATAAATTTTTGCAAGGTATGAAATCTTCTTGCGATGTGTAAATTTCTGCGAGGCATGAAATCTTCTCGCGATGCATAAATATTAACTCGCAATGCATGATCTTCCACGATGCATGATTATTAACTCGCGATGCATGATATTTCGTGATGCATGAATATTGACTCGCGATGCATGATCTTTCGCGATGCATGAGCATTGACTCGCGATGCATGATCTTCCGCGATGCATGAATATTGACTCGCGATGCATGATCTTCCGCGATCCATGAATATTGACTCGCGATGCATGAATCTTCCGCGATGCATGAGTATTGACTCGCGATGCATGATCTTCCGCGATGCATGAATAATAACTCTCGATGCATGTTCTTCCACGATGCATGAATATTGACTCGCGATGCATGATCTTCCGCGATGCATGAATATTGACTCGCGATGCATGATCTTCTGCAATGCATAAATATCCTTTTGTGATTAAATCTTGATGTCATCCTTGGTACCAAATGAAGATAGTGCTTAAATCGAGCAACGTAGCGATCTTCTGAGTATCTTCTGGATAATCATGTCATCTTAATTGACGATAATGGTAAAATGGCTTCCGGATAGTATATCGTCTTGATCGGCAACAATATAAGTGATCCCTCGGGGTAATGTAACATCTCGATTGACAATAAAGTAAATAAACCTTTTGGGTAATGTATATATCATATCTGACGTTATGATGCAAATGACGTCTTTTACGGCAATCGTAAACTCTTCCTCGCTTGATTCACCTTCGATCATAGCTTGACGTTCCTTATAAACTTTATGTTGTTGGGAATTGACTGAAATAAACAAATCATATTCCCAAGTCTTCGACGTCAGCAATATAACATGGTTCCTGCAATCCAGGAAAACTATTAATCTTGGGAGAGTTTTCTTCTCCCTTGACTTCTCCGTATTTATCGATCGGAAGAATCTGCTGATATCAAAGCAAAAATATAAACCTACGTCCACAGAAAAATTGTTAGTTTTAAAAACGAACTGATCTGTGTTGATTCTTCAATCGCCCGCTCCTCGTCCTGCTATCTATGGCTGTTTTCCAGATCTCCCGACTCTTGATAGACAAGATAAAATATTTATGCCAAAACAAATAAAACATAAAAAGAAAATAAACTTTTGAGAAGTGAATTTTGAAAAAGGTCACTGCCAAGTGTCATGTCACGTCAGGCTCATCGAACTCTTCTGAGTTTGATGATTTGGAGGTATATATGATTATGCGATGAGGAGTATTCAGAATCACTCTAGATTGTCGATAAACCCATGTTTGAAATTTTGAGGCCATCCTCAAAATTTCTGTCCGAGTTGCAAATCTCCAAATACCTTCAGTCTTGGCTTGTTGAGGAAAAATCTTCTTCTAGAGAATTTTTGAGTCCCTCTCAAAAATTCTGTCCCAGTTTCTATTGTAAAGAGGAATAGAAATGTTATGGGAACATGACCGAACCCTTGTGGCGCCTACGTATCCCATTGAGGCAGGAATCAGGTCAAACGTAGTTCCCCTCAAGGCTAACAAAAATAAGAACTTTACAAAGGAAACCGACCGAGGCCGACATAGGCCTCCTACGTATCTCATTCTTGAGAATTCAGGTCTAACGTAGTTCAAATAAAAAGAAAATATTTAAAAGGGAATAAAATGGGGTGACCGAGGCCGACATAGGCTGCCTACGTATCTCATTTTTGAGAATTCAGGTCAGACGTAGTTCATTACAAGAGTGATAAATTTTAAACCAACAAATACAAGCAAATAGAACAATTACAGGTAAATGACAGAAATAGAAACTGAAACTTTACACATAATATCTCTTGACAGCATCTGAGTTGATCGGCTTCGGCCAAGCGGTGCCATCCATCTCTGACAGGACCAAAGCACCTCTAGATAATACTTTGCGGACCATGTAGGGCCCTTGCCAGTTTGGTGCGAATTTTCCTTTGTACTCTTCTTCATGAGGAAAAATGCGTTTAAGTACCAACTGACCGATTTCAAAAATTCTGGCTCTTACTCTCTTGTGGAAAGCACGAAT
This sequence comes from Solanum sitiens, assembly GCA_016801875.1. Taxonomy (NCBI): domain Eukaryota; kingdom Viridiplantae; phylum Streptophyta; class Magnoliopsida; order Solanales; family Solanaceae; genus Solanum; species Solanum sitiens. The sequence continues at coordinate 68,674 of JABWTJ010000850.1, read as the reverse complement.
CATTCTCTGTCGATATAGTTGACCATGACAAACGGCAACCATTCTTTTTTCGTCAATCAAAGTTAATTGATCGATTCTCTTGCTAACCCATTCAGCATTACTCAACTCAGCTTCTTGGATGACTCTCAAAGACGGTATCTCAACTTCAGCAGGTATGACTGCTTCTGTTCCATATACCAACAAGTATGGAGTAGCTCCAGTCGACGTTCTGACAGTCGTTCGATAACCCAATAAAGCATATGGAAACATCTCATGCCAAACTCGGTAATTGTCAATCATTTTCCTCAGGATCTTCTTGATATTCTTATTGGCGGCTTGTACAGCTCCATTCATTTGAGGACGATAAGCGGTCGAGTTTCGGTGAGTAATCTTAAATTGCTCACATATCTCTCTCATTAAGTGACTATTGAGATTTGCACCGTTATTAGTAATGGCGGATTCTGGTACTCCAAACCTACATATCAGATTGTTGCGAACAAAATCAGCTACAACTTTCTTGGTTACCGACTTATAAGAAGTTGCTTCCACCCACTTGGTGAAGTAATCAATGGCGACCAAAATAAATCTGTGTCCATTAGAAGCGGCTGGCTCTATCGGACCGATGACATCCATGCCCCAAGCTACAAATGGCCAAGGTGAACTTATAGCATTAAGTTCGTGAGGCGGCACTCGGATCAAATCACCATACACTTGACATTTATGACACTTCTGCACAAACGTGCAACAATCATTCTCCATAGTCATCCAGAAATAACCGGCTCGAAGGATCTTCCTCGCCAAAGTGAGCCCATTCATATGCGTTCCACAAACTCCAGCATGTATTTGTTCAATAAGCTTCACGGCTTCAACAGCATCGACACATCTTAGAAGACTCAAATCTGGAGTTCTCTTATAAAGGACTTCTCCACTTAGAAAGAAGTTGAGAGCCATGCGGTGTATCGACTTCTTTTGATTGGATGTTGTATCTTCAGGATAAGTTCCAGACTCCAAATACTTCTTTATATCAAAATACCATGGCAAACCGTCTGGTTCTGCTTCAACATGTGAACAATGGACTAGATGTTCTTTCAACTCAATATTCAAAGGATCAATATAATTAGTATCTGGATGTTTGATCATTGATGCAATTGTGGCAAGAGCATCGGCCAACTCATTCTGTATTCTGGGAGTATGTCTGAACTCGATCTTGCGAAATCTCTTGCACAACTTCTGTACATACTGTACGTAAGGAATAATCTTCGGGTTCTTCATGGCCCATTCTCCTTGAACTTGATGAATCAAAAGATCTGAATCTCCAATAACCAACAACTCGTAGACATTCATGTCGATGGCCATTTTCAATCCAAGAATGCAAGCTTCATATTCGGCCATGTTGTTCGTGCAATTAAATCGGAGCCTAGCTGCCATGGGATAGTGCTGACCAGATTGTGACACTAGAACTCCCCTAATACCTTTTCCCTAGTGATTTGCAGCTCCATCAAAGAATAATCTCCAACCAGGATATGCTTCAGAAATATCTTCGCCCACAAATGACACTTCTTCATCGTGAAAATAAATCTTAAGCAGCTCATACTCTTCATCAGCAGGATTTTCTGCAAGATGATCAGCCAAGGCCTGTGCTTTTATTTCCTTCTGGGTCACATACACAATATCAAATTCACTCAACAGCATTTGCCACTTAGCTAACTTTCCTGTTGGCATCGCCTTTTGGAAAATATACTTCAACGGATCCATTCTGGAAATAAGATATGTGGTATAAGAAGACAAGTAATTCCTCAACTTCTGAGCAAGCCAAGTCAAAGCACAGCATGTTCTCTCCAACAGAGTGTAACGAGACTCATATGGAGTAAACTTCTTGCTTATGTAATAGATAGCTCTTTCCTTCTTCCCTGTCTCGTCGTGTTGACCGAGTACGCATACGAATGCACTATCTGATACGGACAAATACAACAACAAGGGACTCCCTTCTCGCGGAGGAACCAATACAGGCGGATTTGACAAATAGTTCTTGATAGCATCAAAAGCAGTCTGACACTCTTCAGTCCACTTTGTCGGAGTGTCTTTCTTTAACAGCTTGAAGATAGGCTCACACACCACGGTTGATTGAGCTATGAATCGACTGATGTAGTTCAACCTTCGTAAGAAACTCATTACCTCTTTTCTCGTCTTTGGTGGAGGTAATTCTTGAATTGCTTTAATCTTTGAATGATCGAGTTCAATACCCCTTCTACTCACTATAAATCCCAACAACTTGCCGGCTGGAACTGCAAAAGCGCATTTGGCGGGGTTTAGCTTTAAGTTATAACAACGTAGACGATCAAAAAACTTTCTAAGGTGTGTCAAGTGGTCTGAACTCTCGCGGGACTTGATTATGACATCGTCCACGTACACTTCAATCTCCTTATGAATCATGTCGTGGAAAATAGTCGTCATAGCTCTCATGTAAGTGGCACCGGCGTTCTTGAGGCCGAACGGCATCACCTTGTAGTGATATACGCCTCAAGGTGTAATGAAAGCCTTTTTTTCCGCGTCTTCTTCATCCATCAAAATTTGGTGATAACCTGTGTAACAGTCCACAAATGACTACATCTCATGTTTGGAACAGTTGTCAATCAAAATATGAATATTCGGCAACGGAAAATTATCCTTCGGGCTAGCCTTGTTGAGATCTCTATAGTCAACACAAATCCTGATTTTTCGGTCCTTTTTGGCGATCGGAACGACGTTCGCCAACCAGGTTGGATATTGTGTTACTTCCACCAATCGAGACTCTATTTGCTTGGTGATTTCTTCCTTAATCTTCAAACTCAGTTCAGGCTTGAATTTTCGAGTTTTTTGCTTCACCGGCTCGAACCCTGGGTTGATCGGTAGCTTATTAGATACAACATCGGTAGTCAACCCTTGCATATCACCGACTTCCCAAACAAACACATCACTATATTCGGCAAGCAAATGAACCAGTATCTCCTTCTGAACCTCATTTAGGTTGGTGCTGATCTTAACCTCTTTAACACATTCCGGATTTCCCAAATTCACCATTTCCGTTTCCTCTAGATTTGGTTTATGCTGATTCTCGAACTACCGAAATTCCTCTGCTACATAGTCTGTTTCCCCATTTTCTTCTTCATAATCGTCAACCTCGTCGTCACCTGCCTCATTTTGTTCATTTAGCTCGTGACATGACATGACATTTGCAGGTCTGTAACTTATGTTACTGAAATCATGAACAAACAAAATTAGGAAAGTAAGGTGTAACAAACGACTAAATAATAAAATCAAAAACAAAGAGGGTTTCATTTAAAACAATGCAAACTTTGGCCATGGCATGGGCCATGTTGCCTTTTTTGAACATCACAATGAAAATTCAAAAATTTGAACAATTAAGAAAATGCAAAATGGTGGGTTCCGGGCCTCTTCCGGACTACCACCGATTTTAATGTGCATGAAATGACGCCTTTCTACCGAAGAGTTTGGGGTATCAGGATTGGCGTGGAGGTCCTGTTCAGCAGCACCTCCCCTGGTTCAGCATCACGAATACCAGCTAGCTCGACCTCCTCCTCGATAACAGCATCGATCTCCTCGAAGAGGTCACAGATTCCTTCCCTAAAGTCTTCAGGCTCGGCATACTCTCGGATCGGAAAGGATTGATACAGATGCAGGATCGGCTTATCCAACCCTTGATCCTTTTTATTCTTCATCTTCATGTCGTCATTTGTGGGGGTGTACCCCAAACCATATCTGGATCCCGTAATCAGGACCGGAACAGGCTAAATAATTCCTTGGGAATCTCTTCCCAATCCGAACCCTGGCTCAAAACCATTCTGTAGCATCACAGTGGCTATCATCTTGTACACGGCAGGCATTGGAGCCTGTGGGGCCAAGTCTTCACCAGTGGCATTCACCAGCTCCACCGTGTAAAAGTCTGTACCTCGCGGTATCTCCTCAATGATCGGCACCTGTCTTACAGAGTGACTCCCCTCGCCATGAATAACCAACTCTTCATTCTTCCACACGAGCTTCATCATCTGATGGAGAGTAGAGGGGACGGCTCCAGTCATATGGATGAACGGCCTTCTTAGAAGAAGGTTGTAACTGGTATCTATATCCAATAGTTGAAATTGCACGCTGAACTCTGCGGGGCCCATTTGAATAGTCAAATTCACTGCTCCCAACTTGTCTCTTTGAATCCCATCAAAATCTCTCACGTTGACTTGGGTTTGCTCCATCTTCCCCAAGTCAAAACGTAACTGCTTCAACGTTGATAATGGACAAATATTTAAGCCGGATCCGTCATCTACCAAGACGCGATTTATGAACTTCTCACGACATATCACAGTGATGTGTAGCGCCTTGTTATGTGACCTCCCTTCAACAGGCAGTTCATCGTCACAAAAGCTGATTTGGTGCCCTCGAATAACCTGATGAATCATGGCAGCCACGTTATCACTACTTGTACCTGAGGGTACGTATGTATCATCGAGAGCTCTCATTAAGGCCTGCCTATGGGATTGAGAGCTCATCAGTAGGGCCCACACAGAGATCTGAGCCGGAGTCTTCTCTAAATGTTTGACGATGGAATAATCCTTTGGTTGCATCATTCTCCAGAATTCTTTCGCCTCTCCTTGGCTTATCGGCCTCTTAGCCTGGTCCTTCTTCTGTCCTCCGAGAGCAAGCTCGTCAGGAGTGTAACACCTTCCAGACCTGGTCATGCCTTGAGCAGCAGCGGTTTCAATAACAAACTTAGGCTTGATGAGAGTTTCTGACGGCACCAAGGCAACATCCTTTGTAGGTATCAAATAACAAACTCTCTCTTTTCTTTAACGCTTAAAGAAGCGACATCCCTTTCCAAATCATCGTGAATGATGGGAGTAATCATCTTTGTTCCACACCAGTCTTCATCTGTCTCGATCATATTGACATTGCTGCCTCTATGATTCGGCAACGGGTTTGTGTTGACATTTGGTGCCGCCGGTTGGAGAGAAACTACCTCCTGATTGATCAGATACTGGATTTTGTGCTTAAGGTTGATACAATCTTCCGTGTCATGTCCAACACTGTTGGAATGATAAGCACATCTTTGATCTGGCTTGTAGAACTTTGAATTAACATCTACGGGCTTGGGCCCCACAGGATGGATGTATCCAGCCGCGGCTAGTCTCTCAAATAGTTTGGTCCGTCTTTCAGCAAGTGCAGTAAAGTTCCTTGAAGGCCTTTTTTCAAATTTGGGTCGGGAAGGGTCATAACCACTTTGCTGAGGGGGAGGCACCTGCTGATAATTTCGGGTGTTCGGACGAGGAGCTTGGCTTCTAGGATAAGTGTTTGTTTGATAATTTGGCGATGGAGCTTGGTAATTCAGAAGGGTTTTTTGATATAATTGAGCTTGGACTTGATAAACGGGTGATGGTGCTCGGTAGCTTGACTGTACATTGGCACAGTTGGGAGCAATATTCTGATAAGGGGACGGAATCTGGTAAGGTTGAGGGTAATTTGGGTATATGGGGGAAAGATTTTGGAGATTAAGGGGTGGATTCTGGTACAACGGAACTTGAGCGTTTGGATAAGTGGGGGTAGTATTATGGTTATTGGGATGATTGGATTGCAGGTAGAAGGCTCGGTGAGACTTTGGGGAAGGCCTGGAACGATCTTGGGAATGTGACGAGTTCCTAGGGGGTTTTCTTCCCCCATACGAGACAGCGGCAACTTCCTCTCTTTTCTTCCTTATCAATCCTGAAGATCCAGGTGACGCGGATACACAGGCTATCTTCCCCGATTTCAAGCCGTCTTCGATAGTCTCACCAACTTTGACTATCTCGGCGAATTTAGCTCCGACTATCAACATGATTCTGTCATAGTATTCTGGCTCCTGCACCCGCACAAACACTTCCACAATCTCTTTCTCTGTCATGGGCGGCCTTGCTCTTGCTGCTTCCTTCCTCCATCTATAGGTAAACTCCCTATAGCTTTCAGTTGGTTTCTGCTTCATCTTCTCTAGAGAATACCGATCGGGAACTATCTCAATATTGTATGCAAATCGATCAATGAAGTCTTTGGCCAGCGCATTCCAACTGGGCCACTGCCTGGTTTCGTGTGACGTAATCGAGGGCCTCCCCACATAGACTTCAGCTGAAAAGCCGCATGAATAAGGCCTCATCCCTGCCAACTCCCACGAGCTGGTCATAATATGCTCTCAGATGAGCCATGGGGTTGCCTACTCCCCCGAAGGTGTCAAACTTCGGAATTTTGAACCCTTCGGGAAGGTTCAAATCTGGGTGGATGCACAACTCTTCGTAAATGAGTCCTACGACATCTGGGATGCATTGTAGCTCTTTCATAGCCCTTTTGATTTCCTCTTTTATATCGATCTTCGCATCCTCCTTTGCCTTCCATTCTCTTTCTTGTTCTTCATAGTGATCTAACTCAGAACCGTGCACCTCGTGCTCGGTAGGAACGGGAACTTGGAAGGTGGCTCTTTTTGGGAGGGGTGGAGCTATAGAGGGACTTGGAACGTTTTGGGCGGTCTGGTAGTTCTGTGGGTAAGCCTGAGGATTGGTGTTCTGATTTAAATGGTGATGAGGTATTTGGGGATTGAAGGAAGTTTGATTTTGATTTTGGTTTTGATTCTTTGGCGGTGGGGCGGTTTGAGTATTCTGAGGATGGGGTGGCATTTGAGGGTGGTTATTTGGAAGAGGCGATGGAGTTTGGTAAGATACAGAAGCGTATTGGGGTTTTTGGGTTGTTAGATCTATCACAGACGGATTATGCACAGGTGTAGAAGGCTGATTCTGAGTTGGATCCGTATTTGATGAAGGGAAGTAGATCGTAGGTCTTCCATCAACAATATTAGGACCAAATCCAGGTGGAGGCATATCTTCTCTCCGTTGCATTTCAACTCTCATTTCAGCGACCTGTTGCATCAGCTGCATGATCAGTTTGTTTTGTTCCGCTACGGTGGGCTGAGCCACCACAACATCAGTAAGACTTACTTCGTCGTTGTTGTCTCCCATGACTGTCTTTCCTTTGTCTGAATTTTGTCTAGGGAAGGAATCTGTAGGACTTTTTGATCTGGTGAAGTAAGGATGATCTGCCAGCTTTGATCGACACAGATCAGTTTAAAAGTACCTGAGAAGCGAAACAACTCAAAAGCAGATCTGTTAGTGCAGATTCAGAGTACAAAATGCATAATATCACACAGAGAGCAGATAAACACACGAGTTGCTTTGTTTGAGAATATCTTTAACCCACGAGTGAGGACGGGAATACGTTTTTTAACAAGCAGGAATTTTCTTGTTTTTTTTTTTAGTTTTGACACTGTCTCGGGAAGGCTAAATCACATTGAGCTACGATCTTCTTGCAGATGCTTTTTGATGTCTGTTGATCTGATCTTTGTATCTTTCGTAACATGAAGGAGAATGAAAATTTTTAAAGATAGGGGCCGGGCCGGGAGAGGCTGCCTACGTATCTCACAAGGAGAATTCAGGCCCAACGCAGTTCGAGTTCGGGATAAAATATTTTCATTCATTCTTTCATTATGGTTACAAAGGAAATTGAAAGACAACATTGGAATTCTTAAAAGATAACATGATGATGACACGTTAGTCATTTCTCTTCTTGTTGGAGCGTCACTCTCTTCCTTTCAGACAACCCAGAAATGGAGGCTTGTAGATGATTTCCTCACCGTTGTCCTCCTCAGTCAATTCGGGGTGAGCGTTGTCGGGACCACTATTGGCCCCTTGCTCACGGATAGGGTATTTTCCGCGCATTTTCTGAAGTTTGTCTATCATGTCGTGGTGGAACGCCTTGTTCTTCTTCCTTAATGCCGACATCCTTTCTTTCATAGCGATGAATTCGGTCATTTCCGCTTTCAGTTCTTCATCTAGTGACACATTTTTGGCCAACAGACTCGCGGTTTCCGAATCTATCTCCGCTTCTCTTGCCTCTCTTTCTTGAATATGTAATCGAAGCATGTCCAATTTTTGGATTAGATCCTCTTTTTCTTCCACAATACTTTTCTTCCTCTTTTCTTTTGACATCAATTCTTTGTCCAGTGTCGCAGTCGCAGCTTTGTAGACTGACGTGGCAACTTTGACCCTAAGCCCCTCCTCTCTGACCTCTTGAATCTTTCGTGTGATTTGTTCTATCTTTCTTTGTAACTCCTCTCCAGTGAGCCTCATCTGGATATTCTTACCCTTATCCATAGCAGTGATTTGCTTTTTCTGAGACAATAGAGTAATGTTTAGGATTTTGTCGTATGAGAGATGTCTTTTTAGTGAGAAACTTAAGACTCGGACAATTTTGGTCGGACAATTTTTGTAACAGTGACTTGTTTGTATTTTTTTGGAAATTTCTGAAAAAGAGTGGGTTTTCGATATCCTCATTCACAGCAACACAACACATAAGCAGTTAAATAGCACATATATCGCGTCCTAATCATGCATGTGACCCTTTTGTGCCAAGGGTAGGCCTAGTGAATCTGAAGGATGTATTGAATCATTTGAAACATATTGTTGCACCCCCCAAAATAACTTTAATTAAAATTATAATGCTCGTTACATAACTTCAATCAAAATGGGGTACATTTTCAGGGAGGGGATATAATGCGAATACAGATAGAAAACAATCCCACGCAGGGGAGTTAGAAGGTTGACGGCTCTGCTCCTCTTCTGGCTTTCTTTACTTCTTCGCGGATAATGCACTTGCTTGTGAACACGTACGGCTCAGCGAACGCAGCTTTGGAAGATGTTGGTACGACTTTTAGAGTGTTCATCTGCTCGTCCAGGATCGTATCCAAACGCATCAGACAAGTCCTTGTATCAGCTAATTCTTGTGACATCCCAGCCAAAACCCTCTGATTTTCTAACTTTCGGAACTGGTATTCTTGCTCCTTTTGCTGAAATTCTTGCTCTCTTTTCTAAAATTCCTGCTCCCTTTTCTGAAATTCCCGCTCCCTTTGCTGAAACTCTTACTCCCTTCAGTCCCATTCTTGATGAAAATGATATGCATGGATTTGAAGCCTTGTATGTATATCTTCAATTTCTCGACCTGCGCGTGGTGTTGGGTTCACTACACCACACAGATCATTCTTCAACCATGTCTTGTATTCATTGACATACCCAGCTTCATATCTGTTTTCAGCCATATCCCATTTCATGTTGACACGTCCCGCCCACTCTTGAAGGATGATCTTGGCGAAAGGTATTTTGCCGCTCTCGCTGTAATCAACGATAAAAGAGCTAGCATCCCCTTGGACGGGTAGGATTTGTGTTCTACCAAATTGCTGCATCATCCTAGCTGGGTTGTAAGGCCGTAATCCTCTGATGTCGGGAAGGACTAAAAATGGAAGTTTGGCCCCTTGTGCTGCTATCCTCTCGGATTTGAAGTTCGGTAACATCCACTGTATATCTCCTTCTCTCAAATCATAAAATACCCTTGCCCACGCACCCCTGGTGGTATGAATTGGGAATCGGCGGATGCTTAGGTAGAATTCATAATTATCCAGGGGACTCGTCTGGCTTGGCTTGGCCAATTCTTGTGGTCGAGCACCGTCCCTTTTGCAGAGATGTTCAGTCATCCACCATTGAAGTAGAATGTTGCAACCTTGGAAAAATGGAAATCCATTTTTACACAGACTCAAAGATCGATAAATGTCGGCCAAAAAGACCGGGGCTAAACTACAATATTTCTTTTCATCTTGTTTCTTGCCTATCCCTCTGAAAATGGCGTCCACTACAATCACGACTCGGGTGTCAATATCTTTTTCTCCATCTTTAGGGAACACTATAGTTCCCAAAGGGCATGCAGAGAATGCGATGGCTTGAGTTTTCCTCCAAGTACTGTGATCGTGGAATTCGTTTGGAAATTGCTCGAAGTAGCTATCGTGCCCCCATCTTTCAAAAAATCTCATTAGTGGTATGCTCTGGGCGTCCAACCAGTTAGCTCTTACCAATAACAGTATGTCTCTCAATTCTCCGGCAGTTGGCCTATCTGGCAGAAGGATGTGATGATCGGGATATTTTTTTCTCTTACCACATGTCCCAATAGAGTCTATACAATCTTTAAGTTCCTCCAATGTTGGTGTTATTTCGACATCTCCAAATCGAAACACCATCCTTTCGTCATCCCAAAACCGAGTGATAACCTCGATAAACGTGGGCCAAACCTTGAAATCCATTATCGAAGGTAGGTGACCCAGGTGAATCGAGATTTCTCTCTTTTGACAATCTTTGAGGTTGTCCCACCATACACGGAGAATGTCTGGCGTCTTGGTGACCATGTTGAAATGAAGAAACTGACTCGACATCTACAAAAACATACAACTAGTTAATTGCCACCCCCCACGATACAACAAATATTTAAACACGCAATACATCCTTTAGAGCACACAAATATGATCGTCCTATCGAGCCGTGGCTCTTTGGACTCAAGGTGGTCTTTCTAATGGGCCCAACACTCCTTGAGTGTTGGGTCTTCTTAGGCCAATGCGCTATTTTAGGGATTGGGTTTCGCTCTATCTTAGTTTAACTAAGAGTGGGTTGTATTTAGAGTGAAAAGGGTAACCCAAGCAGACTACTTGGGCTGGAACAGTTAACGATCATTGACTATCAAGTAGCCAACTATGCTCGTCAGGGTGTCCCAAGAAAATATTTGGTTAACGAACGACTGCGAACCCGCATAATCGTCCTTTAGTGGAAATGAAACAATCGTCGTTTGACGAAATTATGATATGCCATGAATGCAATAGTTTAATAAAGCGATAAAGTAAACAAATAAACAATTATATACATATCCAAATAAAGTTAGTTTTAAGGTTAGAATCCTCCAAATCCCCAGCAGAGTCGCCATTTCTGTTTTATCGAAAAATACTTTGTTTTGGAGATTTATGACTTTTTAGAGTCGCCACTTAATTTTTAAGAAAAATCAAGAGAACTAACACTCCAAAAGACTTAACAGAAAAAATCGTTTGAAAACTTTAAAAGGATTCGGGAATTCCTATTTATATCTTAGGAAGGTGTTAGGCACCTAAAACATCCGCTAATGTGGTTTCCCAGCAACTAACTTATATATTTGGCTAAAAATTGCTTAATTTAATTTCCAAAAAAATTACTTAGAAGGGTGAAGAGTTAAAATATTATCTAAGTGAGTTATTTGCAAAAATTATTGGTTTTAAGTCGATAAAACATTTAAGGCGTTTTGCGGGATTCGAATCTTCTAACTTTAAAATTAACGACAAATAAAGCAGATAAATAATTAAAAGCATATAAAGAGATAGGGAGAGAAATTTGGGTCCAAATCCGATTTTTCTGTCCGCCTTGACCAGAATTTTGGAACCAACCTGTTTTGGGTTTTTTACCCATTTTTTCTTTTTGGGTTGCGACCCATTTTGTACCTGTCCTAAACTAAACAAATAATTACACAAAATAAATAAAGTAAAGCAAAAGACGACAAGGGCTTATGCCCGAAAAATAAATACAATACAAAAATAAAATAAAATAAAATGGGTCTTCTAATCCATCTTCTCCGCCTTTCTTCAATCCTTTTAACCTTGGAACCTCTACGTCAATTTTATAGGCTTGACTCGAAGAAGGAAATTGAGCCTTTATGGCTCTCTTGAAATATGAAGGGAGGGAGAGATTTCAAGGACTCGGACGGATTTTACATGCAAAAATAACAAAATAAGGATTAATAATAAATGATGCAAATAAATTAATTTAACTGATTATCAAAGAAAGTAACGCAATCTAACTCAAAGCAGTTTAAAAATGCACCAATGAGCCAACATTAAGAATTGTACCATAACGATGATTGAAAATAATTTCAATATTAATACGATAAGCTAAAGGGGCATTCACAGTGACAAACAAAAGGAAAGACTAAAGCCTGAAGCGTGAGAGAGGCGTGTAGGCAAGATGAAGTCAATAAATATTAAATTAAGCAAAATAAATACAAAGAGTTAATCACCTTTTTCACAATTAAATAGCATCTAAAATTCCCACGTTTGACATTCAAAAGCTATAATTCAAGCCAGAAAAGAGTTGATTGTCAACAAGCATGCACAATTAAATAAAATACTTCCCGTTCTTCTATTTTCAAAAAAAAAAAAAAGAACCACATGATTAACTCGAGAAGAACTTATTCAAGGTGCTAAACTAAGAGGCAAAAGACTCTACTTCAAGCATGAGAAACTATCAAATTGTATACCCACACGCTCATTAGTCATATCTCGATGTCATCAGCCAAAGAAAGAAAGCAAGAGAGGTATTTCAACAAAGAAGATCATAGAAGTATCGTGACCATCCAGCAACAAACTAACTCGAGGCGAGTATAATGATCATGGACTCGAAATAAATAGATAGATAGACGATTTTAATCATAAACACTAAATCACTTAAGAGAGCGAAATCTTCACTATTGCTTTAGAAAATAAAATAAAATGAAATAAGCAAGACAAATTAATCTAAAAAACAAATCACATCAAACTCTAGACCAAAATGACGACGAATAAACGATCGGAATAATGCTCATTTGGAGAACCTGTCGTCACAATTACTTAAACGAAATGACACCTAGAGAACGAAAGTAGTAAGTTCAAGCACATTTGAGCATTCTGGAAACATGAGTAGCAGCAAGCAAAATAAATACTGTAAATTACTATTTGCAAAATTTAAACATGAAATAGGGAGAGGTCTTGAAGTGAACAGGGAATCGGATATCAAACTATGACATCTCACACATTTTTTTAAAAAAATAAAAAATAAAAAAAAATTAATAAACATATTTAACACAACTAGCTTCCTACTGCAAAATCATAACAAATAAGAACAAACTTATACCAGTAGAGCATCTCCGAACTAATTAATGGCACAACTGAGAAAGCCAAGAAAGCAAGAACAATGACAACCAGAAATTAGTCCTCAACACAGACCAAACTGAGATTAAAAATCTTTGAAATAAAGAACCAAAATAAAATCAAGGCTTGAACAACCTTGGACTATGATACGAAATTTAAACTGGAAACTTACAGAGAAGCACTCGGGATATTCTAGAGGAAGAAAATAAGGGTTAAGCTTCAATAACAGATCACTAAAATAGCTAAGTAAAACATGCGATAACAGGCGCAACATATGAATTCGAAACAATAACCAAATCAACAAGCTAACTCAAGATATTGACATCTTAATCTATTCACTTAACTTGAGATGAAGGAGTAAAGAAAAAAAAAAGAGAGTATTACACAATGAAGCAGACTTGACGATATTCGGGAAACATGCTCAGAGAGGGAAAATCAACAAAAAAAATCTTAAACAAAATATTGGAAGGATGGCGACAAATAACTAAAATCTTAAACTCGCTACCATGATAACTTACTGAAACAAACTAACACATGTCATTCCTGTGAAAACTAGCATTGGTCTAAACGCTAAACAAATCATCCAACAACCAGTCGAGTAGCGATTTCCGACGTTTAAAAACAAAAACCGAACAAAATGACAGAAAGAAAAGTTAACGGAGAGAATATTACCTTTTTTAAAGCAGCGAAATAGGACAAGGGGTCGAGCAGTAGGCGACGATTTGACCACACAAGAAATGGCACAGAGAATCGATTAATCTGCTGGTATTTTGTTTTAGAAGTGTAACCAGAGATCTCTAGCGAAATCTCTTACTTAAACCTTTCAACGGAAGCAACTAATTTTCCCTGCTAAATCTTTTTTCCCCCAGAAAAATCCTCTAGCAGAACAAACTCCCTTTTTATCTGTTTTCTTTGTCAACAGAAAGAAATTTCCCAAACTAAAAGCTTAACTCCAAAACTCTTTTTCTCCAAAAAAAGTTTTTTTTTTCTTCTTCCCCCCTCTCTCTACAAGTGAATAGGAGGAAGTATATATATTCTCAAATTAGGTTAACAGAGAGGAGGAAAAGGCGAGAAACAGAACCGGGGCAAAAACAAAATTCCCCCTAAAAATTCAAAATTCTTCCAGTACGCAATAGCTGTCCATTGTACCCGAAAGCCAACTTTTCAGCAAAAACAAAATTGACGCGAACGATCGGGATCGATTTTTGGCCCTTGAAGCTCGACGTGGCGTAATCCTACAATCGCAAGGATGATTTCGAGGCTTAAAGGACGGACATGACAGACGGGTATACTGAAAAGCTGAACAAAATTCGTGCGGGCCTGAGGAGAGGGACGCGTCTTTGACTCGGAGACGTTAGAGCGTCGCCCACGCGCGCGCAGGGTTGCCTGCCCATCGTCGTTCACGCACTGCCGGTTGGTTCATTGGTTTCTACGCGTGATGAAGAAAAAGCGAACACGCTTCTTACTTTTCTCTTGGACGCGGAAATGGGCCGGGTCGATTGAATTATCTGGTGGGCTGGGGTTATTGGAAATAACGGACCAAAAATTTGGGAAAATTGGGTGGTCTTTTGTATTGTTGAATGGGCCTGTGTTGTGAAATAAAGAGAAGTGGGCTGCTGAAGCTGTTTAAAAGAATAAAAATGGGGGGAACGTTAGATTGGGCCAACAAATGGCTGCTGCGGAAAGAGGTTAGAATTGGGCCCAAATTTGGACCATTTGGAGTATTTAAATATTTGTCTAAAAGATGAATTTGCATTAAAAAAAATTAATTTGACGAGCTTCTTAATTTTGACGAAATAAAATAATTAATTTAATTTCGAATTAAATAAATTTAGAACATATAGTATTATATAATCAAACTAATTAGTAAAACATTTAAACTAAGTAAAATCTTTTTGAGGCGGTTTTTCGACTAAACATAAAACACACTAATAGTATACATAATTACGTAAAACATATATATTATCTAAAAAAAAATAAAATAATAATAATAATAATAAAAAAAAAATTATATATATTGATTTAAAATAACTTAAAAAACATTTTAGACTTTATACAAAATAATTATTTAAAAATCGTTCAACATTAAGAAACTCGTTAATTAATTAATTATTTCGGAGAGGTCAAAATTTGGATGTCAACAAACTTTACCCAACTCATGACGGCTCAAACTCATGTAGTCAGTAATCACTTTGTTGCCCAAGTTAATCAAGGAGGTGAACCTCAACCTAATGCTAGTACTCCCGCTTCTCGAATTCGGGATTTCATGAGGATGAACCCTCCAACTTATCATGGCACTAAGGTGTATAAAGAACCACAACGTTTCATAGATGAGGTTTTAAAAGTGGTAGATGCTATTGGTGTGACCCCTAGGGAGAAAGCGGAGTTAGCCTCTTACCAACTTAAGGATGTGTCTCAAGTGTGGTTTGAGCAATGGAGGGGTGAAAGACCCTTTGGTGATTGTCCGGTTGATTGGGAGGAATTCAAAAAGGCTTTCCTAGATAGGTTCTCTCCTATAGAGAGGAGGGAGAAGAAGATGGTTTAATTCATGAACCTTCGTCAAGGGGGAATGACTGTGCAAGAGTACTCTCTCGAATTCACCCAACTCTCTAAGTATGTCCCAACAATGTTAGCCAACCCTAGGGCTAGGATGAATAAATTTGTGATGGGAGTGTCTAGCTTGGTGGAGAAAGAGGGTAGTACGGCAATGCTTCTTAATGACATGGATATTTCTAGGCTCATGGTGAATGCACAACAAATTGAGGAGTCCAAAATTAGGGAGATAAGGCAAGAGGGTAAGAGGCCTAGGTCGGATGATTCTAGTCAACAAAAACCTAAGAAGAGGTTCTATCACCAAGATTCATCCATGGGAAACAAGTATCGGGGTCCAAACCAAAATTCCCAAGGTGGTGGCCATACTTTTTAAAGGACTAGGTGTGCTTCTTGTCGAAAACAACATTTGGGTAAGTGTCTTACCGGAACGGATGGTTGTTTTAGTTGTTGTAGTAAAGGACACAAGAAGAGGGACTACCCTAGCATCAAATCAAGTGGGAAAGAGGTCAATCAAGATCCTCAATGTGTCCTAGATCCTAATGTTCCAAAGAAGAACCCTCCTTATGGGATGGGTACCAGGAAGGATAAGTAATCCATAGTTGATGGTCTCGGTAAGTCTTAACTCTTCATGATTGTTGTTTTTATGTTATGAGATGATTTAATATGGTTTTATACTTCATATGATCATGCCTTCTTGATGAAATGCCTAAGGAATAGATTTTTGGTTTTTCTAGCATGTTTAACAGTGTTATAGTGATGTTCACTGTAAGATTTATGAATTTTGAAAAAAATAATCCTGGTCTTTAATTGAAGTGTCAATGTGTGCAAAAGTAATGTGCATGAGCATCTTTAATGTTGGAGAAGGTAGTTCCTCCATAAAAGAAGGATAAGTGTGAATATTTAGTTTGTGAAGTTTTGCAAAAAGTTGCCTGTGTTGCAAGTATTTGAAATTGTGAAATTGTGCTCCTTGTTAGTGGGTGACTTGACTATGATGTTTTAGCCTTCATTTTAATGTGATATGTGATGCTAAATTAGTCCTTGATGGTCTTAAATTTTTTAGTGTCATTCGAGGATGAATGTTATTCCAAGTGGGGGAGAGTGTAACACCGTAAAACGAACTGAGATGAACTAGAGCTTCGTTATTGTATCTTGAGTTAATTATAATTTAAAATGAGTTATATTAGTGTTCTTATACAATGTGTGAATTTTGATTAAGATGGGAGGTCAAACGTCCAAGAACGTCCATGACGTTCGGAAGATATGCCTTAGATAGTGCTTGTGTGTTCTCATGTGTTTGAGTGAGTTTTACGCGTTTGTTTTGTTTGAAAATTGTGTGGGATGTTCCTAAGACATATTCTACTATGCTTAGGGGTTTAAAGTTCAGGTACTACCAAACCTAGGATCCACAAGGGGCCCTAGAGAAGGGACAAAGAGGAGGACCCAAAACTGCCTTGGCAGTGTCCACCAACGAGGGCAAACGCCGGCCACTGGTCGAACCAACGGCCCGTTGACTTGACCCGTCGATTGTACCTGCAAGGTGGGCTAGCCAGGTCCCAAATGAAGATACGTTTCAACCCACAAAACCCCACCAATGGAACGTTGATGGACAGACGGTCCGTTGGTTGCATCCGTTGATGGTGCTACCAGAAGCTGCTGAAAAATCTGCCAAGGCTTGGGGTTTTTGGTAAATTTACCCCAAGTCTTTTATGAAACTAGGAAGTAATTTTTTGGGTTATTTATCTAATCAAAGTTTTTCAAACCCTAAGACCAAATTTTAGACCTCATTTCCTAAAACCCAAAATCCCTCTCCCATAGAACTCTCTCTCAAACTCCATTGAAGCTAGAAGTCAAAAAAGAGCTAGGAGGGTTGTTCCTGGTCAAGTCCTTAATCAAATCAGTGGGGTTTCTCTTATCTAAGGTATGGTATCCATCCTTGAACTCTCTTCCATTCAAGAGTTACTTCTAATTGATTTTCAAAAATGGTTTTCGATCGTAGTTTCTTTAATTTTCAACTCTAAATGTGGGTCTTGCATAAAAATGTTTTGAATGATTTAAAAATAATGTTTCTAATGTTAGTTGGTGAATTTAATTCCAAAACATCAATGAAAACATGTTAAAGCTTTTTATCAAATTTTTGGTTTAAGAAATGAGTTAAATGATCATGACTTTGTAGTCTTGAACTTTGGCTTCCTTATGTTGATATTGTTGTTTAGATACTTCCATGAGGGCTATTTTATGATGAATTTTTGAGTAAAATTTTAAATAGGTGTGAAGTATTTGGAAGAATGGTAAGTTGGTTTCATTGTTAACTCCCTTTATGAATTTCTCTTGAGTGGTATGGTCCACCTTCTTTGTGGCGGTGTTTACTTGATGAATTTAATTATACTTAGTATGTATTGTAAGTATGGCTTTGAAGGCCTAATATGTTAAATGAAGTGATAATTAAGATAGTTCTTGTATTGTGTATTGTGAAGATTGAATTACATATGGTGATTAGATTATGCCTAAATGAAGTATATGATTATGTGAAGCATGTAAAGTGTGTGATTTGATGAATCAAGGTCTAAAACATGTATAGAAGTTAATATAAATGAAATGATGCTTATATGGAAGGTGTGCTCACATGTACACACAAACTTAAATTAATAAATCAAGCTAAATAAAGTAAAAAGGGGAGTTTTTGGGGTGAACACTCTTTGTGAGTTAACATGAAGTGTTAAGTAGCAACCTCAATACATCATAAGATATTTCTCAGATAGATCGGAGGATGAATACCCTTCGTGATTTGAGAATGCGTGGGGAATTATATAAGACGCCCAAAATGAGTTAGGGTGTCTAGAGCCTAATGTATTCGTATTAATGTTCTAAGGTCCTAAAATGACTTATAATATGGTTTATAGGCAGTGTATAAAGTTTGAGGTGATTTGGAAGTTAAACATCAAAGGTCGACCGAAATGTTCGACGACTAAGTCACCTAAATCCTCGTATGTGGTTCTATGGGGTTATGTGTGATGCATGATATTATAAAGTCTGAAAATGGTTTATAATGGTTTCAAATGATAGTATATGAACTTTCGTGAAGTTTGGAGGTCAAACAACCAAGAACGTCCAAAGCGTTCGAAAGATAGCCCTTGAGACTGTCACATCCGGGTTTACCCCCCTGACGTAACCGGCGTCGTCATCATTTTTGAGGACTAAGACAAACCTATTAGTCTTACATCATTGCATTCATCGATTAAAAATACGAAAGAATTAAAAACTTTTCAACAATATCTAATCGGAGGTTTACATAGACCTCTGCATACACATAATCATATTCATATCGAGTATACATAGACTCGTTCGTATAAGAAGATTACATAGTCTTCTACTATTATTTCTTACACTTGTATAACAAGGAAATAGAGTCATAAATCCGTATCATCTCATAAAACCATCTAAACTACAATAACAACATTGGGCATAGTGCTACATCAATAAAAGTAAGCCTCATATAGGCTTTATACAATTTTGTCTCAAAAAGGAAATAGAGACAATACAAAATTCGTAATAGCTAAGTAAATCCGTAAAGAGAATATCGGCATCATACTCGGGAAAATAAGGACCTACCACTTGGATGAGAGAATATCCAAGTCTTATTTCCAATCCCCTCTAATCAAACATCAACGACCAGAACCTAAAATGTTTGGGAAAAATGGAGCAAATGGGGTTAGTACTCCACATGTACTACGTATGAAACCATATGCACAAATACCAACAAAGTATGCTAAAATGGGACATTTAATGCAATCAGGTCATTTAAACAAATCCCTTAAACATGCTAAACAAGTTAATTATATCATATGCATATCCTCATACTTAAACCCACCATCTCATATAACTCTATCATCAAGTAATAACATCAGAAAACTTGAACAAGAGTAAATCATGTAGATATAAAAACAAACGACCAACTATAATCCTTGTGAAGCCACAAGTGAAATGATCAAGCAAGGCCCCATAACCCTACTTAATCAAGTAACTTACTAAAGATTATAATTAGCAATTCACTTCACATAGCATAGTTTTCAATCTCATATGATGTTCCTTCTTTTAACAATGATAACCAATTTCATGTTCATAAGCATCTTAATTAATATATAAAGTCATTTACATTATATCATCATTTATATACATACTATTAACTTCTCAAAGCTCCTATCAAGGTAAACTAGTGCAAGGCATAGGTAGAGTCCCATACCCCTACCTAAGCTAAAGTCAAACCCCTTAAGTTACTTCAATTAATCTATATCTCATTCATTCATTTTAGTTTAGGGAACACATGCCTTAACCGACATAGACCACATGAGCTAATGTGGAATTCGGTGTCATGATCCGTTACACCGATGGAAGGTGGTCTACAGTCCAAAGTAGACCATAATACAAACATAGCTTTCTAGGTGGATCCACTAGCTAATATCCTATGGTGGCAACATAGTTCAAGAACTAAGAGATAGGTACCCCTTCTCATACCATGTGGTAATCGGGCCTCGTCTCATGGGAATCCCTCAGATGACATATCCCCAAAGGTAAGGGAAGTTAACATCACACGGGCAACTTTAGAGTGAACCTTTCCTTTTATGGATAAGTCATCACCTCCCATTGTCAAGTTCACTCGGTGCTAAGATAATTACCTTTTATAAAAAAATGTCCTTTAGCCTTATTACAGTCATACAGCTAGTTAGGTCATAGGGTCTAGCCCTTGTATATTCATCATCATAGCTCGATAAGAATTGCATGAGAATTAGTCCTTTCATTCACAATTCATATAGGTAAAGTTGACACTTACACATCACATCATAATAGGGCACATTATTACACATCAACATCCTCACAAAATGTACCCCTAAGCAACCTCACAACTAAAGCATAAGACATTCCAACTCAATCAACATACCATCCTATCACCCTAAACAAGGTATAGTTCAATACGACATCATGACTTGATCACAATTAACTACAATTGAAGTAAGGAATAGGATAGTCAAAAGTTACCAACACTCCTCCATAGTTAATCATAAAGGCCTTACCATCAACCCATAAATCAACTTAATTTGGGTCATCACACCAATGTAAACCAATAACCAACATGATAATGAAGTTAGAAGAATCACCATACCATAATTCAATTCTAATCAAAGCTTGAAAACATAATATCTAAGTCTATATTCTTTACCTAGATCAACACTCAAGAACTAGCATGAAAGACTACAATTCATCACTATCGGTGTATGATCAATGTAATAACAACAATTAAGGATGATTTAACCAATAATAAAGCCAGTTGAACCAAACCCAACATAATTCATATCAAGATCAAACCTAGGGTTAAGGGTTAAGGGTCATAATCTACAATCTAGACCAAACGATATCAATTCATCCCAATTAAGTTTAATACATCATAATCTACTCATTGTACCCGAAGGAAAGTATAAACAACTCAATTCATAACATAAATTTCGTAATTGAATAAAGCCCATATGAAAACTCAACTTTTGGAAAACCTTTTGACGGAGCCCTTTGAGGAAAGAAGACTCAAAGGTGAATTAGATCACATACCTTAAGATTCTTATGAAGATTGAAGGTGAATTCGCCCTTAATAAGACCCCAAATCAATTCCCACGCCAAGCTTCTATGGAGTCTTCCAATTAGAGAGAAAAAGTAGAGAGAAGGAAGAGAGTTTATTTTGTGAGTTCTTTTTAGACTAATGAGGGTTGGGGTATTTATATGAGGGGTTAAATTAGTTAATTAGGCTTCCCTAAAACCCTAAATAACCACCAAACCACGTAATTAATTAAATAGGATCATTTATGAAATTGGCAGAAAATTGGACCCTCACAGACAGAACCCCGCTGATGGGCTGTCTGTGAGTCGACGGCCAGTCTCCCCCCTCCGTCGCCTTGGAAAGTACCTGTGCAGGTGGAGGTTTCCTGAAAATCACCTAAGTGTGGGACGTCGGTGGCCCTGACGCCCTGTCGATCCACACACGCCCCGTCGACTGTGTCGTCGATGCACACTGCCAGGCAGTGTTGCATCAAAACACTAGGGTCCTCCTCAAGGACCCTTGGTTGGTCCTTGGGGAGTCGTACCCAGACGTTTTGACTACAAAACATCCCTAACATACGTCACACATATTTTCAACAAATTTCATTCAATTCTGACTCCTAAAAACTAGTCAAATGGCTAAGACATACTAGCACTCTTGTGAACCAACTTTCAGGACGTCATGGACATTCTTGATTATTTTGATTCTTAAACACCTTAACTAGCCTATATACATATTAATCGACTTAGAAACAATGCTTATACCTTATTGAAACCTAGGTTCAGCTTTACAACAAACATTCGGATTTTGAAATGTTACAGAGACGCTCAACGTGTGTCTTGATGGGGCTTAGCCTGTTTTGACGAGTTGCAGGTGTTTTCTTTGGGTGAAACTTTTGTGGAATGTCTAAAACTTGTTAAGGGTTGTATTTACATTGGAAAAATCCGGGTACGACTTCTAAAGGGCCCTGCAAGATGTCGCACAAGAAGGACCCAAGGCTGGTCGAGACACTGCCTTGGCAGTGACAATCGACGGACCAACCGACGGCCAGTTGGTCAACCAACAGACCATAGGTGAGGTCTCGTTGATTGGCACATACATTGTTCAGGTATCAAGACAAAAATTGGCTAAGTACCAATCACGGAAGCCTATGCACGGCCAGTATGTGCTTCCATCGATGGTGGCCTGTAACCTGAAGCTTGCGACTATTTTAATTAAGGGGTGAATGGGAAATTCACCCCACTTCCTAACCTGACTATAATAGGTTAATATAGATGATATTGGGTGTATTTAAGTCATTTAAAACGTGATCAACCCATTCCCAATCCTATACACACGTATGAATCTTCTCTCTAAAAATCATCTCCCTAGAAACCACCATTGTTGGTAAAGCTCAAGAGCTGCTTGGAGCTTGGATTTTCATGGGTGAATCATCCGTTTTAGAGGTATTCATGAATATTAATGTATGGTGATCTTCATCTCTAGTTATATTTTCATCTAGAGAGCTATTCTCAAAGATTTCAAGGAACAAAATTACGATCAAACAATGTTTTCTTCAATCTACCATGGGTTCTTTCTAAAAAGGTTTTGAACGATTAAATCATGATTAATTGGAGTTATTACAGTGTTTTTAATGTGACTTTTACTCCAATTGCATGATGAACCCATGCTTCTTCACTCAAACGTTATAGCGTTGCATGGGCTTTGTGATTTTGAATTCCTATCGATCGAATTATTATTCTATTACGTTGAAGTGATTGTATATACTATTTTTTACATGAATTTATGTTGAATTGGTGTTGAAGTATCCATGAGTATTATTGTATGAAGATTTGAACACATTTAGTCTAGTTTCCATAGTTCACTATAACCTTGGCTTCTAAATGATTTAATGTGGATTTCGATTATGTTAGGTTGGTTGTAGCTGCTGTTTTAGGTTAGTATCATGATTGAATTATGGATATGAATCATGTGTGATTGTAGTAAAGATGGCTTATATGAATTGACATAGTCTTTCTAACCTATCAATTGATAATACTATGTATGTGATGATATCTTTAATTGTGGATCGATGAAGCATGATTCCTTTGATGTAGTGATCTATCTAGATGATGCCTAACATGTACATGATTGTTAAAATATGATTGATTATCAAGGCCTTAGAGAATCAATAGTGTTGGTTAATTCCCTCTCCATACACTAGTGAAATTGTCAAGTCTAATGCCTATGTTGTAGCTTGATCTTGAAGTTCTTTAAGCATGATTCCATTATGATTAAATGTATGAGTATCTACAGACTTAGAGTGATATTATTTGTGAAATATTATCTATAATCCATGTAATGAAATTGACTAATGGTCTATGTTCTTCTACGTTCTAGTATGCTAAGGTGTTGTGTTAGTTTGTAGTATGGACTTGTAGTAGGTTATACATGACTTCGTATATGATTATTATGTTTTAGATACTGCCGTATACTTGAATTACTGATGAAAGAGTAGTAAAGGTCAAGGATGACCAAAGACTAAAGAATTGGTAAGAATTTTTCTACTTTTCTACTTCTCTATTCTTCTATAATAATGTTGATGAAGTCTTGCATGGCATTGTGTGGTATTGTCCACTTATGGTAGCGGTGTTTACTTTATGTTATTATATATGTTTTGACCATGGCCTTGAAGGAAATTTTATGAATATATGAAGGAGTGGTTATGATGACTACCTTATGTGTAATTTGTGCCTAGTCTTCTATTTGATTTATGAATCTAGGTTATGTTACCATTGTTATGAGCATGTGAAGGGTTGTGTAATATCATGTGTAGGTGCTTCCATGTCGTAGGTGATAATGGTTGATGATCCCTACCGATGTACCCCTATGTGAAGGTGTGAATAGTAAATAATAGGAGTCTTAAAGTGTTCTATGAAGTTAACTTGTCTCATATGCTATTGTGTGTTGTGTGGTCTAAGCTTGAAGAGTATAGTGGTCTAAGAGGGTGGCTACCTCAATATGTTGTTGATAGCCATTATGTGATCATGTGACCAATGTACACACACTCACACTTTATGCATGCTTATAGGTAGTAAAGCTTCATAGTGTCTAATGAAAGGTATTTCTCATATTCACTAGTGTCTACTACTATGCATGTTAAGATGACGTTTATGAAAGTATGATATGTGTTTCCTTAACTAGGATGACTTGATAGGTGTACTAGTATGGGCAAGGGTATGGGACCTTGTCTATGGATTGCACATGTGTACCTTGATAGGATAGTTCGTAGGTTCGGTATGTATATTCATGAATATGAATGTATTGTCATGTGTGGTCTTAATGTGTTATGCGAAGGGTTTGCTCACATATATGTATACACACACACACATGGATGATGATCTAGTAAATGAGAGGGTCCTTTATAGGGATGCCAAATAATACTCTAAGACTAGATAGATGCTTGAATATGCTATAAGCATATGAGGAATGAATACTCTAATGCTATAAGCATATGAGGAATGAATAATCTGAGTCTATGTTTTATAAATAAATGTAATAAAAGATTTTTCAATAAAGGGAACTTAGCTTAGCACCGAGTGAACTTGACAATGGGAGGTGATGACTTTTAATGAATAGGAAAGGTTCACTCTGTAGTTGCCCATGTGATGTTAACTTCCCTTTTATTTGGGATATGTCATCCGAGGGATTCCCATGAGAAGAGGCCCAATTACCACATGGTATGAAGAGGGAATACCTATCTCCAAGTTCCATAACTATGTTGCCACCATATTATACTAGCTAGTGGATCCACCTAAAAAGCTATGTTTATATTGGGTTCTACCTTGTCCGGTAGACCACCTTCCATCGGTGTAAGGGTTTGATGACATCAGATTCCATGTTTATCATCACATGGTCTATGTCGGTTAAGGCTATGGTTTCCCTAAACTAAAATGGACAATGGAAGTAATGGAATAGGATCCTAACTAGGATGACTCAAGGAAGATTACTTGGTATAGGTGGAAGTAATGAACCCATCTAGACATTGCACAAGTGGCTCCTTAGGAAGTCTTAGGAAGGTGACCTAATGTATATGATTATGTTTATGTCCATATATATGACTTTGTAGTATTAGTCTACTTGTTATGAAGATGTGCATGGTATGAGTCTATATGCATGATGTTGATATTATTGACTATATGATGAAGGTCTTGTATTGACATGAATGAGGTTATATTCACTTAATTATGTACATGAATAGAATGTTAAGGTTTGTGGTCTAATGAGGGGTTTGCTACGAATGTATGGGGTTATGGGGCTTTATATGTTCATTGCATTAGTAGACTAAGATTGGGGTCATGAACAAGGTTAAATAATGATGTATATGCAAAGAAGTAAATGTATGTGTGACTTGATGTAGTTTACTGTAATGTCTTTTATAGTTTGACTTAAATGTGTATATGTTGTACTATACTTCTATGATGGTATGCGTTGCCTTATATAGATTGTATGTATGTTTTCCTTGTGTCCTTAGGGTGATGCATTGCACTTAGTATCACTAGAGGTTACTTGGAAGGTTGATGATCTAAAGGAAAAAGGGTTCACTGTTAAGGGAAATGGAGTTCACTGTAATGTGACTTAAAAATGTAATAAATCCTATATGTGATCCTATGAAATGTTTGGCATTTGAATATGTTTATATGATGTATGTGAATGATATAAATGCTATTGGTTAAAGGTTTTATGAAGATTTACACAAAAGGGATGAAGTATGATTTTCAAGAAAATGTCCCTTTTAAATGCATGTTTTTGCATGGTTGTCATACTTAGTACATTCTTGTGCTAATCTCATTCTTCTCTACTTTTTACACAAAGTGTAGGTTATGGATGCTTAAAGGATGTCTTGAATGGTGAAGAGCTTGCTAGATGATTCCCAAGATCAATGAAGGGAATCCTTAAAGTTCAAGGATCTCCTTCTTATGTCTTTATTGTAAAGTCTTTAAATATTGTATAGTTATGTAATGTGTCTTATGGGCCATGTCCCTAACGTACTCTAAAGTTGTTGAGTCTAAGATGGAAAAGAGACTTAAGGTCTATATATATGTGTATTATGACTTATGTTTTACCTATATATGAGTTGAAGTTTCTAGCATATGATGTGCTATGAAAAGTTTTAAATTTTCCGCTAAAGTTACTACGTCAATGCGATGAATGATAACTATGCGCTTGTATAAGACCTCCGAGAGGTCAAGTACGCCATGTTACTTCTGGGGGGTGCTCCCCGGATGTGACAAACGTGGTATCCGAGCCTGAGGTTTATAAAGTGGTCTTAAATTCTAAAAGTCTCATATTGCCACGTCTAGTAGAGTCTCGTAGCATTGGTGGTGAGTCGCGACACATCAATACTACGGGAGGCCATAAGACGATACAGTTTCCCTTCCTCATCATTCTCATATCGTGCCATAGAACTTAACTCTATAAGATGTCTCTCTTATGTTTTCTTGTCCGGTCGTCTTTTAGATGTGATTGCTTGGATGAGATTGTCTCTATATGCCTGAGGAAGAAAATGTGAGTTTAAATGCTTATCTTGGTTTTATGGTTCAATGAGTATGTGTGAAGGTGAATTTTTTGGAAATGTTTTGATGATGTGATGCCAATTATGGCTATATATGAAACTTATGTGAAATAGCAAGTTATATTAAGAAATGTATATCATTATATAGTTAAAGCAAGTTAGAAGTTATTATGGTTGACATGAGTTTCTTTTGAAATAATGTGTTAATATATTGTGTTGCATGATGGTAGCCTTATATTATGATTTGAGCTTGAAATGCATAGTTACTACATATGGAAGCATGCTACCCTAAGATTTTGTACTTAAAAATGTTCAATGTTTCATTTTGTATACATGTGATCCTTGATAAGTTACCTAGTATGGATTGGAGTCCTTTGTATTGACTTTATCCTAGGCGTGATGATAGTATGCTTGCCTTTGTAAGGTTTTGTATCTCGTATGTCAGGCTTTTTCCTAACAATTGCCTAAATGTTGCATTTTTGGAATTTGGAAGCATGTTCACTGTAATGATAGGCAGTTTTCTGTGAAATTTTTGGGAAATCAACTAAATTGTTCTTTGACTGGAGCTTGTTGAAATGTGCATAAAATTGATGTATATGAACATGATAATGAATGTAAAAAGGACATTTTCTATTTGGAATGTAGAAAGAGAGGCTTATGGCATGATGAGTCGCAAATTTTTTTCTAACTTCTTATTGTGTTGAGAGTCCCTTGATGATTGTGGAATTGATGTTTCCCTAGAATTGAGGATGATTTGCCTAAAATGATAAGGTTTAGAATACCTTGGTGTTCTTATATCAACTTACTGTAAATCCTTCCAAAGTAGTAATCACTTTTAAGTGATGAAAATGAAGGTTGTTTAGCTAAGATCCTCTTAAGGTTGGGTTAAGTTGCTCTCAATTGGGTTTACCCTAAGTGGGGGATCGTGATGGAATAGAAAGGTAGTAGATATTTTCTACCTTTTCCTTTTATTATTGTTTGAACTTGAAACTAATGAATTCTTAGTAAGCTTGTTCATGAATATAGTCTTGCATAAAGTACGAGTTGCATGAACCTTATATGTTTAGTATGTATTGATTGACAGTACCTTAAGGATATTCTTAAGATTCCAAGGTGCATGAAAGGAAATTTTGATAAAATCCGGGTTTTCTCATGTGCATTGTGCATCTTAGCATGCTAATTGTGAATTAGACTTCATGAGGTAAAGTAGGAAACTTGATTTTTAGTCACTTGTGATATGTAAGGTTTAGCCTTATAATGAAAAGTTGAGTCTCGTTAAAACAAGATATGTGGAGTCTCTCAAAGATTATGTGACTTGTATGGTTTGGAAAGCATGATGGTAGGCTCACTCTTGAAAAGTGATAGCATGTTTAGATTACTATTCATGTATGTGCCTATAATTTGTATTGTTGTCCCTAAACAAAGCTTACTGTGAAGGTGAGAATTATGTTAAGAAATTGACATTTTGTGAAATAGCTTCCTATTTTTTGTGATGTGGTTGGTGGGATTTACCATTTGGATGTCACTAGGAAGAAATCATGATCATGTCTTGGTTTTGAAGTGAGAAATTTCACATATTACCGTAAAGATGGCCTTCGTGCATTTGCTTGGGTGTGAACTCATAATACATGTAAGTGTGTTGATGATATGGACATTCCTCCATGGACACAACTAAGCATGGTATGGTTGAGTATGACCCTCATAGCACTAGGTCTAACTTATGAGAATCAATTGTCGCCTATCTTACTCAAGTCTATGTGCATTGAAGTATGAGTGCTTAAATGGTTTTGGGGTATTGTTGTAATCTGCCTATGTGTAGCTATTCATGATGAACTCTTAATAGAATGGATTGTAATGACCATGTTATGATTAGGAGAAGGATGTTCCTCCTATGAACATGATAAGAGCCTCTTTGATTAATGCATTAAGGAGTGAGTAAATTGAAGTTTTGCTTGCTTGTGTGCATTGGGTGCTAAATAGTGTGAAGTTGTTTTCCTTGTAAGTTCGGTGAATTAACTTCTATACGATGATGTTATGAATATGATGAACTGCTCTATGATGCATTAAAGTCCTTGTTATGTTTAAAGTGTTCTAAGTGTCATT